>CM075978.1:174859672-175050869 GCA_038087875.1 Malacoraja senta
ATTTCTCCACCCACTTCTATCGATGATCTATAACTCTCTGTATCTTCCGACAGCCCTCCTTGCTGTCTGCAACTCCTCCTGTTCTGTTGTTCAGCAAATTTACTCAACAACCCATCTAGATTTATGTCTACGTCATTTATATATATCACAGATAACAGAGGTCCCTGTGAAATTCCACTGATCGCAGACTTTCAGGCAGATCTTCCTTCGACAAACCTTTGTCGCTCTGAAGAAGCCAGTTCTGAATTCATATCACCAAGTTACAGTGGATCCTGTATATCTTGATCTTGATCTTTTGGATTAAGATCAAGATATATCATGGGGGACTATCTCAAGCCTTCCTAAGATTCGAGTTTGCAGCAGCTACTGCTCTGCCCTCATCAATCTCCTTTGTCATCTGTTCAGAAAACTCAATTACATCAGTAAAAACGTGTTAGGCCGTGCTGGCTATCGCTATTCGTTCATTCCCTCCCCAATGTCAGTAGATCCTCTCTTGAAGAAGTCTTTTCAATCGGTTCCCAACCACTAACGTGTGGTCAACCGACCTATATTTAGATCTAACTGGTTGAGACTTGGATTCCCTCTACTTCCCTCCTTAAACAAAGGAACAACATGGCCACTCTCCAGTACTCCGGAAATCTCGCCCGTGGCTGGACAAGAAACGGTAAAGGTACAATGAAAATATTCCTTTCACCACACCTGGTGTAAACAATATATATGATATCTATAATAAATGCGAACTCCTGTAAACGCATTTTGTATTGTTCTTTATGTCCCCCTTTGTGTAGTGTACTGGGAACTTCACGGATTGGGCATACGTTCAAACAGAATAAGACGTGGTCCTTATTAAAACGGCTTGGTTTCAACAAAGGCACAATCCTGTCTCTAATTTCACAAATGGAATAGTCATATATTAGCCTTACCCAACTTTGTGTCCGATTTGTATTTACTGTACGCTTCTTTGCACCTGCTCGGAAAAATAAAATAGTGATAAATGGCCGTGCGACATGGTGTTTTTTAGTACGCAAAGAACGTAATATCACGTAATAATTGCACGATAGTTTCACTATATACGGCTTCACTACATATGTATGAAGGCTTAAACCACGTTTTTTGTGCCACGCTTTTTCCAAAATGTTGGACGACACAGTGGTGCAGCAGGTAAATGCGGAGTTTGAGGCATGTTCTCCCTGTGACCACGTGGGTTTCATCCGTTGCTCCAGTATACTCCCACATCCCAAGAAGTGCAGATTTGTGGGTTATTTGACCTCTGTGAATGCCCCCACTGTGAATTGAGTGGATGCGAGTAGGTTGATTAATGTGATTAACGTGAATTGAGTAGGTTAACGTAGAGCTAGTGTGAACGGATGATCGATGGCCGGCGTGGAATCGATGGGTTAAAAGGCCTGTTTCTCTGCTGTATCTTTCAACCAATGGAACACATTTTTATCACAAAATTCACAGATGTTTAGATCTTGACCAATAGGTACAATTAAATGCTGGCTGCTATGTGATGATGTGTCGAAATAAATCATAGAATTCAAAATATGTGATCATCAACCATTAGTCACATGCAAAATTGAATATCTTCGTTAAGTCGGTGCTGTTTATTATAATCATAATTTTTGCCCGCGCAAATGTTTCATTTCCTTTATTATCAAGAGAATCGTGTAATTACCGATACTATTATATTATAATATTATACTGGGATGATAATGTTTAAAAATGGATGAGAAACATACCTTTATATATAATTGTCATCACGATGATAACGATGAACATTAAAATTAATACTGCACCTCGGATACTTCCAGCGATTAGAGAAGCTGATAAACCATCGACAGCTGTGGGAGGTTACACCGATGACCAAATGGTTATATTTAATTAAGTTATTTCAAAGTAGACTTTACGGAAAACAAAGCAAGATATTTCAAATGTTCACTCAATGGATTTCACCAGAACTGCGTGGAATGCGGCAAAGAGCCGGCAATTTCGATTTACGGCGCGATTACGAGTGAAATATGTAGATCTTAGGTGAACATTGTGGGATATTAACCGTTAGGAAACACAAAATTGTGGAACATAATACATTAATTTGGATATATTCTGTTCACCAAATCTTGAAGGAGATGTTAATGTTACTGACGCTGGTCAGGAGTGAATCATTACAGACGTCTTCTCCCCACCTACAGTCCCCAACTAATGCAAGAGCCAACAAGTTAGTTCTCATAGATAGATTGAAAATGCTGGCGTAACTTAGCGGGTCAGGCAGCATCTTTGGAGAAAATGGAGAGGTGACGTTTTGTGTCGGGACTATTCTTCAGACTGATTGTGGGGTCGGGGGGGGGGGGGGGGGTGGGGGCGGAAGCAAGAAAAAAACAGGATAAATCGGGACTAGCACGATATGGCCCCACGCAGGGAGGTTCCCTGATAGGCCGACGTTATCCCAAGAGGGATATATTGTTGCGAACTGTGGGACTGGAAAATCGATATTTAGAGGAGGAAGGGGGCAAATGGGAGGGTGCGGGGGGGGGGGGGCGGATGGGGGCGCTGGCTTGTATGCTATACAAGTGAAATGTGAGGTGCTGTTCGTCGAATTTGCTTTCGCCACTCTGTGCAAGGCAGGTCCTCGGACAGAAAGGTCAGTGTAGGAATGAAAAGGCGAATTAAAATACTTAGCTACTGGGAAATCCAGTAGTCGGAGCATGCTCAGCTAAATGGCCGCAGAATCTACACCTCTTCACACTATTGTACAGGACCCCGCATCCAGACCATCGGATGCAGTAGATAAGATTAGAGAAGGTGCATGTGAACTACTGTCCAAACTGGAAAGAATGTCGGAGTCCGTGCATAGAGGCGAGGAAGGAGGTACAGGGACAGGTGTTACATCTCCTGCAGTTGTAGAGAAGAGTACATCGGGTTGGGGTGGTGTGGGTTTAAAGGGATGAATGAACCATAGTTGTGGAGGAACAGTCTGCAAAAGGCGGAAAAGCATGGAGATGTAAATATGTAATTAATAATGGGATCAGGTTGGACGCGACGAAAATATTCGAAGATGATGTTTAGGATTGCGGTGGCTGGTGGGGTGAACGGAGAGAGAGAGAGAGAGAAAGGAAGCATAGAGCGGTATCAGAGATAATCCAGGTGAATTTGAGGGCAGGGTGGAAATTAGTGGTGAAGTTGATTTCTACACGGGTGTAGGATGTAGCGCTAATTGTCGAGGACTGGCCGTTCTGTATCGCAAAGGAGGTCGGGGGGGGGGGGGTGGTGAAAACACGACAGGGGTGAGGGCTGGAGTCAGGGGCGAGAAGAGGTGCAGAATCAGGCTCGGGCGTGGGGGCCAGAGGGCTTCAGAGAGGAGGGGTTGGGAGGAGCAGTGCGTGGGCGGGCGGGGGAGGGTTATTAAGGTCATAAGGAATAGTAGAATTAGGCAATTCGGCCCATCATGTCTACTCCGCCATTAAAACATGGCTGATCTATCTCTCCCTCCTAACCCCATTCTCCTGCCTTCTGCCCATGACGTCTGACATCTGTAGTAGGAGTAGAGTGGTAAAGATAATTTTCTCTACGAACAATCTCCTGTGTCTAGAGGAATTTGTCCTCACCTTCAACATCTTCTCTTTTGACTCCTCTCACTTTCTCCAAGTTAAAGTTGCAGCTGGACACTCACATCAGCCACAGCTACTGGTTACCATTTTGTTGATTACATGGTGCTGTGCTTGTTCAAAACATGCGCTGTCGTTACCCCCGAACTCTTTCTCGAATACATCGACAACTACGCTGGAGCTACTTCCTGCACTCGAGCAGAACATATGGCCTTTATTAATGACACTACTAACTTCCACCCTGCTCTCATACTTTCGTGAACGTGACCCTCCCCCCCCTCCCCCCCTTCCCCCCTTCCCCCCACCATCCCTCCTCCCACCCCCACCCACCTCCCATAATCTTATCTACTGCATCCAGTGTTCCTGATGCGAGCTACCGTACAATAACGAGACAAAGGTAGATTCTGCGACCGTTTAGCTGAAAACACGCACGAGGTCCGCCAAGGCCTATTGGATTTCCCGGTTGCTAACTATTTAGAATCCCTATCCCATTCGCACACCGACCTTTCTGTTCTGGGCATCCTGCGTTACCAGAGTGAGGCCACAGACAAACTGGAGGAGTAGTACTTCATATTTCGGTATTTGCGCAGATTATTTTTAGGTAGTCTCTGTGCCTGAGTTGCAATTAGTTACGAATTTCAGCCATGAACGAACAAAAAGAAAACCTTCACCGAGTTAATGGTGCAGCAATAGTACTTATCGATTCACAGCTCCAGGTATCCCAGCTCAGGCCTGGCTTCGGGAACTGTCTGCAAGGACATTGCACATTCTCTGAGATTTTACCAAGGAACTGCTTGGTGAGTTAATTGATTATTTTTATATTATTCCTCGGGAAGGTGTGATGTTTGAGGGGGCATCAGAGTGGACTTGTAGATCACTTGAAAGGGAACGAGCTACAGGTGCGCGATCGATTGCGGGAACGGTATTGATGGAATCTTCTGGGAGGCAACATAGACTGGATGGACTGTACAGCGTCCGTCTACGCTGGCAGAAAATAGGAAAATTGCACAAGTTGTAGGAAAATAAATTTGCTGCAGAAAATACGGTCTTAAAAATCCTCACATTTTATTTTTACTATTAATATTATTATTCAGTGGACTATCCATTATACTATGTTATATTCATTATATCCATTATACTACGTTACCTTCATGAGGAACCGTGTAGTTGGCTGTTGCTGGAGTTAGCATAGAACGGTGAATAATTTTACATGTGTAAACGGTTCCTTCTTTGACTGCCCGTTTCTCCTTTAAAGAGCTGATAACTTCATACAATCCGTCTGCCGTTGAATTTTGTTCATGCCGAAATCCAGATTGGATGACGGAACCATTTCTATGCCAGGTGAGATTAAATTCTTTCGGGTGAAACGCAGCCGTTCTGCACTGGATTTTCAGGAAATGAGTCGCAGCATTTCTAGATCGAACAGATACAATCTTCAGAGGAGAAGGGACAGCAAGGTAAAGAGAAATGGAATTAAAAGAAAGGGGAAAATTCGATTACATCATCCAACAGCATTTGTTCCAACGCTACTTAATTCCATCATAATTTTTAAATCGGGAGCCCAGATGAAGGTGTTCTTCAACGCAATTGACCCCCCCCCACCCTCCTTCCCTTGACATGCATTCCCTTGACATTTAATTTAAGAAAAGAGCACTAATTTGCACACTTGTTTCTTGTGCTAACATGCGCGAATCAACTTTCAAGTTTCAACTCTTCAAACGCACAGTACTGTTGTGAATATTTCAACTTCCCAATATAATCAGTCATAAACAGTTGCAGACTTTGGCTTACAGAGAATGCTATCACTAAAATTTCTTGCTTTTCTAATTCGGCGCAAGAAATCTAATTTATATTTCAATTAATTTGTGCAAGTAAAAACCTCGCTCTTTCAATTCACAGGATTATATGTTGATAACATTATCATTAGGAAAACATCAGGAGGATCCCCGCCTCGGCGTTCAGTGTCAAATTGAATCCGTTGTATTTATTCATCTTACACTCACTACCTTCAATATACTTCAACTCAAATATCATTGCTGTCATGCCCTCTGACCTATATTTTCAAACGAATCAATCTAGAATAATTTCCCAACGTTTTGCACATTTGTATTCTGGATTAAAGACTTTTGTGAAGCAAAATCCAAATTTGAGCTGCAACTAAAGTACCTAAGAAGGAACTGCAGATGCTGGATAATCGAAGGTATACAAAAGTGCTGGAGAAACTCAGCAGATGCAGCAGCATCTATGGAGCGAAGGGAATAGGCAATGTTTCGGCCCGATACGTTGCCTATTTCCTTCACTCCATAGATGCTGCTGCACCCGCTGAGTTTCTCCAGCACTTTTGTCTAGCAACTAAAGTACCGTTCGCTCACCATATACGATCAGTTGCTCTCCTGTTCCCTCCCCAACCGTTCGGCCCGCTTGTTTTGCAAGACAATAGTATGTTCCGGCGTCCGAGACCGTGACATTCAGCAGGTGAAGGTAGGCGCCTCCTGCCCTTATGATGAAGATTTTCCTGCTATCTTCTTTCAGGAAGCCTTTATTTCCATCTTTCCACCAGAAAACCTTTAGGTTTGACAGATTTACATTGAAGGGGAAGGAACACCGACAGGTAATGTTTATGCCACTGATCACCGTCTTCTGAACAACATTCGATATCGTCTTGCCCGACCTGTTCTCAGCAGCTGTCAATAGATGGTGCACAATCCAGTTTAGTCATTGATATACAGCAATGGAAATTTAACACTGCTGGCAAATATCTTATTGCACGCAGACCAAATATATACGATGAATTGAACCGAATTATTATGCCCGCTTTTTGTGTCCTCGTAAAGGTTTCGTAAATTGCACTCCTTTCCAGAACTCATACAACAGCAATGACTTTATGGACAATTCAGCATGACATTATAAGGTACAACTATCATATGAATTTGAAGACCCATAAATAAAAAGCAATAGAAGCCCTAGTTTACCCGCATTCAAAATTCCAAGGAAATACATCGTCCAAGGTGACACTTTCAGAAACATATCGACGACGAAGCAGGCCTGACTGGGAAAGATGAAGGTCTGGTTAATAATCGTCACGGTATCTTCTACACTGACTCCTAATCACATCGGTCACCGCATGACATGGCCGAGAAATGCGTTGCTTTTAATATAGGGCTTGCTGAGTGCCTGAAGGCGGAAATTGAGTCAGGAAATAGAAGGCTGTTTTATTTGAGGACATCAAACAGTGCGCACATCGATCATTTCTCGATGTGCGCAATGAGAGGATCTAATTAAAATAAGATGCCAAATAAGAAAATTGCCCCCCCCCCCCCCACCTCGAGAATTTGATAAGGCCATGAATGAACCAATCTTGGTTTTAAACGCCTCTTTTCTGTTCTTTTCCCCTTTAACGACCCTCAAAGCTCATTTATTTCCTCAGATTTTGACTTGTATACATTCAATAACGCCCACCCAGATCCTTCTCTTTTCTGTTTTGTATGTGTTCCACCCTTTAGTTTCCTTAAATTTCGTTCTACAAACCCTAATTAAAAAGTACGTTCCCGCAATCAACCTGACCGCCCACAACCCGGAGGACTTATATATTTCAATATGATCACCTCTTGTTTTATATAGACCATCACGACATAACTATAGATTTAAGTAGTTATGCCTGGGTACCTTGCTGTGGCATTCCGCCATTCACTGTTCGTCAATCTGGCAATCATCCATTCATCCCATTGCCCTTTTCAGATAATTAACCACCATATCATCCATTTCCTTATAAATTATATCGATAACAAGTTCGCGTGTTCCTGTCTTGATCAGATATCTTTTATAGGGAATACTATAAAGTGCTTCAGGATATCCATATACAGGTTCTCAGAGTTCCCTTTTATTCACATTGCTCCCTCCATCGTGAAATAATGCTAGCAAATATATCAAAATATGTGTGTTTTTCATAAACCCACTTGGACTCTTGATAGACTTATTGTGTCATCAACGTCCCGCTACTCTTTAATCAGTAATGGATTTGAACACTTTCCCACTAGCAGTTGACAGAATAACTTGCCAATAGTTTCCTCCTATTTGTGCCCCTCGTCTTCACTTTCATGACATTTACAGTTTCCCCAGATCTATTCAAAATTCATGGAGTTTTATTTCAGTACAAAATAGAACCCGCCACACCTAGAGTCACCCCATTGGCTCGAAGTTAAACCACCGAAAACTTTCTTCTGTCGCCATAGCATCTCCTTAGTTATTATTGTTTGATGTTCCTAGTTACCTCTACCGTGAAAACCAGATACTAAGCAATTATTTATAATCCTTGGCACATTTTCCCCCATGAATAATATAATACACATATTCGTTATGGGGCAAAATGTTTAATTTAGTTACTCTCTTCCTTGTTATCTATGTGAAGAATATCTTGCTCTCTGCTTCAATGTTATTTATTGCATTACGCACAGGCTCCGTCTCGTTCTCGTTATTTTATTTTACCTCTCCGATCTTAGTTTAAATTAGCTTAGATACAGCGTGGAAACAGACCCTTCGGGCCGCCGAGTCCGGCCGACCAACGATCACCTGTACATTCTATTCTACACACCAGGGAGAATTTACAGAGGTCAATTAACCTACAAACCTGCAAGCCTTTTGGGATGTGGGACGAAAACGGAGCAGCCGGGGAAAACCCAACGATCACAGTCAGAACATGCAGACACCACCCGTCTTCAAGATCGAGTCCGCGTCCCTGGCGCTGTGAGTCGGCGCATAGTCTGTGCCACCCTAAACTTGTTGGAAGTCGACATAATCCTGTTGGCAGTCCACATACGAAGACAATGCCACAGTGCCATTGGATAATTCGTGCTCTATTGTCAACGCTGTTGGGATAGCAAATTGTGAAGTCTGCGACTCCATGTCATTTCTGTTGAAACAGCGATAATATTTTCCCACTAAATCGAATGAGGCGATCTTGAAGATTTGAATCGATTCGTGAGACCGGTTTCGTCCTCGCCATTTCCATAGTTCTAATTAAGATGTCTGAATTACAGGTATTATGAGCAGGCCGTATATATAGCTGAACATAATGTGGAGGAAAGAACTGCAGTTGCTGGTTTAAATCGAAGGTAGACTCAACATGCTAGAGTAACTCAGCGGGACAGGCAGCATCTCTGGAACGAAGGAATGGGTGACGTTTCGGGTCGAAGAAGGTCTGAAGAAGGGTGTCGACCCGAAACGTCACCCATTCCTTCGCTCCAGAGATGCTGAATATCCCGCTGAGTTACTCCAGCATTTTGCGTCTACCTATTGTTGGACAGATTTTTTAAATATCAGTTACGTAAATAATATGTACAAATTGACTATTCATGCTAACGCGTGTTGTTTACATTCGAAATATATTAGTCTCCGTGATATTTATTTTATGATCCTTCATAAGGAGGGTAGCTAATGTAACCCCACTTTTTAAAAAGGGAGGGAGAGAGAAAACGGGGAATTACAGACTAGTTAGTCTAACATTGGTAGTGGGGAAACTGCTAGAGTCAGTTATTAAAGATGGGATAGCAGCACATTTGGAAAGTGGTGAAATCATTGGACAAAGTCAGCATGGATTTATGAAAGGTAAATCATGTCTGACGAATCTTATAGAATTATTCGAGGATGTAACTAGTAGAGTGGATAAGGGAGAACCAGTGAATGTGTTATATCTGGACTTTCAGAAGGCTTTCGACAAGGTCCCACATAAGAGATTAGTATACGAACTTAAAGCACAAGGTATTGGGGGTTCAGTATTGATGTGGGTAGAGAACTGGCTGGCAGACAGGAAGCAAAGAGTAGGAGTTAACGGGTCCTTTTCAGAATGGCAGGCAGTGACTAGTGGGGTACCGCAAGGCTCAGTGCTGGAACCCCAGCTATTTACAATATATATTAATGATTTGGACGAGGGAATTGAATGCAACATCTCCAGGTTTGCGGATGACACGAAGCTGGGGGGGGGGGGGCAGTGTTAGCTGTGAGGAAGATGCTAGGAGGCTGCAAGATGACTTGAATAGGCTGGGTGAGTGGGCAATTGCATGGCAAATGCAGTATAATGTGGATACATGTGAGGTTATCCACTTTCGTGGCAAGAACAGGAAAGTAGACTATTATCTGAATGGTGGCCGATTAGGAAAAGCGGAGATGCAACGAGACCTGGTTGTCATGGTACACCAGTCATTGAAAGTAGGCATGCAGGTGCAGCAGGCAGTGAAGAAAGCGAATGGTATGTTAGCATTCATAGCAAAAGGATTTGAGTATAGGAACATGGAGGTACTACTGCAGTTGTACAGGGTCTTGGTGAGACCACACCTGGAGTATTACGTACAGTTTTGGTCTCCTAATCCGAGAAAGGACATTCGTGCCATAGAGGGAGTACAGAGAAGGTTCACCAGACTGATTCCTAGGATGTCAGGACTTTCATATGAAGAAAGACTGGATAGACTCGGCTTGTACTCGCTAGAATTTAGAAGATTGAGAGGGGATCTTATAGAAACTTACACAATTCTTAAGGGATTGGACAGGCTAGATGCAGGAAGATTGTTCCCGATGTTGGGGAAGTCCAGGACAAGGGGTCACAGTTTAAGGTTAAAGGGGAAATCTTTTTGGACTGAGATGAGAAAAAAAAAATTTACACAGAGAGTGGTGAAGCTCTGGAATTCTCTGCCACAGAATGTAGTTGAGCCCAGTTCATTTGCTATGTTTAAGAGGGAGTTAGATGTGGCCCTTGTGGCTGAAGGGATCAGGGGTTATGGAGAGAAAGCAGGTACAGGATACTGAGTTGGATGATCAGCCATGATCATATTGAATGGCGGTGCAGGCTCGAAGGGCCGAATGGCCTACTCCTGCACCTATTTTCTATGTTTCTATGTTTCTATAAAGATCCAATCAAATAACATCGGTCGTATAGGCCTTGTCACGTTTGATGTAATCTGTGTCAGGATGGTGGCACAATGTTTAATCGCTGGATAGTAACATGGAGACCTGCAAACTTGTGCGAAGATTGAAGTCCGACAAGGAAAGTTAAATTCTGATTAATAATTCGGAATTTTAAATAACAGAAACGGGCCCTTCGGTCCACCGAGTCCGCATCGACCAGCGACCCCCACACCTTAACACTACCCTACACATATTAGGGACAAGTTTACATTAAAACCAAGCCAATTAACCTTATAAACCTGTACGTCTTTGGAGTGTGGGAGGAAACCGAAGATCTCGGAGGACACTCACGCGGTCACGGGGAGAACGTACAACGTCCGTATAGACAGCACCCGTAGTCAGGATCGAACCCGGGATTCTGGCGTTGTAAGGCAGCAACTGTACCGCTACGCCACCTTAGAAACATAGAAACATAGAAAATAGGTGCAGGAGTAGGCCATTCGGCCCTTCGAGCCTGCACCGCCATTCAATATGATCATGGCTGATCATCCAACTCATTATCCTGTACCTGCTTTCTCACAATACCCCCTGATCCCTTTAGCCACAAGGGCCACATCTAACTCCCTCTTAAATATAGCCAATGAACTGGCCTTGCCACACTCGATTCTTATAGAACGGCTGCGCCATAGATATACGGATTAGACTTTGGAAATCCCGTATACATGCTGGATCTGTTCTCATCGAATATGGTTCCAATCCATTAAAAAATGTCATTATTATGGACGTCGTTTTGTATGAAAACCAAGTTAATCCTTCAGCAACACCCATGTGCTTTACATTTGAAATTCAAACGCCCCTCACAGTATATGATAGGTTCTTGACCGGTTTCATTTAAAACCGTTTCACCCGCAAGTTTGTGGAATGTGGAAGTACATTCTACTGTCAGCACGCTCACATGCAGCAGCAACAACGGTTGCGCCCCTTACCCGTAATGTTCTGCTATTTCTTCTCAGGAAGTTCTTATTTCCGTCTCTTTGCCAGTGCACCGTTACGTTAGGTGGATTAAGATCGAAGAGGAAGGGCAATAGGCGTATAAAAGTTTCTGATTCAAGTTGTTTTTGCTGACTTTAATGTAGTTGTAAGATTTTTATTGGTTCTTGTATCTTTCTCATTTACAACTTCTAAAATGTTAGGGTGGAACCGATGCAAATGTCTTTTCAAATTTGAAGCTCTTGTTGGAGCATTGTTCCAGACAATCTTTCATCATCATCATCTTCTATCATACACTGACACACAAAATGTTTTTTCATCAATACAATACGGTTTTGTTCGTCACATTGCATATAAAGTGCATGTGAAATGAATTTGCCAGCAGCGGTACAATGAGAAAGAACACACAAAAACACAATAAAAATTTAACACAAACATCCACCACAGCATTCATCACTTTAGTGGAAGGCACAAAATTTGGCCAGTCCTCCTCCATTTTCATCTGTAGTTATTGTAAAACAATCAAAAACAGCAGTATCTGGTTGGAGTTTTTTTTGCCATTGAGAAAGGGGCTTTAGATTTCAAATTGGCTAACTTGGGTAATTTTGAATTAACTCAAATGTTTTTCCTGAATAAGAAAATAATGAATGACATTAGTGATTCATTCCGTGCCTGAAATGAAATTATTAACAGCTTATATACATCACAAATACGAGGTTCAAGTACAGTAAATACCGGTGGAAGAACGGGCATACTTTACTAACACACTTTAGTAGTCTCTATTCATTGGTAATAATTAAATAATTTAAGGAAACTTGTTGTAAGGGATTAGGGCGGTCACAGGGATGCAGCCCCCACCCCCGTTAGTTTAGGTTAGCCTGTATTTACTAAACTTCTAGCTAAATGAGCCCTAACCTTTTTTCCTTCATTACCCAACCCTTTACTAACCTTTTAACCTAGAAGATTGTGTCAAGCATCCCACTGAAAGTAGAAATTAAGGTTTACATTGACGAAAAATTACCAAATTCTTTGACGCTTTTCCAAGACTAGTGTTTACTGCTGTTGAGACGGAATTAAACATCACTGACGACTTATTTTGCAGTAAATCATGAAAATTCGTAATCTGTATTCATTTATAATATATTTCCCCATAAATGGATGAATAAATTTTCCTTTTGAATTCAGAAATTATCCAGACATGATCACTCAGTAGCAGGTGGAGGGAAATCAGCTGGTGATGGCGTTTGTTTACGTTTTGTTTCTGATCGTTCTGCCGCCAGATGGCTGCACCGATGTGATTTCTCATTCTCTCGGGTGGAAATAAATGTGCGCGGCATGTTTCAAAAGTGGGATTTTTTTCCGATTTACGTAGTCCCTGAAATTTATGTGGAGGTCGGAGTCGGGACTTTTTTTACCGACTCCGGCCCCAGCAGCATCAAAATTGCTCCGACTCCGACTCGACGACTCCCACTCCGACTCCACAGCCCTGGATTCAACAATGTATAATTATTTCAATAAGGCGAAGTAACAGATTTATTATCGACCTCATTCCCTGGTGGACCTGTATTGATTCTCACCGTACCTTTACTACTGACGATGTGTACCTTACGCGCAAGATCTTATTTAGCAATGAAGATGTCTGTGTTTGTTGTCGATTATGAACTCAATCACGGACTCGGTGTTGAAGATATCGGAGAATAAACAATACAAATGGAGCAGTAAAGTGAAGGCGCATTCTTATTCAGCTCATCATCTAGTAAGGGCTCGGTTCAAATTTCGCTATGGAAACGTGGTGCATTTAATTATATTTTGTTTAAAATTGGGAATTTAGACATAACGATAACTAAATTGCGGGGTTGTTCTTGAAATCTCGTGTGACTCAATTAAGCCCTTCATAGGATAACCTTGCCCCAATCGAGGCTATGTAATTCCAACCCATTAATGTGGTTCGCTTTCAATGTCACCTGAAACATACTAGTAATTGGGGTGAGCTACCCATTAACACAAATTGAAACTATGTTTTGTAAAAAAAAAGCTGTACCTGCATGCAAAATCCGCAGAGGAAACACGTCTAAAGCTGTGATGAGTTGAAAGCAATCGACAATGAATTTTCTGATCGGAAAGGAAAGAATGCGTCAATCATGTGGCTCTACATCTGCTAGAATGATCGCCTTCATGTGCAATCACAGAACATTTACGCGCTTACTGGCAGGGACTTTGAAGAATGTAAGCTAAAGGCGTGGCTGTATCCGGAACAGGTCAGGCAACAATTAGACCGTACGAAAGTAAAAGAATGTAGGCAGCGTAATCATTCACTCAATCAAATGTCCTTATTTTTATACTCCGCCTGAAACGATTAAACTAACAGGTCTTCATTACCGGCTGCTTATAATCTAATTACCAAACCTTACATGAACTGAAGCGGACCTCCCGAGTACATTTTCCCCTCATTTTAGGAAGGCTTATATTTAAGATGTTAAAAGGAGCACCGGCTCACAGATTAACGGCAAGATTATATTAGAGTAAGTAAATGTAAAGCAATCAATCAATCAGTTTTATTCTTCACTTGCACATAAAGTGCAAGTGAAATGAATTTGCCAGCAGCGGTACAATGAAAAAGAACACACAAAAACACAATAAAAATTGAACACAAACAGCCACCACAGCATTCATCACTGTGGTGGAAGGCACAACATTTGGCCAGACCTCTTCCATTGTCCCCCGAGGTCGGGACCTCAACCTGCAGGCGTCCAGATGTGCAGACAAGGGAAAAAGTCCAGGTAAGTTCTGAATCGGTGCTCCCCTACCGGAGACCGCGGCTTCAGGTTGGTGTAGGCCGCAGGCCGGCGGTCGAAGATTTAAAGTTCCCGCCACGCCGCAGCTAGAAGCACAGCAGACCTCAGGGCCGGCGGTCGAAGCTCCTCTCCAGGGGTCCCCGGCGAGGGACCCCGCTCCTGATGGTATGTCCCCGCCGCGCTCGCGGTCGAAGTTGGCCGCGGTCCGGCAGTTGCAGCTCTTCTCCTCCCGGGTCCCCAACGAGAGATCCCAGGCCCACGACGCCGCGCCAGCTGGAGCTCCGCAGACCGCGGCTTCAGGCTGCCGGGAGCCAGTGAATGGAGCGTTCCCCTCCGGCGAGCGCCGGCGATGGCTCGCCCGCTCCACGCCGAGATTCCGCGCTGCGCCCACGGCTGAAGCCGCGGGCACGTCTCCGGGAAAGGCCGCACCGATCCTCGATGTTAGGCCACGGGGGAGGCGACATGGAAAAAGTCGCCTCTCCGTGGAGGAGGCGACCGAAACGGTTTCCCCCTTACCCCCCACCACCCCCCCACACCACCCCCACACAAGACACACAGAGGAACATCAAAAACACAAATTTAAACACACTAAAATAAACACAAAAAAAGTAGAAAAAACTAACACGCTGCTGGCAGGGCTACCGGCTTGCAACGCCGCCACCGGCTGCATTGTTCATATTTATCTTCAAATTAATGTTCCAGCTTGACAAACGTCGTGTAGTTAATGCTATGAGGTATTTTGTTGAAAGCTTCACAACTAATTCGATTACGAGCTCATATTGGTTGCACGAGTATTCTTCAAATTGTAATGTTAAAGTGAGTTTTAACTGTTCTCAACTTCGAATTGCAATTCGGAATGATGTGAAGCCGCATTTGAAATGACCGCAATTTAACAAAGGTATTTGATTAGAATAATTAACTTAAATACATTGATTAAATTAACCTACTTGCATTAAAATCCATTATGGATATATTGCCGTTTGGCGTTTATGGATTGATCAAGTCTGCTTTGGGTTGACCTGGACTGTTGTATCTGTACGTAGAACTGTTTAATTCCGTCCGTTTCCATGCACTGTCACAAAATAATACCTGGCGTCGCAGTTTGTTTGGTCCAACGACCTCGTGCGTCAAGCAAGGTTGTACATTAATACCGGTTTATTCTCTCTAAATCCATATAAATTCATTCTCCCGTTCCATCACCCACCAACACAACGCGACACCTTATCCAATTATCCTATCGACTCTCAATTTTTCGATATATGTGAATTACCGGAGCACGTGGTTAGTACAGGTGTCAGAGATTAGTTCTTGAATAATACAGGTGTCAGAGGTTATGGGTAGAATGGGGTTAAGGGGAAAGAATAGATCAGCCATGATTGAATGGCGGAATGTATTTAATGGGCCATATGGCCTAATTCTACTCCTATCGCTTATGACCTCGTGACGTGGCGAAATGGAGAACGGGAAAAAAAAACACGGGCGGCCAGATTCAATTAGGGCTTCTAGAGTTGCGGTAACACATCTGTAAGCTGCACGCATCTCCCGTCTTACTACATCACTGTGCCAATCTAAACAGTAATCATAAAGCTTCGTCATTTACATCAGTTGGTGACGACGTGATAGACGTGAACTATCTGTGAAATTAGTGAAGCGATGGATACATTTCCATCAGGCAGAAACATGCTCATTGTTAACTCATTCGGCGTATTTCTGATCAAATATTTGTGATTTAGAGAAGAAATAAAAAGTACGAAAACATCTTGTTTATCTAAGTGTTGAATGAACGTCACTGTTAAATTAGTTCAAATGAAATAGTGACAGTCGACTCCAGTCAATGGTTTCACTGGCAGCAAGAGATACCCGAGAACGCTCTCTCCTCACTCTATTGTCTGGTATTACGGATGTCACGTGGCAAACACGGAATATTGTGAGACGGGAGGGTGAGAAGCTGTATCTCGTGCTCCATATTAGTATCAATGCCATATGTAGAACGGGACACGAGAGCCTGTAAAGAGAATTCAGTGAGTTCGGTATTCGGTGAAAAAAACAAGTCCTCCAGGATTGCGATCTCGGGATGAATAAACGGTACCGATAGCAATAGCAGAATAATGCAAGTGAATACTTGGCTAAGGCCCTGGTGTAGGTGGATGGGCATGTAATATATGAATTGTTGGGTTTTCTTACAGGACAAATGGGACCTACATAAAACGGACGGGGTGCAATTGAACTGGGAGGTAAAGGCGGTGTCCTTGCAGTTACTTAGGAGGATTTATGCACGAGGGATGAGCACGGGGGTCGGGGGGGAGCAGCAGGCCAGCCCATGGAACAGCTAGTGGCAAGATCGGGGCTATGACCCATTAGCTTGAAATGGAGGTGTGGCAGGAAAAGGTTAATTAAAAAAAAATTAAGATGGATGATCTGAGGTGTGTTTTGAGTGTGGTTCAAAACGTTGAAAGGTCGGTTGAGGTGTTTATTTTAAGGAGTATTATAGATAAAGCGGATTAGGAGTATTATAGAAAAAGCGGTAGGCTGCTAACTCAACATTTATGAGTTTTGATGTTTCATACATTATAGGAATGGGGTACAAGAGATACAGGAATTGCATTACAAATCAGGAAATGTCAGCGGCACTCACATACTCATCAATTGAGGCAATAGGGGTGGAACGCAATATAAAGAGAGGTGCAACAAAAATGGGATTATACCATCGGCCTCCCTTTCGCCGGTGAATGACAGAGAAACAGATATGTGGGGAGATTGGAGAAAGATGTCAAAACATCAAGTTTCTGGTATCGGTGACAAATCCCGATTATTGACTTCCTTCGTGCAGAAGACCTGAAGAGAGCAAGCTTGGTTAGGTTTATCTAAGGTCGTTTCTTGAAACAGTCTGTGGATATTCCAACACGAAGCCGGACCATGTTACACCTTGCTTTGGGAAATGAGCTTGATGTTTCAGTGGAAGAGTAATTTGGGATCCCTGATCATAAATCCATAACTTTTAAGATATCTACGAATAAGGATGCATCTAGATATTGGGGGAGATGAAATGGTGAGCAGATGTTGTGGGGTACGTTTACATTGGACATGGTGGTCGATTAAAGGCCAACTGATCAGAAATCAGGACCAGTATGCGCCAGTAAGGAGGAGGAATGACGTTATATAGGCGAGGAATGATTGGATGATCTGAGATATTGTAAATTAGGTAACAATTTGCTGGTGCACTTTGAGAACCAGAAAGAGTTGGTTCTCTTCAAAAGCCTTAAGGTGCCCCTCTTTTATTGAAGTAGGCAAGGGAGGAGATGAGATTGCAGCGCCTTTGATGAGGACCTAAGGTACTGGAAGAGAGAAGGTGAGTGACGGTGAGAAAGGGAGGGAAACATGGAATGAAAACGTCCCCGGGTGTTGTACCTCTTGTGAACAGGTTCACCCACTTAGAAGCTGAGGGGAAAGAAGTTATCACACTGAGCGGTGGACTGGCTTGCGAAGCAAAAAGGGCTGTTGAGTCAAAACCAAAGCGGCCAACGTCAGGCAACGCCATTGTAGTTGGAGACTCCATTGTGAGAGGTACGGAGAGGGATTTCTGCGGTAATAGACGGGATTCGAGAATGGCGTGCTGCCTTCCTGGTGCCAGGATCCAGGATGTCACGGACAGAGTGCAGAAAATCCTCCAGGGCGAAGGTGAACAGCCGAAAGTGCAGTCGGCACAAACGATGTCGGAAAGAAGGGGATGAATATTCTGCAGCGTGACTTTAGAGAGCTCGGAAAAATGCTGAAAAGCAGGACCTCCAGGGATGTTATGTCCGGTTTGCTTCCAGTTCCTCGTGCTGGCGAGAGCAGGAACAGGGAGATACGGGACCTGAATGTGTGGCTGAGGAACTGGTGCAGGGGGCAGGGATTTAGATTCTTAGATGACTGGGAACTGTTTTGGAGTAAGGGGGAACTGTACAAAAGGGACGGATTGCATCTTAACAGGTGGGGGACCAGCATTCTGGCAGGCAGGTTTGCCACTGCTACACGGGTGGTTTTAAACTGAATAAGGGGGGTGGGGTGTCAAATGGTATAGTCGAGGACGGAGTTAAAGAGAAAAAGTGTAAAGGGAAGGTTAATGACCCCAGAATTAACGGGAAAGGAAGCTCACAAAGGGATAGGAGAGTATGGCCAAGTGTAATAGGGATCGATGTGAAAGGTGAGATGCGTAAGGAATTAAAAGTATTGAATATGAATGCGCGAAGTATAAGAAGTAAAGTAGATGAGCTTGAAGCTCAGTTAGAGGTTGGTAGATATGACATTGTGGGGATTACTGAGACGTGGCTGCAGGAGGATCGGGCCTGGGAACTTAATATTCAGGGTTATACATCCTATAAAAAGGACAGGCAGGTGGGCAGAGGAGGGGTGGGGTAGCTCTGCTGGTGAGGGATGGAATTCCGACCCTTGCGAGGGAAGATATAGGGACTGACGAGGTAGCGTCACTGTGGATTGAGTTGAGGAATTGCAAAGGCAAGAAGACACTAATTGGTGTTATTTACAGACCCCCAAATAGTAGCCCGGATGCAGGGTGTAAGTTGCAGCAGGAGTTAAAACTGGCATGTAACAAAGGGGGTTTTCAATATGCAGGTAGACTGGGAAAATCAGGTTGGTTCAGGACCCCAAGAAATAAAATTTGTAGAATGCCTCCGAAATGGATTCTTAGAGCAGCTTGTAATGGAGCCGACCAGAGAAAAGGCAATTCTGGATTTAGTGTTGTCCAATGAACCAGACATGATAAGACAATTCGAGGTAAAGGAACCGCTCGGAGGTAGTGATCATAATATGATTAGTTTTAATTTGCAATTTGAGAAGGAGAAGGTTAAATCGGAAGTGGCAGTGATGCAGTTGAACATAGGGGACTATGACGGCATGAGAGGGGAGCTGGCCAAAGTAGATTGGAAAGGGATCCTTGCAGGAATGACGGTGGAACAGCAATGGCAGGAATTTCTGGGGATAATCCGGAAGACGCAGGATCATTTCATTCCAAAAAGGAAGAAATATTCTAAGGGGAGTAGGAGGCAACCGTGGCTGACAAGAGAAGTTAGGGATAGAATAAAACTAAAATAAAAGATGTATAACACAGCAAAGAGTAGCCGGAAGCCAGAGGATTGTGAAACTTTCATAGGACAACAGAAGGAAACAAAACGGGCAATACGGACTGAAAAGATGAAGTATGAAGGGAAGCTGGCCAGGAATATAAAGAAGGACAGTAAAAGCTTCTTTGGATATGTTAAGGGAAAAAGAGTAGCAAAGTCAAATGTGGGTCCCTTGAAGGCAGACACGGGTGAAATTATTATGGGCAACAAGGAAATGGCAGAAGAGTTGAATAGGTACTTCGGATCTGTCTTCACTAAGGAAGACACAAACAATCTCCCAGATGTAATGGAGGACAGAGGATCTAAGGGGGTAGAGGAACTGAAAGAAATTTTCATTAGGCGGAAAATAGTATTGGGTAGGCTAATGGGACTGAAGGATGATAAATCCCCTGGGCCTGATGGTCTGCATCCCAGGGTCCTCAGGGAGGTGGCTCTAGAAATAGTGGACGCATTGGTGATCAATTTCCAATGTTCAATAGATTCAGGATCAGTTCCTGTGGATTGGAGGATAGCTAATGTTATCCCACTTTTCAATAAAGGAGCGAGAGAGAAAACGGGGAATTACAGACCAGTTAGCCTGAATTCGGTGGTGGGAAAGACAATTATTTAAGAGGTAATAATGGGGCATTTAGATAGCAGTAAAATGATTAGTCCAAGTCAACATGGATTTAGGAAAGGGAAATCATGCTTGACTAATCTTGTGGAATTTTTTGACGATGTGACGAGTAAAATGGATGAAGGGGTAGACTTTCAGAAAGCCTTTGATAAGGTCCCGCACGGACGACTGGTGACTAAAATTAGAGCACATGGTATTGGGGGTACGGTGTTGACATGGATAGAAAATTGGTTGGCAGAGAGGAAGCAAAGAGTAGGAGTGAACGGGTCCTTTTCAGAATGGCAGGCAGTGGCGAGTGGAGTGCCGCAAGGCTCGGTGTTGGGGCCGCAACTGTTTACCATATATATTAATGATTTGGAAGAGGGAATTAGGAGCAACACTAGCAAGTTTACGGATGACACAAACCTGGGTGGCAGAGTGAACTGTGAAAAGGATGTTAGGAGGGTGCAGGGTGACCTGGACAGGTTGAGTGAGTGGGCAGGTGCGTGGCAGATGCAGTATAATATAGATAAATGTGAGGTTATCCACTTTGGCGGCAATAACAAGGGGGCAGATTATTATCTCAATGGGGTTAGCTTAGGCAAGGGGGAGGTACAGCGAGATCTGGGTGTCCTTGTACACCGGTTACTGAAAGTTGGCGTGCAGGTACAGCAGGCAGTGAAGAAAGCTAATGGAATGTTGGCCTTCATAACAAGAGGATTTCAGTATAGGATTAAAGAGGTTCTTCTGCAGTTGTAGTGGGCTCTGGTGATACCACATCTGGAGTATTGTGTACAGTTTTGGTCTCCAAATTTGAGGAAGGACATCCTTGTGATTGAGGCAGTGCAGCGTAGGTTCACGAGATTGATCCCTGGGATGGCAGGACTGTCAGATGAGGAAAGATTGAAAAGACTAGGCTTGTATTCACTGGAGTTTAGAAGGATGGGGGGGGGGGTCTTATAGAAACATATACAATTATAAAAGTACTGGACAAGCTAGATGCAGGAAAAATGTTCCCAATGTTGGGCGAGTCCAGAACCAGGGGCCACAGTTTTAGAATAAAAGGGAGGTCATTTAAGACTGAGGTGAGAAAACACCTTTTCACCCAGAGAGTTGTGAATTTATGGAATTCCATGCCACAGAGGGCAGTGGAGGCCAAATGACTGGATGGATTTAAGAGAGAGTTAGATAGAGCTCTAGGGGCTAGTGCAGTCAAGGGATATGGGGAGAAGGCAGGCACGGGTTATTGATTGGGACGATCAGCCATGATCACAATGAATGGCGGTGCTGGCTCGAAGGGCCGAATGGCCTCCTCCTGCACCTATTTTCTATGTTTCTATGTTTCTATGTTTGGTATCCACTTAAGCTACAATCGAACTATGTATCTTGACCCTTCTGCTCTACAACCGTTTTGCCGTTTACTATTAAGGTCCTGCCCACATTTCACTTCCCAAAATATATAACCTCACACTTATCGTCATTAAACTCGTTAACCATTCATCAGCCCACTTGCCCAAGTGAACAAGATCCTGCTGTAACCGTTGATAACCATTTTCGCTATCTACAATATTACCCAATTAACAGTCATCTGCAATCTTACTAATCCGGCTTTGTATGTTCTCATCCAAATCGTTGATATACAGTAAGCCACAAACAGTAATAGGCCCAGCATCGATCCTGGAGGCACACCACTATCAGAGCCCTCCACTCCAAACCCTCTGAAGAAGGGTCTCGACCCAAAACGTCGCCCATTCCTTCTCTCCAGAGATGCTGTCTGTCCCGCTGAGTTACTTCAGCATTTTGTGTCCATCTTTGCTCTAAACCAGCAGCTCCAGTTCCTACGTACACAATTGCCACCCTGCAATCTTCCGGCACCTCACCCATATTTGATGATGACTCATATATCTCAGCCAGGTCACCTGCAGTTTCTTCACTAGCTTCCCGCGGTGCCCTCGGATAAATCTGATCAGGCCCGGAGGATTTCTCTACCTTTTACACGTTAGTACGTTGAGCACCTCTATCGCAATACAGACTGCCCTCAAGACACTTCCATTCATTGCCCCCAAGTTCCCAGATCTTCATGTTTTTCATGCAAGGAAAAGCCTAGGAGCTATAGATCTGTGCCTGACATCTATGGCAGATATGTTACTGGAGAGTATTCTGAGATAAGATATATATGCAGCTTTATGAACAATGGCCGATAGGTGACATTGAACCTGTGTATTTACGAAGGTAATATAGCCTCACATATGACCAAGAGTTTTGAAGAAGCAACTTAGAAGGTTGAAGATGGCAATGACAGAGAAAATGTTTTCATGGAAGTTTCTGCATGCCAAGTTACCCTGGAAAGCTAGATGGCGTGAGAGCTAGCTTAATGGGCAGAAATTCTGATTTATGGTAGGCAGTAGTTACAAAAATCAGATTGAAGGCTGTGACTCTTGCTGTGTTCATGGATCGGGGCTGGGTCCATTGCTGTTTGTGTTTTATATCAACAATTTGGATGAGAAGAAACAAGGCATGATAATAATGTCTGCAGATGCCATTAATGGAGGTGGTATCGGAGACAGGGTCGGCACGGCAGCGCAGTGGTAGAGTTGCTGCCTTACAGCGCCAAAGACTCGTGTTCGATCCTGACTACGGGTGCTGTCTTGTCGAATTTGTACGTTCTCCCTGTGACTACGTGAATTTTCTCCGAGATCTTTAGTTTCCTCCCACACTCCAAAGCAGTACAGGTTTGTAGGTTAATTGGCTTGATCTAAATGTAAATTGTCCTTAGTGTGTGTGCGCGACAGTGTTAATGTATGGGGATTGCTGGTTGATGCAGACTTGGTGGGCGAAAGGGCCTGTTTCCACGCTGTACCTCTAAACTTAAAATACTAACCAGTGAAGACGGTCATCAAAAATTACAGCAGGATCTTGATCAGTTGGGCACATGGATTGAGGGATAGCCAATGAAGCTTAATGGAAGCAATTGCGAGTTGTTGCATTTTGGGAGTTCACCCCAGGGCAGGACATTTATAGTGAAGCCAGGGAAATGTTATAGGGCAGAGGGAACTAGGCATACGGATACATAGTTACCTGTACATGGCGTCATAGGTAGATGGGTTAGTAAGGAAAGCTTTTGGCACATTTTCATTCAGTTGTCAAGGTATTCAGTTCATAATTTGTGTTATGGTGAAGTCGTAGGAGACGATGGTGAGATCACATTTTGAATATTGTTTTCACTTTCGGTCACCCTGCTTCAGGAAGGATGTCATTATGCTGGAAATGGTGAATAGAGAAGTTTACCAGATGTTATCAAGACTGGAGGGCCTGAGCAATGGGGTAAGGTTGGGCGGACTAGGACCACAGGAGACCGAAGGTGATATTCTGGGCGTGTATAACATCATGAGAGAAAAAGATAGGTTTAAATGCTCCGTCATTTAGCCAGGGTGGGTGAATCAAGAAGCAGAGGCCAAAGGTTTATAGTGAGAGGGAAAGCTTTAATAGGAACCTGAGGGGGAACTTTTTCACTCAGAGGGAGGTGGGTGTATGAAGCGAGCTACCAGAGGAGATAGTTGGGGCAGGTATAATAACAGCATTTAAATGACAAGTAGATAGGTACTTGGATAGAATAGTGCAAAGGAATTTTGGCAAAACGCGGGTACATTTGGCGAGCTTCGATTAGCATCTTGGTCAACGTGGACCAATTGGGCCGAAGGGCTTATTTCCCGTGCTCTATGATTCTATACCATTATGACAGGCCTGTTCTCGTGCTGCACGACTCTGTGAACCTTCCCAAGTCGCAAAGAAAGCTATATTTCCAACCACGTTTTTTCTGTCATGATATCCCCGCAATCTCACGATGGTCTGGCGAATCTTCATCGTAGCCCTATTAAAGAAATTGTTCACTTTTGGAGTAAATGAACTAAACTGTAACAAATTAGGCCGGATGTGGTCTCAACTAGGCCGTAGGTTGTTGTAAGATGACAAGTGCATTCTGGTAGTGAAATTCTATAGCAATAACAAATTGGAGGAACAGCATCTGATATCTGGGCAGCTTGCACCCCAGTGGTATGAATATTAATTTAACTCACTTCGGGTAGCCCCGGCATTCCCTCTCTCTCTATCCCTCTCCCACCCAAGTCGCAACAGCTTCTCATTTACACCCTACAAACTGCTTACAATGGCCTGTTTCCTTTATCATCGTTACTTGTTTTGCAGAGCTTTCATTCATTGTTCTTTACCTCTCCACATCACCGTCTATATCTCTCGTTTCCCTTATCCCTAACCAGTCTGCAGAAAGGTCTCGACCCGAAACGTCACCTATTCCTTCTCTTCAGAGGTGCTGCCCGTCCCGCTGAGTTACTCCAGCTTTTTGTGTTTAAGAAACAACTGCTGATGCTGGAAAAATCGAAGGTAGACAAAAATGCTGGACAAACTCAGCGGGTGAGGCAGCATCTATGGAGAGAAGGAACAGGCAACGTTTCGGGTCGAGACCCTTATTCCTTCGCTGCATAGATGCTGCGTCACCCGCTGAGTTTCTCCGGCATTTTTGTCTACCAGCTTTTTGTGTGTATCTAACATTAACTTACCATTTGCTTGTCGAACCTCACTGTTTGGTGGAAATGAATAATGAATAGACTTCGGTGACTTGCAGGTACCTTTGAATATCAACATTTCCGCATATCTCACCCTAAAACATATAATCGGCACCTGTGCACTGTCTGTCTACGGGTGTGCATAATTTCAATTCCCCCCCATGGTACACCATCTGCCACGGCATTTCCTCATTGTATTTCATCTGTCGTGACATCTTACTCACCACGTATTTTTAAGGCAACGCTAAACCTGACCACTTTGCCGAATCCATTGATCCATCAATAAAGGATCATTTCATTTTGATTGGTCACGAGCTGCCACATTGAGAAGTGTCTGTTTATTCCGATTCTTTGCTTTCGAATCATTAACCGTGTCACAATTCACACGTCTCTGCTGATCCCTATTCTATGTGCTCTTTTCACCGAGCTCCGATTTTGAAAAGCTGTCGGAAGATTGAATGTCTGCGGAAACCTAAAATAAGCTGCAGCCACTTGCAGACGCACCACGATGTGCACTCCAAGAATTGCAAGGCAGCACATGTTTGCTATGACACTTGATCTAACCTTCCCGTTTCGCGGCGATCCTGTCCCTCTCTTTCTCTCGCTGTCCAAGTTCAAGTTCGCGTTTATTGTCAATTAACCAACTAAGGTCCAGTGGAATTTGAGTTACCACACAGCCATACTAAGTGAAAAGAGCACAGTACACAGATAAACTAAATTTAACATGAACTTGCACCACAATGGAATCAACATTCCACTGATGGAAGTCAATAAAGTTCAGTCATCTTCCTCCTTTGTTCACCCGTGGTAATCGGGGCCTTGAACACTCGCAGTTCGCCGCTGCCGACGGTCCGATGCCCAGGCCCTCTCGTCGGGATGATTAAAACTCCGGCGTCGGGTAGGATTGGAACACTCCGCGGCATGGAGTTCCAGAGTCGGCCTCTTCTAACCGGAGACCGCTCGCTACACGGTGTTCAAGTCCACAAGCCCCGCGGTCTTTGTATTGTATCCAGGGTAAGGGGGGAGTATGAGGGCCAGGGCAGTTTACTGTTCTGGATGTCAGATGTGGGAGTTCATGGAGTCCGATACCCCTCCAGACGTCCACATCTGTGCCAGGTGCGTCGAGATGGGGCTATTAAGGGACCGTGTTAGGAACCTGGTGCAGCAGCTCGATGACCTCTGTCTGATCAGGGAGAGTGAGGAGGTCATATAAAGGAGTTATAGGGAGGTGGGCACTCCAAGACCACGGGAGGCAGACACGTGGGTCACGGTTAGGAAGGGCAAGGGGTAGAGGCAGGGACTAGTGAGTACCCCGGTGGCCGTACACCTTGAAAATAAGTACTCCTGTTTGAGTACTGTTGGGGGGGACAGCTTTCCTGGGGGTAGCGACAGCGGCCGGGCCTCCGGCACAGAGACCGGCCCTATTGCTCAGAAGGGTAGGGAAAAGAAGAGGAGGGCAATAGTAATAGGGGACTCTATAGTTAGGGGGTCGGATAGGCGATTCTGTGGACGCAGTCATAAGACCCGGATGGTAGTTTGCCTCCCTGGTGCAAGGGTCAGGGATGTGTCTGAACGCGTCCAAGATATCCTGAAATCGGAGGAGAGGAGCAGAGGTCATGGTACATATAGGTTCCAATGACATAGGCAGAAAAAGAGAAGAGGTCCTGAAAGGAGAATTTAGGGAGTTGGGAGGAGAGTTAAGGAGAAGGACCGCAAAGGTAACAATCTCAGGATTACTACCTGTGCCACGCAACAGTGAGAGTAGGAATGGAATGAGGTGGAGAATAAATGCGTGGCTAAGGAACTGGTGCAGCGGGCAGGGATTCAAAATTCTGGATCATTGGGACCTCTTTTGGGGAAGGTGTGACCTGTACAGAAAGGACGAGTTGCACTTGAACCGGAGGGGGACCAATATCTTGGCGGGGAGATTTGCAAAGGCTACTGGGGAGACTTTCAACTGGAACGGTTGGGGGGAGGGACTCAAATAGAGAAAGCTAGTAGACAATGCGGGAGGCAGGAGGCAGAGAAGGGAAGCATTCGGACCCAAAATGTAGGGGAGAAAGAAGAAAAAGATAATAAACAGAGAATAAGTGGTGGTGGGTTTCTTAAATGTGTATATTTTAATGCTAGGAGCATTGTAAGAAAGGTGGATGAGCTTAGAGCCTGGATTGACACCTGGAAGTATGATGTTCTGGCGATCAGTGAAACATGGTTGCAGGAGCGGTGTGATTGGAAACAAAATATTCCAGGATTTCGTTGCTTCAGGGGTGATAGAATTGGAGGGGCAAGAGGTGGGGGTGTTGCATTGCTTGTCAAGGAAGATATTACAGCAGTGCTTTGGCAGGATAGATTAGAGAGCTCGTCTAGGGAGGCTATTTGGGTGGAACTGAGAAATGGGAAAGGTGTAGCAACACTTATAGGGGTGTATTATAGACCACCTAATGGGGTGCGAGAATTGGAAGAGCAAATATGTAAGGAGATAGCAGATATTAGTAGTAAGCACAAGGTAGTAATTGTGGGAGATTTCAATTTTCCACACATAGACTGGGAAACACATTCTGTAAAAGGGCTGGATGGTTTGGAGTTTGTAAAATGTGTGCAGGATAGTTTTTTGCAGCAATACATAGAGGTACCTACTAGAGAAGGGGCAGTGCTGGACCTCCTGTTAGGAAATGAGACACGGCAGGTGGCGGAGGTATGCGTTGGGGAGCACTTCGGGTCCAGTGATCACAATACCATTAGTTACAATATAATTATGGAGAGGGTCAGAACTGGACCTAGGGTTGAGATTTTTGATTGGAGAAAGGCTAACTTTGAGGAGATGAGAAAGGATTTAAAAGGAGTGAATTGGGACGTTGTTTTTATGGGAAGGATGTAGAAGAGAAATGGAGGACATTTAAAGGTGAAATTTTAAGAGTACAGAATCTTTATGTCCCTGTTCGGTTGAAAGGAAATAGTAAAAATTGGAAAGAGGCATGGTTTTCAAGGGAAATTGGACACTTGGTTCGGAATAAGAGAGAGATCTACAATAATTATAGGCAGTATGGAGTAAATGAGGTGCTTGAGGAGTATACAGAATGTAAAAAGAATATTAAGAAAGAAATTAGAAAGTTAAAATAAGATATGAGGTTGCTTTGGCAAGTAAGGTGAAAGTAAATCCAAAGGGTTTCTACAGCTATATTAATAGCAAAAGGATAACAAGGAATAAAATTGTTCCATTAGAGAGTCAGAATGGACAGCTATCTGCAGAGCCAAAAGAGATGGGGGAGATATTGAACAATTTCTTTTCTTCGGTATTCACCAAGGAGAAGGATATTGAATTATGTGAGGCAAGGGAAACAAGCAGAGTAGCAATGGAAACTATGAGATTCAAAGAAGAGGAGGTGTGGACACTTTTGAAAAATATGAAAACAGATAAGTCTCCAGGTCCTGACAGGATATTCCCTCGCACATTGAGGGAAGTTAGTGTAGAAATAGCAGGGGCTATGACAGAAATATTTCAAATGTCATTAGAAACGGGAATAGTGCCGGAGAATTGGCGTACTGCGCATGTTGTTCCGTTGTTTAAAAAGGGTTCTAATTATAGACCTGTTAGTTTGACGTCAGTGGTCGGCAAATTAATGGAAAGGATACTTAGAGATAATATATATAAGCATCTGCATAAGCAGGGTCTGATTAGGAACAGTCAACATGGATTTGTGCCTGGAAGGTCATGTTTGACTAATCTTGAATTTTTCGAAGAGGTTACTAGGGAAATTGATGAGGGTAAAGCAGTGGATGTTGTCTATATGGACTTCAGTAAGGCCTTTGACAAGGTTCCTCATGGAAGGTTGGTTAAGAAGATTCAATTGTTGGGTATTAATGGTGGAGTAGCAAGATGGATTCAACAGTGGCTGAATGGGAGATGCCAGAGAATAATGGTGGATGGTTGTTTGTCAGGTTGCAGGCCGGTGACCAGTGGGGTGCCTCAGGGGTCCGTGTTGGGTCCACTGTTGTTTGTAATGTACATCAATGATCTGGATGATGGTGTGGAAAATTGGATTAGTAAGTATGCAGATGATACTAAGATAGGTGGTGTTGTGGATAATGAAGTAGATTTTCAAAGTCTACAGAGAGATTTAGGCCATTTGGAAGAGTGGGCTGATAGATGGCAGATGGAGTTTAATGCTGATAAATGTGATGTGCTACATCTTGGCAGGACAAATCAAAATAGGACGTACATGGTAAATGGTAGCGAATTGAGGAATGCAGTTGAACAGAGGGATCTAGGAATAACTGTGCATAGTTCCCTGAAGGTGGAATCTCATGTAGATAGGGTGGTAAAGAAAGCTTTTGGTGTGCTGGCCTTTATAAATCAGAGCATTGAATATAGAAGTTGGGATGTAATGTTAAAATTGTACAAGGCATTGGTGAGGCCAATTGTGGAGTATGGAGTACAATTTTGGTCGCCCAATTATAGGAAGGATATCAACAAAATAGAGAGAGTACAGAGGAGATTTACTAGAATGTTGCCTGGGTTTCAACAACTAAGTTACAGAGAAAGGTTGAACAAGTTAGGTCTTTATTCTTTGGAGCACAGAAGATTAAGTGGGGACTTGATAGAGGTCTTTAAAATTATGAGCGGGTTAGACAGAGTTGACGTGGATAAGCTTTTCCCATTGAGAATAGGGAAGATTCAAACAAGGGGACATGACTTGAGAATTAAGGGACAGAAGTTTAGGGGTAACATTAGGGGGAACTTCTTTACTGAGAGAGAGGTAGCTGTGTGGAATGAGCTTCCAGTGGAAGTGGTGGAGGTAGGTTCGATTTTATCCTTTAAAAATAGATTGGATGGGTATATTGACGGGATTGCGGCGGCGCGGATTACTGCAGCGGCCCCTACAGCCCGTCTGTCTTTTTTTTCCTTTCTAGTTAAATGTAGTTGTTGGGGTTTTTTTGTACAGTTTTGATTGTGTATATGTGGGGGGCGGGGGGGGGGAGGGGGAAACTTTAAAAAAATCTCTTCCCTGCACGGGAGACCCGACCTTTTCCCTGTCGGGTCTCCGTTGTCGTTGGGGCCTAGCTCCGTGGAGCGGCCTCCGACCGGGACGACCGTGGAGCTGCGGACTAATATATTACCATCGTGGGGCTGGCCGGCCTCGGAGCGCGGGGAGCGGTGGTGAGTCGTTGCTGCTCACTCCGGAGCTGCAGCTGCAGCTGCAGACCGGTGGACTGGGACATCGGGAGCTCGCGGGTCCGGGTGAGAGACCGCTTTCCGGAGCTCCCGCAACGCAACTTCTCCAGCTCGAGTCGCGGGGTTGGAACGACCCGGAGCGGGGCCGTAAATCGCCCGGATCGGGTTTAATGTTAAAGCCGCGGGAAATTCCAGCGCCCGCCGGGGCTCCAACTTGTGACTTTGGGCCCGGAGCGAAGCTGTATACCGCCCGGCGCTGCCTCAACGGCCGTGGGACTTAACATTGCCCGCCTGGGGCTTCAACATCGGGAGAAAAATGGTAGAAGGGAGAGAAATGACTTTGCCTTCCATCACAGTGAGGAGGAGATTCGCTGTGATGGATGTTTTTCTGTAAATTGAATTGTTTGTGTGTCGTGTAGGAATTGTTTTGTTTGTATGGCTGTGGAAACGGAGTTTCGTTTGAGCCTCTTTGAGGTTCAAATGACAAGAAATCAAATCAAATCAAAGGAATGGAGGGTTATGGTCTGAGTGCAGGTAGATGGGACAAGGGGGAAGAAAGAAGAAAGAAGGGGGAAAAAAGTGTTCGGCAAGGACTTGAAGGGCCGAGATGGCCTGTTTCCGTGCTGTAATGGTTATATGGTTATATGGTCGGAGCTCTTCTTCTGGCGATCGTCGGTAAAGGATCCCCGGTTCCGCTCCGCGCTCGCGGCTGAAGCTCCGTGCCCGGTACCCAGGAAAGGCGCACCATTCCAGGATGTTAGGCCGCAAAAGGAGGGGAGAGGGGCGGGGGAGATGCGACAAGGAGCAAATCGCATCTCCGTCGAAGTAAGTGACCGAAACAATGTTTCCCCAAACCCCCCCCCCCTTCAACCCCACATAAACTAACCAAAACACATTGGAAACCAAACGGAAGTTTCACATTTGCTACTTAGAACTATCCTGGAATAATTACTGAATCTATAGAACCACGGAGGATAATATATAATATATATATTTCAAAATTCTACAAATCTGTGAACATTGAAGACTGAAGAAGCGTTGCGGCCCGAAACGTTGCCTATTTCCTTCGCTCCATAGACGCTGCTGCACGCGCTGAGTTTCTCCAGCACTTTTGTCTACCTTCGATTTTCCAGCATCTGCAGTTCCTCCTTAAACAACATAGAAGACCAGCTGATTGTAATTCTTCAATGCTTGGACGCATAAACCTCTTCAATGGTGGTAACTGTTCGAGATGCTGCCTCACATTGGCGGAGATCCTAGTTCGATCCTAACCTCGTTCGGTGCTGACTGTGTGGAATTTGCAATTTCTCCTTGTAACTACATGGATTTTCTACGTGTGATTTCTTCCTACATCCCAAAGACTTGCTGCTTTGTTGGCTGCTGTAATTTGCCCTTAACATGCAGGTAGTGGGTGAGAAAGTGGGATAACATGGAACTGGTGTGAAGGGGTGATCGATGGTTGGTGTGGATTAGATGCTCCGTTGGGACTGTTTCTATATTCTCTAAATTCTAAATTCTTTAGTAACATTTAGGTTTTGAAAGTATTTATTTTCCTTTATCCCCTGCGCCCGTCCTTTATTCAACGGCATATCCATAAGCCTCATTTGTCCTTTTCCCAAGGCAGAGATAATGTACAGTATATGATTATTTGTTGTACGCGTTGGTTTTCCTCTCCCATTCTAACTGCTGCAATATCTTTAAAGCGCTTAGATTTGACTGGCGTGGCATTTCCTTTCGACACATTCCACGAATCCTATTTATGTATTTCTCGTTGCGTTACTTTGATATTATACTTTCGATTGGCCATATCATATAAAGCATATGTAAAAGTTAACCGGGTTTGTGACATAAGCGAAGCAGCATCAAATTTAAACTTTTCATGATACACAAAATGTGCCATATTCTCTTGATAATATCTGCAACGTCTGTGTCCTCCGTGACATTAAGTGTGCTTTTCAGCGCTATGACGTAAAAAAGTGAAACAGAACCATTCGGGCCACGCGGTATTGCTGCAAGACGGTCGCCAACAAGCTTCACTGCTTGACTCGCTGTCAAAGAGGAAACATCGTTGAATTTCACCCCCTTTGTTCAGAATGTTTATGTTTGCCGTGCTGCTGTGTCTCTCGATCCTGCACATGAGTTACACAGGTTAATATATTTCTCTCTATTAAATGAAAATATCAGGGAAAAAGTCAATCCGCGAAAAGTATAAGATGTACAACTCTTACTTTTCGGTCTATCTATCTCAGTCATTTGGAATTTTATCGATCCATTCAATGTCATTTCACATGTTTAACGTTTGTTTTTAATTCTGACAGTTACTGTCGGGGCCTCCTCGTTCAGGGTGCGTCAGATTCCCGATAAGGTAACGAAGGTGACAGGTGAAAATGTATCCCTGTACTGTACTTTCCCAATCTTTGGTCAGAGTGCACTGGTGGATGTATACTGGAAGAGAGACGGTCAAGAAGAGACTTTGAATCCCACCGCATACAGGAGCATGAAAATGAACAATGTCCTGAAGGGATCTGCCGAATTACATCTGTTGGACGTGAGCTTCCGTGACTCCGGGATCTATTATTGCAGTGTGAGAGGCGGAGAAGGAAAGAGTTCCAAAAGCAATGGCACGAGGATTATTGTACACGGTGAGTCTATAATGATGTTTCGAATCACAATACAAAAACAAATATGCTGTGCTACAGAGTTATAAAGTAGCAATAAACGGACCCTTTCTCAGTCTGTACTAGAAGTTTTGCTCTAAAGATTTAAGTAATTGTTTTTTCGTGATTGTTGGACCATGAGATCTTTGGACAATCATTATTCTTTAATTTCATATCATTTAGTTATCATTTTTATGCGTAGGGTTAATTAAACATACTCGTAATTGGGGTGAGCTACTCATGAACACAAAATGAAGCTATGTTTTGTAAAAAAAAGCTGTACCTACATACAAAATCCGCAGAGGAAACACGCCTAAAGGTGAGATGAGTTGAAAGAAATCGACAATGAATTTTCTGATCAGAAAGGAAAGAATGCGTCAACCATACGACTCTAAATCTGCTAGAATGGTCTCCTTTATGTGCAATCACAGAACATTTACGCGCTTACTTGCAGCGACTGAAGAATGGAAACTAAAGGCGTGGCTCAATCCGGAACAGGTCAGGCAATAATTAGACCGCACGAAAGTAATAGAATGTGGGCAGCGTAATCATTCACTCATTCAAATGTCCTTATTTTTATACTCCGTCTGAAACGATTAAACTAACAGGTCTTCATTACCGGTTGTATATAATCTAATTACCAGACCTTACTTGAACGGAAGCGGACATCCGGAGTACAATTTTTCCTCATTTTAGGAAGGCTTATATTTAAGATGCTAAAAGGGCCACATGCTCACAGATTAACGGCAAGATTATATTATAGTTAGTAAATGTAAAGCAATAACTGCATTGTTCATATTTATCTTCAAATTCATGTTCCAGGTTGACGAACGTCGTGTGGTTAATGCTATGAGGTATTTTGTTGAAAGCTTCACAACTAATTCGATTACGAGCTCATATTGGTTGCCCGGCTATTCTTCAAATTGTAATGATAACTGGATGCAACAAAGTGAGTATTAACTGCTCTCAACTTCGAACTGAGTGGAGGTGTTGTGCGAAGCGATCGCCAAGCCTGCGCTTGGTCTCACCGAGGTTGATCATACGCTGAATAATCCAACCACATTTTTGTTTGGAAGTGGAAAGAAATAATAGAAACTAGACCAAGTGCAGACCCGTTGGGTCTGTTCCCGCAACGCGCGGTTGCGAGGGGAGGGGCTGGCCTGAGGCGTCACACACACACTAACCACCCCACACACACACACACACACACACACACACACACACACACACACACACACACACACACACACACACACACACACACACACACACACACTAACCACCCCCATTGATATTAAATTAAGAAGGGAGGGAGGAGAGGGGTAGGGCCGCCCAGCAGCCGTCGGCCTCAGAGTGAGCCTCAGCTCCATGGCCTTGCATCATCGGCGCTTCAGACCCCGAGTACGGGGAGGGGGGGGGGGGTGGAGTGGGCGGGCGGGCGTGATCCCGAGTGAGCCTGCGGGCCAGGCGTAGGCCGTCAGGACGCTGCGTACGACGTCAAGACGCTGCGTACGACGTCAAGACGCTGCGTACGCCCGTCGAGACGCTGCGTAAGTCCTCAATGCGCCTGCGGGTCGACAGGCCGTTGACGCACGGGATTTTCGGACAGTGCAAGCGTGCGGGCCGCCAGCGAGGACGGCGAAAAGCAGCGGGGGAACAGCCGATCTTTGGCTTCCACCAGCGTGACAGAGGCGGGCCGGGGGGGGGGGGGGTGGTGGAGTAGAGCCGGGCGGCAGCAGCCGTTATGGTCGCGCGGGGCACGCGAAGAGAAGGTAGCCAGCGTGAGGCGAAAAAATGAGTGAGTGGGGGGGGGGGGGGGAGGATTTTATTAAAAATGTGTACAGAAAAATGACTAAATTTAATGAGGAGTGGATGAGCGAATGTAAAAGTGAAATCGCTAGCGAAATGGTAAAAATCTCGGCGTGTTTTAGTCTGGTTTTGTCGGAGTAACGAATCAAAGGCCAAAAATATGACATACACCCCCCCCCCACACACACACACACACACACACACACACACACACACACACACACACACACTTTTAAAAGTATATAGATTGCATTCATTGCAACGTGTATAAAGAGTTGAGATACTGTATTATAATTTTGCTGCATGTCATTGTGGTATATATCACGTCTTGTCTTAATTGGTGAATATGTTTAGTTTGTGACTTTATTTGAAGCAGAAATAATATGTGAATGCTTCATTGAGCATAATTCCGACTGGTAACTACGGACGTGGTCCGAGCACATAGAAACATAGAAACATAGAAAGTAGGTGCGAGAGTAGACCACCATCGAGCCCGCACCGCCATTCGCTCATGGCTGAACACTAAACAGACACCCTTACCCACAAACAGTAGACACAAGACACAGAACACAAGACACTACCCTCCCCTTTATATCGCTATCACCCCTCTCCACCCCAAGAACCGCGTGATCTCCTGGGGGAGGCAAAAAAACGGATAAAAACCCAGGTCCAATTCGGGAAAAAAATCCGGGAAATTCCTCACCGACCCCAATCCAGGCAATCGACACTTGTCCAGGAGATCACTCAGGTCTTACTATACTAACCATACCTAGGTCCATATCCCTGCCCTCTCCCCGTAGCCCCTTATCCCCTTGGCAGCTAAAAAACCATATATTTTAGACTTAAATATATTTAATGTTTCTGCTTCCACTGCTCCCTGGGGCAGTGAATTCCATAAATTAACCACCCTCTGGGTGAAGAAGTTCTTCCTCATCTCAGTTTTAAAAGAGCCCCCTCTTATTCTACAACTATGTCCCCTAGTTCTAGTTTCCCCGATCATTGGGAACATCCTCGGTGCATCCACCCGATCAAGGGCCCTCACGATCTTATATGTTTCAATGAGATCGCCTCTCATTCTTCTAAACTCCAAAGAGTAGAGTTCCAGCCTACTTAACCTTTCCTCATATGTCAATCCCCTCATTGCAGGAATTAATCTTGTAAACCTTCGCTGCACTGCCTCCAGGGCCAGTACATCCTTTCTTAAGTATGGACCCCAGAACTGTACACAGTATTCCAAATGTGGTCTCACTAATACTGTGTACAGCTGCAGCAAGACCTCCGTGTTTTTATACTCAATCCCCCTAGCAATAAAGGCCAAAACTCCATTGGCCTTCCTGATTGCTTGCTGCACCTGCATACTAACTTTTAGTGATTCATGTACTACTACCCCTAGATCCCTTTGCGTTGCATTACAACGCAGCTCCACCTCATTTAGAAAATAACTTGCCCTATCATTTTTTTCCCCAAAGTGAATGACTTCACATTTATTAGTATTAAATTTCATCTGCCAAGTTGTTGCCCACTCACCTAGCTTATCTATATCCTTTTGCAGACCCTTCCTATCCTCCTCATCCCCTACTTTTCCTCCCATTTTTGTATCGTCCGCAAATTTTGATATATTACACTTGGTTCCCTCCTCCAAATCATTTATATAAATTGTGAACAACTGGGGTCCCAGCACCGACCCTTGCGGAACCCCGCTAGTTACCGGTTGCCATCCCGAGTATGAACCATTTATCCCCACTCTCTGCTTCCTATTTGTTAGCCAATCCTCTACCCATGCTAATATATTACCCCCAATCCCATAATTTTTTATTTTTAGCAATAGTCTCTTATGTGGCACCTTGTCAAAAGCCTTTTGGAAGTCTAAGTATACCACATCCACCGGTTCCCCTTTATCCACCCGGGTTGTTACTTCCTCAAAGAATTCGAGCAGATTCGTTAAACAGGACTTCCCCTTCACAAAACCATGCTGGTTCTGTCCGATGAAGTCATGTTTATCCAAGTGCCCCGTTAGTGTTTCTTTAATAATTGTCTCTAACATTTTACCCACCACCGATGTTAGACTAACCGGTCTATAGTTACCCGCCTTCTGTTTACTTCCTTTTTTAAATATAGGTGTTACATTGGCCATTTTCCAATCCACTGGGACCGTTCCTGCCTCCAGGGAGTTTTGGAAAATTATCACCAATGCATCCACAATCCCCACCGCTATCTCCCTCAAGACCCTTGGATGTAATCCATCAGGCCCAGGGGATTTATCCTCCCTCAGTCTCATTAATTTCCCTAATACCACCTCCTTGGTGATCTTAATAGTATTTAGCTCCTCCATTCCTACCGCCCCCTGTTTATCCAGCGCTGGAATATTTTTGTGTCTTCTATGGTGAAGACTGATACAAAATACTCGTTTAATGCCTTTGCCATTTCCATGTTCCCCACCAACAACTCTCCAGTCTCACCCTCCAATGGACCAACGTTCACCTTAGCCACCCTTTTTCTTTTTATATAGCTATAAAAACTCTTACTATTAGTTTTTATGTTGTTCGCTAAATTCCTTTCATAGTCTATTTTCCCCGTCTTAATTAATCTCTTAGTTATTTTTTGCTGACCTTTAAATGCTTCCCAATCCTCTACCCTCCCACTATCTCTAGCTACCTTATATGCCCTTGCCTTCAGCCGAATACTATCCTTTATAGTTTTACTGAGCCATGGCTGACTGTTCTTTCCCTTACCCCTTTTTTTCTTCATAGGAATAAATTTTTCTTGAAGGTTATACAGTAGATCCTTAAACGTACACCACTGCTCATGTACCGTCTTATTCTTGAGTCTGCTATCCCAGTCAACTTTGATCAGCTCAGTCCTCATACCTTCATAATCCCCCTTATTTAGACTAAGTACCCTAGCCTGAGTTTCAACCTGCTCCCCTTCTATTTGAATATGGAATTCGACCATATTGTGGTCACTTGTTCCCAACGAGTCCCTAACTATGACATTTTTAATTAATCCTGCTTCATTACATAGGACCAGATCCAAGATTGCCTCCCTCCTTGTCGGTTCTGTGACATACTGTTCTAGGAACCCGTCTCTAATACATTCTATAAACTCTTCCTCTAGTCTACCCTGCCCAGTTTGGTTTGCCCAATTAATATGAAAATTGAAGTCCCCCATGATTACAGCAGTTCCCTTTTTACATGCGTCAACTATTTGCAGATTTATGTTCTGACTAACAGCGTCACAGCTATTTGGAGGTCTATAAATTACACCCACTAGTGTTTTTTTCCCCTTGTTATTCTCTATCTGTACCCAAGCTGTTTCACTATCCTGATCCTTCAACGCAATATCCTTCCTCTCTATTGCCGTTATTCCCTCCCTTATTAAAAGGGCCACCCCTCCTCCCTTTCTTTCCTGTCTATCTTTTCTAATTGTCGAGTACCCCTCTATATTTAACTCCCAATCCTGATCCCCTTGCAGCCATGTCTCCGTAATGGTCACGATATCATAACTATATGTACTTAATTGCACCGTTAATTCATTTATCTTATTTCGAATACTCCGTGCATTTAGATACAGCACTTTCAGATGATTTTTACTACCCTTCCTTTCTGTTTTTGCCCCTTTTACATCTAGAGCTTTATCTTCACACATTCTGGATCCTCCTGTCACATTTTGATTTTCCGTTTCCCCACTGATACCCTGCTCTATTTCCTCTACCCCTGCCGTTATTACCCCCCTTGATACCTCCCCCCCCACTACTTAGTTTAAAGACCTCTCTACTGCCCTAGTTATATGATTTGCCAGGACCCCAGTCCCAGCACCGTTCAGGTGAAGTCCGTCCTTACAGAACAGATCCCCCCTGTCCCAGTACTGGTGCCAGTGGCCCAAGAAACCAAACCCATTTTTCCCACACCAGTCTTTGAGCCACGCATTCAGCTTTTTAATTTTTCGTACCCTCGCCGATTTGGCCCGTGGCTCAGGTAGCAATCCGGAGATCAGTACCCTCGAGGTTCTGCTTTTTAATTTATTCCCTAACTGCTCAAACTCGTTCAGCAGATCCTCCTTCCTCGTCCTTCCTATGTCATTGGTCCCCACATGGACCACGACCACTGGATCCTCCCCCTCACTCTGCAAATTTCTCTCCAGCATCGCAGAGATATCCTTAACCCTAGCACCGGGTAGGCAACACAGCCTTCGGGACATGTTCTGCTGGCCGCAGAGAACCTTATCTACCCCCCGAATAATACTATCCCCTATCACAACGGCATTTCTTCTAACTCCCCCCTCTTGAATGGCCCCCTGATCCACGGTGCTGCAGCCAGGTTGCTCATCCCTCCCACAGCCCCTGATCCCGTCCTCACATTGAGTAAGAGCCTCGGTCATGCTCGTCAGGGACAAGGGCTGTGGCTCCTGCCGCATCTCCTCCTGGTTCCCCCTACCTGCCTCGCTTATGGCCACACCTTCCTTTCCCTGCTCACTAACTACTGAATTAGTTAAACTGGTCGGTGTGACCATCCCCTGGCACAAAACATCCAGGTAATACTCCCCCTCCCTGATGCACCGCAGCGTATGAAGTTGGGTCTCCAGCTCATCAATGCGGAGCTCGAGTTCCGCTAGCTTCAAGCACTTACTGCAGCTGTAGGGATCATCTACATCAATGGTGTCGACAATTTCCCACATCTCACAGTATTGGCACATCTCCTGGCCGCCCATCTTATATAAGTAATTAACTGGTCCTATTAAGAATCCCCTACCCGGATTACTGTATTAAAACACCCCTTATTTATATAATCCTACCTCCTATAAATGGGAAAGTACTTACCCCAGCCGTAAATTACCTACTGGTTTGGCTGTCTAGTGGTAATTCCGTCCGCTCTTTCTGTCTGGTCCACTGCTCCCTTGCAGTGCGTGGCCTACCTCTTAGCCCCTGTTAGCCTCTCGAGCCGCGGCTCCGTCCTTCCTCCCTCGGCGACAACCCTGGGCCGCACCTGTGGCACCTGTGACACCGCGGTCGTGACGTCCCTTCCGTTCCAACTGCCACTGATTACTCGCTGCACTCTGATTACCTCGCTACACTCTGATTACCTCGCTGCACTCTGATTGCTGCCTAACAGCGCCTGATTACCTCGCTGCACATTATCGCACGCGTCATGCAAGCCGTCTTAAATGACCACCTAAAGTGTCATTTGGCAACTTAAAAAGCTGCCAAGGTTGCCCGGCTGACAACAGAGAAAAAATTAAGTGAGAGCCCTGCAAGGTGTATAATATTTTTGACACTGTCATAGGCCTTTTTTACATATCCTGTCACAACGCACTGTAGTCTCTAAACAACCCTTCAGAAATTTTCCTTGCCCTCCATTTCAGAATAATAGTGTTTTAAGCCGATAACGCGACACTGGCAATAAATAAATAAATAAATAAATAAAACCGCAGCTTTCCAGACCCTTATCTCATTGGCCACGCTCGGCTGCAAATCGGTGTCAATCTGGTGGACCCTCTTCCTCTAGTCGTGGGGGTGGGAGATTGGGAGGGGCCTCACAAGTGGAACAGCCTCTCTTCATCAAAATCCGTCCCTGGCCATGCTCGGCTGCAAATCGGTGTCAATCTGGTGTACCATCTTCCTCTAGTCGTGGGGGTGGGGGATTGGGAGCAGCCTCACAAGTGGAACAGCCTAGGACCTCTCTTCATCTAAATCCGGCCCTGACAGCAGTTGATGACTACGTGATAGACGGGAGCTATCTTTGAACGTCTGAAATTAGTTCCGCCAGGCAGAGAAAAGCTCAATGTTAACTCATTCAGCGTATTTCTGATCAAATATTTGTGACTCAGAGAATAAATAAAAAGTATGAAAACATCTTGTTTATCTAAGTCTTCTGAACGTCACTGTTAAATTAGTTCAAAGGAAATAGTGACAGTCGCCTCCAGTCAATGGTTTCACTGGCAGCAAGAGATACTCAAGAATGCGCTGTCCTCACTCTGTTGTCTGATGTTACGGATGTCACGTGGCAAACACGGAATATTGTGAGACGGGAGGGTGAGAAGCCATATCTCGTGGTCCATATTAGCATCAATGCCATATGTAGAAAGGGACACGAGGGTCTGCAAAGAGAAGTTAGGGAGTTCGGTATTCGGTGAAAAAACAAGACCTCCTGTATTGCTATCTCGGGAATACAAAATGGTATCGAAAGGAATAGCAGAATAATCCAAGTTACTACGTGGCTAAGGCCCTGGCATAAAATATATGGGTCATTGGGTATTCTTACAGGACAAATGGGACCTATATAAAACGAATGGGCTGCAATTGAACTGGGAGGTAGAGGCGGTGTCCTTGCAGTTACTTGGGAGGATATACGCACGAGCGGTGGCGTGGAGTGAGCACGGAGGGGGGGGGGGGCGGGCGGTGTGTGGAAGCAGCAGGTCAGCCCATGGAACTATGTGATAGACGCGAGATAGGGGTTATGACCCAGTTATGGCCCAGTGGCAAGATCGGGGTTATGACCCATTAGTCTGAAATGGAGGTGAGACAGGAAAAGGTTAATAAAAAAGTGTTAAGATGGATTTTCTGAAGTGTGTTTTGAGTGAGGCTAAATAACACGTTGAAACAGATCGGTTGAGATGTGTTTATTCCAAGGAGCATTACAGGTAAAGTGGATGATCATCAAGGACCCACACCATCCTGGCCACGCACTCATCTCTCCGCTACCACCGGGCAGAAGGTACAGGAGTTTGAGATCTGTTACATCCAGGAGCAGGAACAGCTACTTCCCCACAGCCATCAGGCTATGAAACTCGCCAACAAACAGACTCTGGACTGTAACAGCCTATTGCACTTTATCTGCTTATTTATGTGTATATTGAACTGAACTGTTCTGTATTTTTGCTTACAATATTCTGTTGTGCTACAGCAAGCAAGAATTTCATTGTCCTATCTGGGACATGACAATGAACTCTCTTGACTTGACTTGACTTGATCGAAGACTGCTAACTCAAAATTTATGAGTTTTGATGTTTCATACATTATAGGCATTATAAGGGTACAAGAGATACAGGAATTGCATTACTAACCAGGAAAATGTCAGCGGCACTCACATACTCATCTACTGAGGCAATGGGAGTGGAACACAATATAAAGAGATGTGTAACAACTCTAATGGGATTATACCATCGGCCTCCCTATAGCCGGTGAATGAGAGAGAAACAGATATGTGGGGAGATTAGAGAAAGATGTCAAAACATCAAGTTTCTGGTATCGGTGACAAATCCCCATTATTGACTGTGACTGCCTTCATGCAGAAAATCTAAAAAGAGCAAGCTTGGTGTATCGAAAGTAGTTTCTTGAAATAGTCTGTGGATATTGCAACTCGACGCCGGACCATGTTACACCTTGCTTTGGGAAATGAGCTTGATGTTTCAGTAGAAGTGTATTTTGGGATCCCTGGTCATAAATCCATAAGTTTTAAGATAGCTGCGAATAAGGATCCATCTAGATATTGGGGGAGATGAAATGGTGAGCAGATGTTGTTGGGTACGTTTACATTGGACATGGTGGTCGATTAAAGGCCAACTGATCAGAAATCAGGACCAGTATACGCCAGTAAGGAGGAGGAATGACGTTGTATAGGCGAGGAATGATTGGATGATCTATTGTAAATTAGGGGACAATATGCTGGTGCACTTTGAGAAGAAGAAAGAGGTGTTGGTTCACTTCAAAAGCCTTAAGGTGCATAAATTCCGAGGGTCCGATGGAATCTGCCCCTTTTTATTGAGGGAGGCAAAGGAGGAGTTGCGATTGCAGCGCCTTTGATGAGGACTTTCGTATCCACTTATGCCACAATCGAGTTCCCGGATGACTGAAGAGTAGCGAATGTTGCGCTTTTCTTTCTGAGGGAAAGAAGTAATCAAGGAAATCATAAGCTGTTGAGGTTCATGTCAGCCATCGGGAATCTATTGGAGCTCACGTCTGATTGAATTTAATGTAATGATGAAGATGATTTATGTGGATGGGGCAGTGATATTTTTCTGCATGGATTCTATCAAACCATTTCGAGAAATTCCGTAATTGAATGCTAATCGAGAAGATTTCAATTTGTGGGAGACATGGTGATTTGTTACTTTGGATTGATTAGCTGCAGTTAGTTTTGCGTACAGTTCCTGTTGCCCCATTACAGGAATGATGTGGATGCATCGGAGAGGATGCAGAGGAGGTTTACCAGAACGTTGCCTGGATTAGGGAGTTTCAGCTACATGGAGAGGTTGGATAAACCTGGATTATTTTCTCTGGAACGTCAGAGGCTGAGTGGACAATAGATTAAAAAAAAATTAAAATATGACGGGCATAGATAGGGTAGTCTGTCACAAATGTTATCTTAGGGTGGGGAATGTCCAACTTTAGAGGGCATAGATATAAACTGAGTGGGGGAAGTTTAATATTGATGTATGGGGCAAGCTCTTTACACAGAGATATGTTGGCAGAGGGGTTGGAATGCATCATGCCGATCGCGGTGCCCCATCTGCATTAGTACCATCTGCCGGCGTTTGGTCTCCAAAACCATCCATGTCCTGTTCAAATGTCCTTTAAATGTTGTTGTAATTTCAGCCTCAATAATCTCATCTGGCAGTTCATTTCATATCCCCACTATCATGTGGAAAACGGCTCCCCAGCTCCTGATACAGCTGTAACAACATCCCAAATTCTATACTCATTACCCTGACTGATGAAGGCCTGTGTGCCGAAAGCCTTCTTAACCACCTTGCCTACCTGTGACACCACACTCACGGAACCATGTACTGTACCAGCATACTCCATGGCGTTTTGCCGTTTATTATACAAGTCCTGCCCACATTTGACTTCCCAAAATACAAAACCTCACACTTATCTGCATTAAACCCATTAACCATTGACCAGCCTACTTGCCCAACTGAACAAAATCCTGCTGTAACCTTTGATAACCATTTTCGCTATCTACAATATTACCCAATTAAGTCGTCTGCAATCTTACTAATCTGGCTTTGTATGTTCTCATCCAAATCGTTGATGTACAGTAAGCCACAAACAACAATAGGCCCAGCACCGATCCTGGAGGCACACCACTATTCAGAGCCCTCCACTCCAAACCATCTGAAGAAGGGTCTCGACCCAAAACGTCACTCTTTCCTTCTCTCTAGAGATGCTGTCTGTCCCGCTGAATTACTTCAGCATTTTGTGTCCATCTTTGCTTTAAATCAGCAGCTCCAGTTCCTACGTACACAATTGTCACCCTGCAATCTTCCGACACCTCACCCATAGTTAATGATGACTCATATATCTCAGCCAGGTCACCTGCAATTTGTTCTCTAGCTTCCCGCAGTGCTCTCGGATAAATCTGATCAGGCCTGGAGGATTTCTCTACCTTTTACACGTTAGGACGTTGAGCACCTCTATCGTAATACCGATTGCACTCAAGACACTTTCATTGATTGCCCCCAAGTTCCCAGATCTTCATGTTTTTCATGCAAGGAAAAGCCTAGGAACTATAGATCTGTGCCTGACATCTATGGCAGATACGTTACTGGAGAGTATTCTGAGATAAGGTATATATGCAGCTTTATGAGCAATAGCTGATCAGTGAAATTGAACCTGGCGTGTTTACGAAGGTGATATAGCCTCACGTATGACCAAGAGTTTTGAAGAAGCAACTTAGAAGGTTGAAGATAATGTTTATGTGGAAGCATGTTCTGCATGCCAAGTTACCCTGGAAAGCTAGATGAGCTAGCATAATGGGTAGAAAATCTGAGTTATGGACGGAAGTAGTTTAAAAAAATTCAGATTGAAGGCTGTGACTCTTGCTGGATCGGGGTTGGGTCCATTGCTGTTTGTGTTTTATATTAACAATTTGGATGAGAAGAAACAAGGCATGATTACAATGTCTGCAGATGCCATTAATGAAGGTGGTATCGTAGACAGGGTCGGCACGACAGCGCAATGGTAGAGTTACTGCCTTACAGCGCCATATACTCTGGTTCGATTCTGAATACGGCTGCTGTCTGTATGGAATTTGTACGTTCTCCCTGTGACCACGTGAATTTTCTCCGAGATCTTTAGTTTCCTCCCACACTCCAAAGTAGTACAGGTTTGTAGGTTATTTGGCTTGGTCTAAATGTAAATGGTCCTTAGTATGTGCACGACAGTGTTAATATATGGGGACTGCTGGTTGGTGCAGACTGAGTGAGCTAAAGAGTCTGTTTCCACGCTGTACCTCTAAACTAAAAAGACTAATCAGTGAAGACGGTCATCAAAAATTACAGCAGGGTCAGTTGCGCACATGGATTGAGGGATAGCTAATTAAGCTTAATGCAAACAATTGCGAGGTGTTGCATTTTGGGAGTTCACCCCAGGGCAGGACATTTACAGTGAAGCCTGGGGAAAGTTATAGAGCAGAGGGAACTAGGCATACGCATACATGGTTACCTGTGTATGACGTCACATGTAGATGGGTTAGTAACGAAAGCTGTTGGCACATTTTCCCGTGAAGGGCCCATTTCCCGTGCTCTATGAGTCTATGCCACTATGACAGGGCTGTTCTAGTGCTGCACGACTCTGTGAACCTTCCAAAATCCTACAGAAAGCAATACTTCCAACCACATTTCTCCTACCATGATATCCCCGCAATCTCACGATGGTCTGGCGAATCTTCCTCGTAGTCCAATTAATGGAATTGTTCACTTTTGGAGTAAATAAGCTAAACCGTAACAAATTAGGCCGGATGTGGTCTCAACTTGGCCTATGTTGCTGTAAGATGACAAGTGTATTCTGGTACAGAAATTCTATAGCAATAACAAATTGGAGGAACAGCATCTCATATTTCGCTTGGGAAACTTGCAACCCGGTGGTATGAATATTGATTTCTCTCACTTCGGGTAGCCCGGGCCTTCCCTCTCTCTCTATCCTCCCCCACCCAGGTCGCACCAGCTTCTCATTTCCACCCGACAGCTTACAATGGCCTGTTTCTTTTATCATCGTTACATGTTTTGCAGAACTTTCATTAATTGTTCTTTATCTCTCCACATCACCGTCCATATCTCTCGTTTACCTTTTCCCTAACCTGTCTGCAGAAGGGCCTCGACCCGAAACGGCACCCATTCCTTCTCTCCAGAGATGCTGTCCGTCCCGCTGAGTTACTCCAGCTTTTGTGTTTAAGAAAGAACTGCAGATGCTGGAAAAATCGAAGGTAGACAAAAATGCTGGAGAAACTCAGCGAGTGAGACAGTATTAATGGAGCGAAGGAATAGGTAACGTTTCGGGTCGAGACCCTTATTCCTTCGCTCCATAGATGCTGCCTACCAGCTTTTTGTGTGTATCTAACATTAACGACTTGCTTGTCGAACCTCACTGTTTGGTGGAAATGAATAATGAATAGACTTCGGTGACTTGCAGGTACCTTGAATATCAACATTTCCGCATATCTTACCCTAAAAAATAATAATCGGCACCTGTGCACTGTCTGTGCATAATTTCAATTTCTCCTCATGGTACATCTGCCACGGCATTTCCTCATTGTATTTCATCTGTCGTGACATATTACTCACCGCGTATTTTTAAGGCAACGCTAAACCTGGCCACTTTGCCGAATCCATTGATTAAACCTGTTCATACTTCAATAAAGGATCATTTTATTTTCATTGGGCACGAGCTTCCACATTGAGAAGTGTCTGTTTATTCCGATTCATCGCTTTCGAATCATCAATCAAGTCACAATTCACACGTCTCTGCTGATCCCTATTCTATGTGCTCTTTTCACCGAGCTCCGATTTTGAAAAGCATTCGGAAGATTGAAAGTCTGCGGAAACCCCAAATAAGCAGCAGCCACAGCGGTCGGAGCACTTTTTCTGGCGATCCTCGGTAAAGGATCTCCGGCTTCGCGATGGTAAATCCGCGCCGCACCCGCGGCTGAAGTTCCGGGCCGGTATCCAGGAAAACATAGAAACATAGAAACATAGAAATTAGGTGCAGGAGTAGGCCATTCGGCCCTTCGAAAGGCGCACCATTCCAGGTTGTTAGGCCGCAAAGGGGGAGGGGGGTGGGGGGGGGGGGCGTATTGCGACACGGAGCAAATCGCATCTCCGTCGAGATAAGTGACTGAAACAATGTTTTTCACGTTTGCTATTCAGAACTATCCAGGAATAATTACTGAATCTATAGAACCTCGGAGGCTAATGTCCAATATATATATTTCAAAATTCTACAAATCTGTGAATATAGAAGTCCAGCTGATTGGAATTCATCAATGCTTGGGCGCATAAATCTCTTCAATGTTGGTAACTGGTAGAGATGCTGCCTCACATTGCCGGAGATCCTCGTTGGATCCTAACGTCCTTCGGTGCTGTCTGTGTGGAATTTGCAAGTTCACCTTGTAACCACATAGGTTTTCTACGTGTGCTCTGATTTCTTCCTACATCCCAAAGACATGCTGGTTTGTTGGCTGCTGTAAATTGCCCTTAACGTGCAGGTAGTGGGTGAGAAAGTGGGATAACATGGAATTGGTAGCAAGGGGTAATCGATGGTTGGCGTGGAATCGATGCTCCGATGGGACTGTTTCTATATTCTCTAAATTCTAAACTCTTTAGTAACATTTAGGTTTTGAAAGTATTTATTTTCGCGTATCCTCTGCCCCCGTCCTTTATTCACCGGCATATCCATAAGCCTTATTTGTCTTTTTCCCCAAGCGAGAGATAATGTACAGTATATTATTATTTGTTCTACGCGTAAAGTTTTCGCCATTCTATTTGCTGCAGTATCTGTAAAGCGCTTAGATTTGACTGGCGAGACATTTCCTTTCGACACATTCCACGAATTCTATTTATGTATTTCTCGTTGCGTTACTTTGATATTCTAATTTTCATTGGACATATCATTTAAAGCACCTGTAAGAGTTAATCGGGTTTGTGACATTCGCGAAGCTGCATCAAATCAAAACTTTCCATGATACACAAAATGTGCCATATTCTCTAGATAATATCTGCAACGTCTGTGTTCTCCGTGACATTAAGTGTGCTTCTCAGCGCTATGACGTCAAAGTGAAACAGAACCATTCGGGCCACGCGGTATTGCTGCAAGACGGTCGCCAACAAGCTTCACTGCTTGACTCGCTGTCAGAGAGGAAACATCGTTGAATTTCACTGTCTTTGTTCAGAATGTTTAAGTTTGCCGTGCTGCTGTGTCTTTCGATCCTCCACATGAGTTACACAGGTTAATATATTTCTCTCTATTAAATGCAAATGGTATCGAAAAAGTCACTCCGCGAAAATTATAAGATGTACAACTTTCAAACTTCTACCCTACTTTACTCTTACCTTTCGGTCGATCTATTTCAGCCATTTGGATTTTTATCTATCAGTTCTTTGTCATTTCACAAGTTTAACGTTTGTTTTTTAATTCTGACAGTAACTGACCGGCCCTTCTCGTTCAGTGTGCGTCAGATTCCCGATAAGGTAACGAAGATGAAAGGTGAAAATGTATCCTTATACTGTGCTTGGCAAAACGTCGGTCAGAAAGCATTGCTGGGTGTATATTGGAAGAAAGAGGGTCAAGAAGAGGCTTTGGCTCACACCCCAAACAGGAGGATGACAATGAACAATGTCCTGAAGCGATTTGCTGAATTACATCTGTTCGACGTGGGCTTCCGTGACTCCGGGATCTATTATTGCAGTGTGAGAGACGGGAAAGGAAACAGTTCCAAAGGCAATGGCACGAGGATTATTGTACACGGGTCTTACTTGATGTTTCGTATCCCAATAGAAACACAGAAATATGGTGTGCAACAGAGTTATAAAGTAGCAATAAACGAACCTTTGCTCAGTCTGAACTAGAGGTTTTGCTCCAATTAAGTGTTTGGTTTTTCGTGATTGTTGGACCATGAGATCTTTGGACATTCATTATTCTTTAATTTCATATCATTTACTTATCATTTTTATGTCTGGAGATAATTTTCTAGGCGGGACCTCAACTGCATCCAGCGAAAGGAGTATAGATTAAGATTGCAGATGGTAGTCAATGAAATGGAAACCATCATATGTTGGCGAGTATTGTAGCTGCAGTCGTTTAGTCAAAAAAACATTGCATTCAGGTCGAGACCTGTGATATCCAGATGATTGAACGTTCTTGGCAGATCACGAATTGAGCTATTTTGCAGAATATCCATGTTTGACCATTTATATAGCTATTTCTAGTCCAACTAGTAAATGTTAACAAAACGTGTGTTGTTAGAAGAAACATTTGGTGAATAGTGAGCGTGATATATTCTAACCGCAATCTTGTGTAAGACTATTCCACCGTGATTTTAGGAATTCATAGTTTCAAAGAAAATCAATGATAAAATACGAGTCACAACATATCTGCGACTACAGAAATTAGTTTCTGCCGAGAACGTTATAGCGGAAGTACCAAAAGTTCATGATGAAAATTGTTCAAGAAATTCAGACGTATAGCAAGGAAGAATAGGTGGGGTGCGTGGTGGCGCATTAATGTGGGTGGAAGACAAAAAACATGACATGATAAACGGGGGAAAATCTGAGAATAATGCAACAAGTCACAAAATAAGTAAACAAAGGAGATAAATGTAGTACCATAAATCAAATGATTAAATTGCAAATTGAGAATATTAATCAAAACGTTATCCGTCAATTTACGTTGAGTTTCATTGGAACCCAGCAGAGCGTCGAGTGGGAGAACAGAAGCTTCAATACGAATGGCAATTACACGTCAGTGTCATACTCGATTTCTTGGTGGAAATATGCCAGAAAGCTTCACCCAACTGAGTACGGTCTTCCCACGCACATTTCAATCCCACATGAACAACTACTGAATACACATAGTCACGCTACCATACCTTGTCCAGTTTAAGTGCCGTGACAAATACCTAAAGCACCCCATCATTTTCGAAAGTTATAACTGCTCAAAAACCAATCAACAACTCCTAAACATAGAACATGAATAGGCCCTTCGGCCCACAATTCCAGTGCGCAATATGGTGCCAAACTAAATAAATCTCCGCTCTGTGTGAGACATATCCTTTCATTCCCTGTATGTACCTATTTAAAAATATCTACGATGCCCCTATCGCATCTGCCTCTGCAACTACGCATGATGTAGTTAAGCTGGAACGGGTATAGAGCAGATTTACGAGGATGTTGCCACCACGCGAGGGTCTGAGCTATAGGGAGAGCCGAAGCAGGCCAGGGCTTTATTCTATTGCAGCGCAGGAGCTATCTGATCATGACCGGAATAAATCGGTAATATGCAAAGCCTTTTACCCGGAGTAGTGGAATCAAGTCCTTGTAAACGAAACATTTCACCGCATTAAATTACAATAACCGAGGAAAAGAAGTTTGCGTTGCAATTGAGAGATCAATTATGTGCCCGCCACCAGGAAAGCGAAATTGTCAGTCCCATGTACCCTTTCTTTCTTGGAACGCTTAAATTGCTTTCCACCAGGTGTTTAATTAATTTATTTCTCACGGTTTGATTGGCTCTGCTTCCAGCACATTTCCGATCACTACTTGTGAAACATCCCCGGAAATTCTCTGGTGAGAGCACTTGCATAGATCAGTTTGGGATGGAGATCAAAGATTTACCCACCGATGTGGAGATAATGCTTTTGTTACGTGGACGGGAGCAAAATGATGACGCTCCTTTGCCTTTATAGATGGTGTCCTATTTGGTGTTAAGTAATGGCTGTTGCTAAACATTTCATTCTATTAAATCACACACCACCCCTCCCCGATCAGCCCCTTTTTAATCAAATGCATACATATTTTATCCCTCTAAATCCTTTCCAGTGGCCTTCCTACCACAGACTGGTTTACAGTTCCCAGGCATATTTTACATATAATACAAAAATAACTAAATTTACGATTTAATTAACGCAATTTTCCGTTTGATTGGACCACCTTGAACTCTGCTTTGTCTGGTGTAGCAACGTTGCAACGTTGTAGGTAACCTAAATCGTCCTATCACCAACTAGAGAGAAGTCTAGTCCTACCATCTACCATACAGGAGATTATCAAACTATCTTTTTATCGGACTTTACTGGACCTTATCTTGAACTAAACGCACTCCGGTAATATTGAATCTGTACAATGTGGACGGCTTGATCGTAATCATGTGTAGTATTTTCGCTGATTGAATAACACACAACAAAAAACATTTCACCGTGGCTCGGTACACGTGAGAATAAACTGAAACTGTGTAGCACAAAAAAAATAGAATCGCCCATGACAAGGAAATCTCGGAGGCAAGGTAGCTTTATCAAAGAGAGATGACCGAATACTCTGTGCTCTATTTCACAGAGACTTGGCTCACCCATCCTCCCCAGACTCACCCAGACTCCCCAGCCGTCCATGCGGATAGTTTCTCCATTCGTCGCATGGACTGAATAAAAAGCGTTGGGGAAAGTGATAGGTGGTCACACCTGCCTCACATAGCGCTCAGATATAGTGGTTCTGTCCAACTGCGTTATAACAAGTGTTTACTGTATTATATATTTCCAACAACGTAGCTGACATACTGTCTGTCTGAAGAAGGGGTTCGGCCCGTAACGTTGCCTATTTCCTTCGCTCCATAGATGCTGCTGCACCCGCTGAGTTTCTCCAGCATTTTTGTGTACCTAGCTGAAATACTTTACTATTTAAGGAACGCCCAAGAAGGTATGGTATTATCCATTTCGAAAGCGATTCTGTTGTCTTCTAAATAAACATATAAGGGTACTAACTCCTTTGTCTTAAATTGTTTACAGTGTCACCGACGCCTTTGAAGATTAAACAGATGGACACCTTCCCTGGCCCTAAACTGTACAACTGCTCCGTTTTTCCCGGAGGACTGTGAACTTACCTGGTATAAAGATGACCATGAAATCACTTCTGGAATAAGTACCACTAAAATACGGAACGATGAGGGCTTATACCTTGCTTCCAGCTTCCTGCATGTAGTGGATAGCCGATCGGTTTATAGTTGCCACGTATCTCACGTCACCCTCCTGGTTCGGACCATTGAAACTCACAGATTTCCTGGAATCGGTATGAGGTTTATACCTTCAATAACGTCCCGAGATATATCACTGTTTTTTATGTCAAGGAATTTCATGAATTCCCACCCAAAACTTACGCCAGACCGTTTTTAAGTATTTGAATGGAGATTGTGGGCATGCCTTTGTTGAAATGGAAAGGTATGCCAGTCTATGAAATTAGATACTGGTTAGTAAGAGATATCGCGCAAAGATGACAGTTGTATTTGCATGTATGTATAATAGCGGACGCTGGAACTCGCTGTTTATCTCCGATCATATAGATCTCTACAGAATGGAAGCAAGGCCCTTCGGCCCGCCCCGTCCACGTCAAGCAAATTGCCATTCTGGCCTAGACCCATCTCTCCGCATTTGACCATTTCCCCTCTAAATCTTTCCTATCCAAATATCTATCCAAATATCATTTGAAAATCCGCAAATGTATACGCTTCCGTAGCTTCCTCGGAGAGAAATTGCCCCTTGGGACCCTCGTAACCTTCCATGTTAGGAATCCATTACCCTGGCAAAAACGACTGTAAGCATTCACTTTCTCTACGCCCTTTATAATTATATATACTTGAATTAGGTAAACTTGCTATGCCTCATGGGAAGAGGTCACAACCTATGCAGCATCACCGGATAACTCCAGCCATGAATTCCAGACAATACCTTGGTGAATCCTTTCTGCACCTTTCCAAAATAATGACATGCTACGTATAGCAGGATGACCAGGACTGCACACAGAACACCAACGAGTCGTCTCAGCAAATACTTGTAAAGCATAATAAGGGCACTGGTTTCTGTTTATATGTAAATTAATCTTCAGTCTAATCGCTGTAACATTGGAGACTGGAGAGGGGTTGTAATCCAACATATTACAAGTTCCAAGGGACCAAAACAACAATACAGAGACCAAGGGAGATTTTATGGCATTAACACAGATGATTTATTTTTCATTAACTCAGATGATTTATTTTCTCATCGTTGCTGATCTGTGATGAGATTCAAACAAAAGAGGAAAATGAAAAGAAAGGAGAAATAAGAACATGTTCGAACGGTCATACACACAATACGGATAAACGATAATTCAGGCTGATGGGCGTTCCTCTGAACGGTCTGATCTGTTCTGTGCTCCCAGACATATCAAGACAGATTCTAAGATGAGTAGGAAGCAACCGTGGCTGACAAGAGAAGTGAGGGATATAATAACATTAAAAGAAAAGATGTATAACACAGCAAAGAGTAGTCGGAAGCCAGAGGATTGGGAAACTTTCATAGGACAACAGAAGGAAACAAAACAGGCAATACGGGCTGAAAAGATAAAGTACGAGGGGAAGCTGGCCAGGAATATAAAGAAGGACAGTAAAAGCTTCTTTAGATATGTTAATGGAAAAAGAGTAGCAAAATCAGATGTAGATCCCTTGAAGGCAGACACGGGCGAAATTATTATGGGGAACAAGGAAATGGCAGAGGGGTTGAACAGGTACTTTGGATCTGTCTTCAGTAAGGAAGACACAAACAATCTCCCGGAAATTCTGGAGGACAGGGGATCAAAGGGGGTAGAGGAACTGAAAGAAATTATCATTAGGTGAGAAATAGTATTGGGTAGGTTAATGGGACTGAAGGATAATAAATCCCCTGGGCCCGATGGTCTGCATCCAAGGATCCTCAGGGAAGTGGCTCTAGAAATAGTGGACGCACTGGTGATCATTTTCCAATGTTCAATAGATTCAGGATCAGTTCCTGTGGATTAGAGGATAGCTAATGTTATCCCAATTTTCAAGAACGGAGCGAGAGAGAAAACGTGGAATTACAGACCAGTAAGCCTGACTTCGGTGGTGGGAAAGATGCTGGAGTCAATCATTAAAGCGGTAATAATGGGGCATTTGTATAGCAGTAGAAGGATCAGTCCAAGTCAGCATGGATTTATGAAAGGAAAATCATGCTGGAATTTTTTGAGCATGTGACAAGCATAATGGATGAAGGGGAGCCAGTGGATGTAGTGTATCTAGACTTTCAGAACGCCTTTGATAAGGTCCCGCACGGGAGACTGGTGACTAAAATTGGAGCACATGATATTGGGGGTAGGGTGTTGACGTGGATAGAACATTGGTTGGCAGACAGGAAGCAAAGTGTCGGAGTGAACGGGTCCTTTTCAGAATGGCAGGCAGTGGCGAGTGGAGTGCCGCAATGCTCGGTGTTGGGGCCGCAACTGTTTACAATATATTAATGATTTGGAAGAGGGAATTAGGAGCAACACTAGCAGGTTTGCAGATGACACAAAGCTGTGTGGCAGTGTGAACTGTGAAGAGGATGTTAGGACGTTGCAGGCTGACCTGGACAGGTTGGGTGTGTGGGCAGATGCGTGACAGATGCAGTATAATATAGATAAATGTGAGGTTACCCACTTTGTGGCAAAAACAAGGGGACAGATCATTATCTCAATGGGGTTAGGTTAGGTAAGGGGGAGGTAGAGCGAGACCTGGGTGTCCTTGTACACTGGTCACTGAAAGTTGGCGTGCAGGTACAGCAGGCAGTGAAGAAAACGAATGGAATATTGTCCTTCATAACAAGAGGATTTCAATAGAGGTGTAGAGAGGTTCTTCTGCAGTTGTATAGGGCTCTGGTAAGACCACATCTGGAGTATTCTGTACAGTTTTGGTCTCCTAATTTGAGGAAGGACATCCTTGTGATTGAGGCAGTGCAGCGTAGGTTCACGAGATTGATCGCTGGGATGGCGGGACTGTCATATGAGGAAAGATTGAAAAGACTAGGCTTCTATTCCCTGGAGTTTAGAAGGATGAGGGGGATCTTATAAAAACATATAAAATTATTTAAAAAAAGACTGGACAAGCTAGATGCAGGCAAATAGTTCCCAATGTTGGACGAGTCCAGAACCAGGGGCCACAGTCTTAGAATAAAGGGGAGGCCATTTAAGATTGAGGAGAGAAAAAAACGTTTTCACCCAGAGAGTTGTGAATTTGTGGAATTCCCTGCCACAGAGAGCAGTGGAGGCCAAATCACTGGATGGATTTAAGAGAGAGTTAGATAGAGCTCTAGGGGCTGGTGGAATCAAGGGGTATGGGGAGAAGGCAGGCACGGGTTATTGATTGGGGACGATCAGCCATGATGACAATGAATGGCGGTGCTGGCTCGAAGGGCCGAATGGCCTCCTCCTGCACTTATTTTCTATGATTCTATGTTTCTATGTTTCTAATGTATTGTTAATTTTATGCGCCCAGCATCTGGAATTTATCCCATTATCTTCATTCATTGAACTGCCAGTTTTCATCCAATTTTCTGAAATTAGTGAATTCGTTGTTCAGGTCTAAAGTTTTAGTGCATGCATTTGGAAGATATTTCTTAACGTTTTTGTGTGACTTTGTTGAGCTAGGACGAGATTCGAAAGAAAGTAAATTGAAAATCTAAGATGGATTAGGATTTGAGGTGACTGGGAACTGGAAATTGAATTAACATCTTCATATTGACAGTTTTAGTTTTGGAGATATCGCGTGCAAACGGAGCCTTCAGCCCACCGAGTCGACGGTGATCATCGATCACCGGTATATAGTTCTCTGTTAGAACACTTTTTCTTTCACTTCCTACACTGGCGGCAATTTACAGAAGCCAATTAGCCTACAAACCTTCACATCCAATGGATGTGCGAGGAGACCATATCACTCGAAGAATACCAACGGGGTCACATTGAGATCGTACAAATTCCGCACAGACAACATCCCTGGTTAGGTTCAAACCCGTGTCTCTCGCGTTGTGAGGCAGCAGCTCTACCGCTGCACCACTGTGCTGCCGCAGCTCTCGTTTGCATTTTGTATTTCCCTAGTAAAATAGACCTCACCCAATATAGTAATTGAAATCGGAAATCGCCAAATCTGGCGGGAGTGCGCAGGTCCCCGGATGGTGTAAATGGAAGTTTTGAAAGGGCAAACATTATATTATCTATCGCTGAATGCGAAGGTATGGTGAGAAGGCAACTAGGTGCACAGGAGAGTGAAGGTGGTTTGTGATGAAATAATGCCTTTGCGATAAAAAGAAAGTAGAGGGAGAACAGTTGTCAGCTGGTGCCATAACCCCGATGGTCGCTTAAAATACATAGCATGATTCCGTGAGAATAGAGGGTAGTAGGATGGAAGATTACAAGAATAATCCCAGGAATGAGTAGGTTAACCTATGATGAGCGTTTGATCGCTGGAGTTGAGAAGAATGAAGGGGGGACTCATTGAAGCATACAGAATAGTGAAAGGGTCGTGAGTGCACGTGGGGAGGATGTTTCCACCAGCGGGAGAGTATAGGACTAGAGGTCATAGGCTCAGAAATAAATTAAAAAAAAGTCCGTGGAGGCCGTCAGTGGATATTTTTTAGGCAGAGATAGATAGATTCTTGGTTGGTACAGGTGTCAGCCGCTATGAGGAGAAGGCAGTAGTATGGGGTTAGAAGGGAGAGATAGATCAGCCACGATTGAATGGCGGGTAATTATGATAGGTCGAATGGCCTAATTCTAATCCTATCCTGTAGTCTCAAGTTAGAATTGAACCTGTATATCTGGTGTTGTGAAACAGTAGCTCTACTAGATGTGTCGCTGTTGAGCCCAAGTTGGTGATTGCCCTTCTCAATGAACACAAGGCCTGTTAAATCATCCTACTGAATGTTTGTCTGCCTCGGACTTGCTAAATGGCACTCATTGTTTTATTGGTCTGAGAGTTTCAGGTTAACAATTGAAATAATGGGATTTTTTTCGAACTCATTACTAATGCTTGCAACACTTAAAATTACTTAAGATTACTTACAGAATATCGGTGAATCTGTGGGATTATTTGCTACAGAAGGCTGTGGAGGCCGCCAGTGGCTATTTTAAAGGCAGAGATAAATAGATTTTCGATTAATACAGGTGACAGAGGTTAAGGAGAATAGGAAGGAGAATGGGGTTCGGAGGGAGAGATAGTTCAGCCATGGTTGAATGGCGGAGTAGACTTGATGGACCGAATGGCTTAATTCTACTATTACTTATGACCGAATGACCTTATGGACAAGAAGAAAGCTCTTCTTGTTCAAGGTGGGTGTCGGAACAAGATTTCAGAGCAGCAGACTGATAAATTGAGCATGCATGGTTGAGGACCAAACTAGGATGGAGGCAAATATTTTGAGGTAAAGGGTGCTGATAGAAACAGCAATACAGAATGTGCGATTATCAGAAAATGTCAAACAATGTCTCAGAAAACACATATAGATAATGGAGGCCGTTCACCTGGCTGAGTCGGAGGAAATGGGCTGGAGATAACTGTGGGGGTACGCGGGATTTTTATAGGGATTAATAGCACCCCCCCTACCCCCCACCACCCCCCCCCCCGATGAGTGTGGAAAATTTGAGTTTGCAAAATGGAAAGCTAATGTAGAGAGAGCATTGTAAAGATTGGTCGAAACGTATTTGCCCAATCTTGCACTGGACGTACTTCCTATCCAAACGCAATGGCACAATCTCCTTGCTTTTACGTTAGTTCTTTCTTGATAAATAATAAGGATGCAATTAACTATGTGCCTGCCTTAACTTTAGTTACCATTATGAAATACTCTCGATAGGTACCCCCCATTGTATATTTTGTTATTTTGTTTTTATAAATGCAATCGTTTATTCTTGGTAGTCTCTTCATCGTTTGGGGGTTCATAAGGTACAAACGTTGAATATCAAATTTCCACTTCCCCGCTATTATGAATAATAAGCTCAATCGCAGCTACGGAGACTGTATACTTTTCTCCAGACCCAAAACCAACGGTTCGAGTGTTTTATGTGGTTAAATGAAGAAAACAGGTCCTTGGGTTCTGCTAGTCCCTAATTGTACGAAATCTACAGTCGTCCCAATTCATTCCCTACACAGTCCCATCAACTCCCCACAAAATGATTTTCACATTAATGACGAATATAGACTCAAAATACTGGAGTAGCTGAACGGGACAGGCAGCATCATTGGAGAGAAGGAATGGGTGACGTTTCGGGTCGAGACCCTTCTTCAAACTTAATGACTATGTATAATGGCCAATTAACCAACAATCTTGCAAGTGGTTGAGATTTGGGAAGATGTTAGAGTACCCTAAGAAAGTCACGTGATCACCGTGGGGATATAAAAACTCCAGAGAACACTGGAGGCTAGAATTGATCCAGGGTCTCTGCAGATGTGAAACAGCAGATTTACTAACTGCGAAGATGTGCCAGGAGTGGATCCAGAGTGTCACTTTCTCGGGATGGTATAACGTGACTAACGTCTATATTGTTCAAACCATTTTGAAAGCTGGGATAGTGCACGTGTAACATTTCGATGGTGAATCAATGATTGGTTCGCCAAACCCTCTCAGAGATATATCACAACTCAGAATACTTCTGATCTCGTGTTGATAAATGAATCCTATCGACTGCAGTTATCTTTCCAAAATAAGTCTGTCTATAGTTCAATTAAATAGGCTTTACGACATCAAAGGTCCCAACACGAAGAAGACAGACCCGAAACGTAGAATCATTTATTTTTCCGAATACAAAGTACATTACAGATCGTGCGCGAGAAATCGTGTTTATTATGCCCAGTGGAATTCATTTTTGGTGTTTTCACTCCAGGTATTTCGTTTCCTTAAAGTTTATATTTTGATTGCCGGAAAGTTGGAGGATTCCCCCCTGTCACCAGTGACACGGCGGAACGAGGAGATGGGGTGACAAGCGCATCCGTGCAATGTCAAAATAGTATGTAGACATCAAATATGAAGGAGAAACAAAGGAAAATGTTTGAGATTCGCAACTATCAGACAGTATATATGAAGAGTAAAACAAAGCTCAGTCCTTTTTAAATGCTACTGATCGATTTTTTTTTTAAATTTAGAATTAAGGATGAAGTTTCAGGTACTTGGCACATGATAAAATATGCAGACGTCAGCATGATTTTGTTAAGGGGGGATCTTGCCTGACCAATCTTTGGGGGGGGGGGGGGGGTTGGGGAGATAACAAGCGGGATGGACGAGAGAGAGAGTCAATGAGCGTCGTTTACTTTGAATTTCAGTAGGCCTTTGATAAGGTGCCCTATGTGAGGCAGCTAAACAAAATAGAAGCACATGGCATTAGGGGCAAGTAATTAGCACGGATTGAAGATTGGCTGGCTGGCAGAAGGCAAACCATGGCAATAAAGGGGGCTTTTGTGGTTAGCTACGTTTTAATAGTGGTATTCTGCAGGGGTCGGTGTTGAGTCTGCTACATTTTACATTATATGTTAATTGTCTGGATGATGAAATTGATGGCTTTGTCGGCAGGTTTTCCGATGAAATGAAGATAGGTGCAGAAAGTGTTGAAGAAGCAGGGAGTCTGCAGAAGGACTTGGACAGCGGGAGCGTGGGTGTAAACAAGTGGCAGATGGAATACTGTGTAGCAAAGTCATGCATTTGAGAGAAGAGAGAAAATGTAGAATCCGTCGTGTAATTCCCTGCTTCGTGTAATCTGATTATAAAATGAAGTTAACCTCTCTGAAAAATTCTAATATTCAGCTTTCATTTCCCTTTAGGAACAAGCGTTAAACTCATCTGCTTTCGGGCGGGTGAATTTGCCATATGTGTTTTAATTATTCTAGCGCTGGTATTTTTTGTCAGGCGGTACGAATTAGGCAGTACTGAAGGTAAGATGCGACTTTACCCTTGTCTGAAATTAGCGACATAAGGAACTGCAGATGCTGGAATAATTCGGCTATTTATGTAGTATCTGGAGAGGCAATGGATAGGGGGGTTTGCGTTTGAGTCACATGTAAGGAAGGGTCCCGACCCGAAACTTCATCTATCGATGATCCCCGTAGACGATGCCTAACCCGCTGAATGACTACAACACTTCGTGTTTTCTCCGAAAATAGCATTTCAATTGAAGGAGCAACGAGATGAGCTCATGTAACAAATAAAACAACAGGGCCTTTTTCTCCGGCCGTAGCATTATGTGGATAACAACATTTTAACCCGTTTAAGCCGTTGGCTGTAAAAACATTGTTATCGTTTGTAAAACAAGATGGCGCTGTAAACACTATGTGAAATGCTGCAGATGTCGGGTTGTTTAAATAAGTTCAGTTATCACAGGAAAGCGTACTCAAACCAGAGGTTTTGAACTTTCCGCGTGCTTTTCCTCAGCAGTAGGACTAACGAGGAGAGGATTTGTTCAAATAACAAAACTAGCATGACCGCAATGATCATATTCTGCAGCCGAACGAATCTGGTCACAACTAGATTCTCAACTGATTATCGGCCGGCAGGTTGTGACATGTTGATAATTCAATTTGGTCGTTTATGTTCTCTGCTAGCCCCAGAAAATATTGAGGACATAACCCACTACTTTGAAAACACGTGATTTTCTTGATGGTATTACAAGATATAACCTGTCGTATTATGTTCTGCAAATGGACGCCCGTAATTATAATCACATTAATGGGCGAACAGGATGGTTCCATTTTACGTGGAACTCTCTATGTGCCTCGTTTGCAATTTTCATTATCCACCCGTATTCTTATGATATAGTCCATGATCGTCAGTGACGTGCGTTTGCTTATCTTTCTCCCAAACAGTTACATAGAAACATATAAAATAGGTGCAGTAGTAGGCCATTTGACCCTTCGAGCCAGCACCGTATTTTAATATGATCATGGCTCATCATCCAGAATCAGTACCCTGTACCTGCTTTCTCCCCATATCGCTAGATCCTAGAGCTAAATCCAACTCTCTCTTGAATACATCCAGTGAATTGGCCCCCACTGCTTTCTGTGGCAGATAATTCCACAGATTCACAACTCTCTGGGTGAAAACGTTTTTCCTCATCTCAGTCCTAAATGGCCTACCACTTATTCTTAAACTATGACCCTTGGTTCTGGACTTCCCCAACACGGGGAACATTTTCCTGCATCTAGCCTGTCCAATCCCTTAATAGTTTTATATGTTTTTATGATATCCTCTCATCCTTCTAAATTCCAGTGAATACAAGCCCAGTCGATCCATTCTTTCATCATATGTCAGTCACGCCATCCCGGAAATTAAACTGGTGAACCTCCGCTGCACTCTCACAATAGCAAGAATGTCCTTCCTCAAACTAGGACACCTAATACCTGCATGCTTACTTTCAGTCTATGTCTAAGAAAGAACTGTGGATGCTGGAAAAATCGAAGGTAGTCAAAAATGCTAGATAAACTCAGCGGGTGAGGCAGCATCTATGAAGAGAAGCAATAGGCGACGTTTCGGGACGAGACCCTTCTTCAGACTGATCATACTGAAGAAGGGCCTCGACCCGAAACGCCGCCTATTCTCTACCTTCAGTTCATGTCTAATCCGTCTGTGTCAAGCGAAGCATCCGTAAAGCATCATCACCGAAGCCCAGCCTGTTCCAATTCTGAGCCCAGAAATCGCGCCACCTGGATATTTTCCCAGAAGTTATCATCCAACAAACTTTCGGTCAGTGTTCTGCACCATGCGTTTCACGATTTGGCTAATAGTCACTAATTATTCAGGAAAACCAATTAGATACGAGTTGCTTCAATTACTTTTTAGGAATCTTATCACAGGGAAGTAGCCATATATAGCGTATATCATACCCAACTTTCACCCCATTGTTTTATGTTTGCTCGTCTTCGCAGTTGTTTGTAAATGCTGAGTTTATTTCCCTTCAAATAAATGTTCCCTCAGAATCCAACGTACGCAGATTTGAACTTCAGCGGACAGAAGAAAACTGAGAAAAACAGACGGGACGAAAAACAAACTGCCTGTGCCCAGGTAAGATAAAAGCGGGAGGGTGCTCCAAGGAACATTCGCGTACGTCGCCCATATAGGCGAATCGGCAGCTCATGATCTCTGATTATTTTTTCGATAGGTCAAAGAAGTGTCTGAAAATAAACTGACTTACGCAACTCTGGATCTCATCGCTTCTCCGAAAGATCCAAGAACGGAGAAGAATAATGTAACAGAATATGCAGGAATGAAGATTTTAAAATGGCTGCGAAATCATCAAACGTTCATTAAAGGTCATCCAATTTAAATTACATAAACCTGACTAACATTATGTCACAGATCGCACAGATACATTAGCATTTACAAGAGAATCAGCAGTGAGCAGGGGATTTTAATGAGATGTTCTACTCTGATAAACGTTACTCTCGTTAACGTCGATAGAATTACGATTAATTATCAGACTCTCGTCGCAATTCCTAACTAACCACATAAGACCCTTATCTATCCACTTTTATCCCATCTAAGTGCTTGTGGAAATGCCAGCTAAAGGGTGTGTTTGTGTCTGCCTCCACCAACTCCTTGCCAGCTCGCCCATGGTAGTCACCATATTGTGCGTACATAATTATCTCACTCTATTCCACTCATCTCATCTGAAGCATACGCTCATCAGTTAAATATTTCTCCACTATATTAAGAAAAAGACTGAATATCTATCCTGCCTGTACTCCCCATACTTTAAGAAAATTGAACAGGTGCACCGTAGAAAGCATCGTATCGGGATGTATCCCAGCTGGTTTGGAAATAGCTCCATCCAAGACCGCAAGAAATTGCAGAGAATTGTGGAACAGCCCAGACCATCACGCAAACCACCTCCCTGCCATTGACACCATCTACATTCCACGCTGCCTCGTAAAGCCACCAGCATAATCAAAGATGGTCTCAACCCGGACACTCCCTCCTCTCCTCTCTCCCATCAGTCAAAGGGATTACAAAAGTATGAAAACGCACAGTGCAGATTCAGTGACAGTTTCTTTCCAGCTGTTATCAGGCAACTGGACCATCCTACCACCAACTAGCGAGCGGTCTTGTGGTCACCTTCGGACTATCTTTAATCGTACTTTACTGGACTTGCACTAAACTGAACTCCCTTTATCCTGTATCTGTACACTGTTGTGGCTTGAATGTAATCATGTACAGTCTTTCCGCTGATTGGATAGCCCACGACAGAAAAGATTTTCACTGTACCTCGGTACACGTGACAATAAACTAAATTAAAATAAACTAAACGTTCCGATGCGAATAAACCCATCACTCTTAACCTCTATTTATAACAGAGGTTATGTCTGGCGAATGGCTCCTGCACTCTCCTGATCCCTTTAAACATAATCATGCCATCGCCAAAGGTAAATCAGCTAAAGCCAGGCAGAGTCGTCAAATAGAAATAGTCCCAATTGTGCGTTAGCCCTACTGTTCATTACGTCGACGAAATTGAGTTCTCATTAAACAAAGAAGATGATGTTTTCGGAATAAAATTGCCTCTTTAGATCTACCTTTACCTGTTGTCTTTCCACACACCCGTCAATGCGCTCTGTTCCAAGCTACTGTCATATTCCAAGACGCATTCAGGGTGCGTCTTTAAGTTCCTTCGATAACTGCCAATCTTTAGTAGGAAAAATAGACGTAATCAATGAATGGAAAATAAAGAGGCCGTATTACAGATTCACAATTATACAGTCGGACACAAAAAGATCTTCATACAATGGAGACACAACTGTCTGGAACCTTGAGCAAAAAATGGAGTGTCGGAGTGTCTATTCCGCAGGCCAGACAGCTTATGTGAAAGGGAAGGGAAGACGGGCCCTTCTTCAGCTCTGCACATAAAATATCAAATTGCTCAAGTAGAATTATTTAACTTTATATTTTCATTTTGATATGCAGCTGAAGAATTAGCAATGTACATTCTTTGAAACCTGTCATATGAGTCTGAAGAAGGGTCTCGACCCGAAACGTCACCCATTCCTTCTCTCCAGAGATGCTGCCTGTCCCGCTGAGTTACTCCAGCATTTTGAGTCACGACTCTTGGTCTATCGTGCAGGGATTTTGCTAAATTGGTCCATTTTTATGGCATTAGTGTCACCTGCATAACCCATTTGTTCATATTCCATTCCTCAATTCTCACGTTCAAGGCATGCACAGTCAATAGACAATAGACAATAGGTGCAGGAGTGGGCCATTTGACCCTTCGAGCCACCGACGTTCAATGTGATCATGGCTGATCATCCCCAATCAGTACCCCCGTTCCTGTCTTCTCCCCATATCCCCTGACTCCGCTATTTTTAAGAGCCCTATCTAGCTCCCTCTTGAAAGCATCCAGAGAACCTGCCTCCACCGCCCTCTGAGGCAGAGAATTCCACAGACTCACCACCCTCTGTGAGAAAAAGTGTTTCCTCGTCTCCGTTCTAAATGGCTTACTCCTTGTTCTTAAACTATGCCCCCTGGTTCTGGACTCCCCCAACATCGGGAACATGTTTCCGGCCTCTAGCGTGTCCAAGCCCTTAATAATCTTATATGTTTCAATGAGATCTCCTCTCATCCTTCTAAACTCCAGAGTGTACAAGCCCAGCTGCTCCATTCTCTCAGCATATGACCGTCCCGCCATCCCGGGAATTAACCTTGTAAACCTACGCTGCACTCCCTCAATAGCAAGAATGTCCTTCCTCAAATTAGGGGACCAAAACTGCACACAATACCACAGGTGTGGTCTCACTAAGGCTCTGTACAACGGCAGAAGGGCCTCTTTGTTCCAGTCAGATGGCCAATTAATGGTATACTTTGAACGGAGGAAGTGCCATTATCCTCCATTATGACTGACAATTAAACCACGTGAGGAGCATTATGTGCAATTCTGGTCGACAGGGTGGGTCTATTTACGCTGGTCATAGTGCAGAGGTGATTCAGTGGTCTGTTGCCTAGATTAGAACATTTTAGTTATGAGGTGAAATTTGATCGAATTGGAATGTATTCCTCGAGCCTACGAGGCAGAGTGATGAACTGCTGCACGTATGTCAAATTATTGGAGGCATAGACAGTGACGACAGTCAGTATCTTTTCCAATTCAAGTCATATAGGAATCAAGAAGGCAGAGACAATATGCAACACTCAATTGACGAGGAAACGCCGACATGTCCCGTAGTCAAAAGTATTAACCGTTTTCGTATGTACCCGGCTTCTACTCGTGCCGATGAAGTCATTGACCCAAGACCAGCATGAGCGGTCTAACTTGAAGAGTCTATTTTTAATTAGGAAGCATTTGAAACGTTTCATGTTCGATAATATATGACCCCTGAGTAAAAAACATCTCCACGTCAGTTCAATGCAGATCCTTACGTTTGTTAATGGGCAAGGTGTATGATCTGAAAGATGAATCCTAATGGTAAATTTCATAACTGGAATTGTCGCTTGATTGGGTTCAAAGGAGCATTTATTTGAGTCAGTAATAGCTTGAAACAATCCACATTGTTTGCAGAATATCCGAGTAAATTTGTTTATTTTTAATCTATAAGGAATGCATGGATCCATAAATAAACTGAACAAAATCCACCAAATACAGAACTCCCGGCGTTAGTACCTGAATATACCAGAGCATTTGAAAATATGACTGCCTCGACACTAAATATTCCTGCGAATTTTTCAGAGTGTGGTAGATTACAATTTTACAGTTTGGTTTATGTTTCCTGTATTGATGTCCATTCCTTCTACCACGCGTTCAGGTCGACGATGTGTTGTATGTAAAATAGTGTTTCATAAGAAAGATCGTCGTCAATTCATTTCAGCTTTTGCTTTGACAGCTGTGTCTCAGTAACTACGCCACCAAAATAAATGCATGGATCCATAAATAAAGACAATGCATTCCGTAACACTGAATTGAAAATAAATATCCTCTCTCAGCTCTCGAACAATTTATTGGTAAATTATCCCTGATCAGCTTGATTTCATCTTGTTTAATTCCTTTTATCTTCAAATTTATTCAGTATTTCGTGACTAAGAAATTATATGATGTTTCAGCTTCTAGCCGTCTACCACTGTATCATATATCATATCATATCATATCATATATCTATTAAAACTGTGTGTGTGTGTGTGTGTGTGTGTGTGTGTGTGTGTGTGTGTGTGTGTGTGTGTGTGTGGATGTGTGGATGTGTCATTTTGCATGTAGGCATTTAACTTTCGATTTCATAAATGCACTCCTCTCTAGATTTGGTCAATTATTTCCCCAGATTTTGAATAAAATTGTTCACAAACTGCTGGCATGAGTCAATGCCACCTCACAGATGTCCAATCACAATGGACCTCATTTACGTATATGACATCACAATGGGACAGGTGTGGGAGATTGGAACCTTCACGTGGTCCCACTAAAATCAAACTGCTGCATGAGTCAGTGCTATGTCACAGATGTCTAATAACATGCATCTCATTTACATATGCCATCACAATGGGACAGGGGGTGGGAGATCTCTCCCCTTCCCTCCCTCCCCTTCCACCCCCGTGCCTATTCCCCCACTCCCCCCTTCTCTCTCTCCCCCTCTCTCTCCCCCTTCCTCTCTCTCTCTCTCTCTCTCTCTCCCTTCCCTCTCTCCCCCTCCTCTCTCCACCCCTCCTCTCTCTCCCCCCCTCCACTCACTCCCTCTCCTCTCTCTCCCACCACTCTTCTCTCCAGCTCCCCCCTCCCCCTCTTCCTCCGCCCTCTTCCTCCCCCTCTCCCCCTCTTCTCCCCTCACCCCTCTCCTCTCGCCTCCCCCCTCTTCCCCTCTCCTCTCCCCGCCCCTTCCCCCACCGCTCTCTGCCCCCCTCACCCATCCTCCCCCCTCCCCCTCTACCGCCCGCCTCCCCCCTACCCCTGTCTCCCCCCTTCACCCCTCCCCGCTCTCCTCCCCTCCCCATACTCACCCCCCTCCCCTCTCCCTTCCCCCTCCCCTCTCCTCCCCCTCCCCACTCTCTCCCCATCTCCCTCCCCATTCTCTCCCCATCTCCCCCCTCCCCCTCCCACTCTCTCCCCATCTCCCTCTCCCCGCCTACCCCCCCACCTTCCCACCCTCACCCACCCATCCTCTCCTCCTCCCCTCCACCCCCCTCTCTCTCTCTGTCTCTTGCACTTCTGTCTCTGCCCCTCTCTCTCTCTGTCTCTCCCCATTCTCTCTCTGCCCTCACTCTCTACCACCCACCCTCTCTAGACGCGCCTGCGAGTTGGGGGCTATGCGTCAGTGGAATAGGGCGGATATGGGGTAAAAGGAGCAAAATTAATAATATTAATATAATATCAAGGGGTGGTAGTTAGGCGGTGTGTGCGGGGGTGGTAGTTAGTGTGTGTGACGCCCACATGCCCCCCCCCCCCGCAACCGCACGTTGGGGGAACAACGTCTAGTAAATTATATTTTTGTTGCTTCGTGTCGAGAGTAATTGAATCTTCTAAAAAGAAATAGGCTATTTGGCCGATCTTATCCATACTGGTCAAGCAGCTCTCTGCACTTCACCATCACCACCATCCTCTCCATTTTAAATCATCAACATTAGGCATTTCCTCAAGATGGTGGCATCTATCGTCCAGGCTCCCAACCATAAGGGACATGCGGTTTCACGCCTCTACCATCCTGCAGGAACCGCAGAAGCCTAAAACCCCACGCCGCCAGGTTCAGGAACAGGCACCTTCCAACAACCAAAAGGTTCTTGAAGTAGCCTGCTCAATCCTAATTCTACCTCAACAATAAAACACGATGGCACAACTATGAGCTTGTTTTTTTTAATTGTATTTTGCATTAATTTATTGTTTTCTGCCACGTTTCTTTATTCTTGCCATTGCCAAGCAGATGTTACGTATAACTTAAGAATAAGTATGTATAATTGTATGTTGGTGAGGCTGCATTTGGAGTATTGTGTTCGATTTTGTTTATCCTGCCATTAAGCTAGAAAGAGTGCAGAGAAACTTTACGAGAAAGTTGCTAGGAGTCGAGCGCCTCAGGTAGAGAGAGAGAGGAGCATTGCAGGAGACTGAGATGTTATCTTACAGAATGCATCAAATCAAAGAGGTGAAATTATAGGATAAGTCCACAGATACTATTTATATCCAAGGGGAGGAGATCAAGAGCTAGAGGACATAGGTTGAAGGTGAGAAGTGAGAAATTTGTAAGGAACCTGAGGGGCAACTTTGAGAAACTTGTTGAGGCAAGTACAATCACTAGATTTAAACGACATTTGGAATATACTTGGTTAACAAAGTTTAATGAGATATGGGCCATAGGCTGCATCTTGACATGCGGAATCTGGACAGAATGGCATATTTCCATGATCTATGATTCCATGACTATGTAATGAGAACAGGTTAATAAACAGTTTTACGCTAGAGAAGATCGAGCATAACATAACAGAATTCTTCATTAAGGTGGAGATTGGGGGAGTCGTTAATTTGAGATTAAGGTCCTGAATTTAATTAAAAAATAAGGTATAAACAATATTACTCAATGAGATGAGAATGGATAGGTAATGATAAAATTAAACGAAAAACATGCATGTTACAATTGCTTTCTTCTGTCTGGACCCCCAAAAAACTGGTTCACCATGGAGTTCCATCCAATTTATGGATAACATTAGAACAAAAACAAAGAATGATAAGTACATGGTGGTCTCTTCAATTGCCAGTTGTGCAGCCAATCTATCAAATCTCCACGGATCAAACGAGCCACGATCTTCTGGATCAGTTACCACGAGGAAACGTATTCAAAGCGTTACTGAGATCCATATATACAACATCCATCGTTTATCTTCCTCAGCTGAGAGTGAACCTGTGGAAGGCAACTCGCCCAAGACGGAGTTCCTAGCTGCGCCCTTACGACATGCGCGGATCAATTGGCAGAGGTATTCAAACATCTCTAACCTCGTTATTCTAATCTGAGGTCCTCACATGCTTCAGGAAGATGACTTTTGTCCCATTGGCAACGAACAGTCAGGTAGCATGCCTTAATGACTGCCGCCCACAGGCTCTGACATCCACCGTCCTGAGCGAGGCTTGTGATGATGCACATTAACACCAGCCTCCCAGTCAATTAGGCTGAGGTTTCTTGGGTTGTCGCAAGTTCTCTGGTAGGTCGCCTGAATTGGGTAAAATGATCATTGTCAATGCCTCAACAGTTCCCTCTTTTGCTTCTCAAAACTAAGCTGGGATGGATCCCCCGTCATTATATAAATAACCTCTAAAATATCCATATATCTCATAGATCTCGCTTTCCTCAATTGCATCAATTCGGTGACTACTGATGCGAAGTGCACGCTTGATACCCCAGGCAACTTTTCTAGCTCCAGGTGTAATTGTCTTCCTTTGTCCTTGAGTGGCCATAACTCAATCCCTGGTTGCCTTCTTGTTTTTACTATATGTATATAATGCCTTGGGATTTTCTATAATCCTACTCGCTAAGGATATTTGATACCAGATTATCCAAGACCACTTTGTCTGCCTTACAGCGCCAGAGACCAGGAATCGATCCTGATTACGGGTGCTGTTTGTACGGAGTTTGCACGTTTTCCCTGTGACGCCCTGGGTTATCTCCGGGTGCTCTGCTTTCCTCCCGCATTGCAAGGACTTGCACGTTTGTAGATTAATTGGCTTCTGTAAAATAAATGTCCCCAGTGTGTAGGATACACGTGTAATCGTTGGTCTGCGCGGATTCAGTGGGACCAAGGGCCTGTTTCCACGCTGTATCTCTAAACTAAATTAAAACCTAATTTCCTGTTGAACCTCATCCCTGTTTTCTTTATATTCCTCAAAGACATTTAATCGAACGGGTGCTACTCTGCCCTTCCAGATTTGGATTGCTTATCGCGTATTCAGCTATTTAACTTTTCAATGGCTGTGTTGTCGTATTCCAGTGATTCCAGTGATAATAAGTTCGTAAGTTCATAGGTTCTTGGAGCAGAATTAGGCCATTCGGACCATCAAGTCAACTTCGCCATTCAATCGTGGTCGATCTATCTTGCCCTCTCAACACCGTTCTCGTGCCTTCCCCACGTAACCCCTGACACCCTTACTAATAATCCGTCACTCACCGCTTTAAAACATCAATTGGCTTGACTTCCACAACAATGAATTCCACAGATTCACCACCCCCTGACTGATGAAATGCCTCCTCATCTCATTTCTAAAGGTACCTCATTTTATTCTGAGGCTATGGTCTCTGGTCCTAGGCTCTATAAGTGGCAACAACCTCTCCATTTTACTCAAGCCTTTCACTATTTGGTAGGTTTCAATGGGATTCATAATGAAATATCACAGGATTAAAATGGGCTTACCTATGATCCTTTTGATCAAAATCGACCAAACGTTTACCAAAATGTAATACTTTAAACACTTAAAGCATAAAGGACATATGGGCCACTTTCTGATTTTGAAGCTCCCTTTCAAAATGTCGGCACCTAACCCACCACGAGACCCGAAGTTTACGCCAGAGTCATTACAATCACGTTGTTTGAATTTAAAAAACCCGACGAATGCACCCCCCCCGTTATAGCGCAATATATAATATTCACGACGTTACTCAACGGGGGACGGGGGGACGGGGGGGGGAGACAACATACAGAATTAAACATCGCTATATATATAAACGGCTACTCTGCTTTTAATTAACACATTTAACACGTGACCAAATTGACACTGCTACTCACGTCCTGTTGCAAAAACTTGGGGCATCAGAAAATCCTTATCGGGTGAAAAATGATTAAAAAATCATAAGCATAATCAGAATTTGACTTATTTAATTGCAAATTTAATGTAATCTTTCTGGTATAAATTAGCCTTAGGGTTTGATGAAATCCTGCTTGAAAAATGTCACCAAAAAATGGCAAGAACACAGGGACATATCAGATATTTTTCTTTGTAAAAACAGGTTTATTTATTTTTGCTTCATCTCATTATTTTGGTTATACTCCATGATTTATACTACTTAAAATACAGGGCATGAAACAATGGGAAAATTACATTAATAAAATCAAGGACATAATCTGGAAGTTTGGAACATAATCTGGAGGTTTCACTACTGAGTGCTGTATTTACGGTAACGCCTATATCAGTTCCTCTCTATTCCGCTAGTAGCGAGGAAGTCTACAATATAGCCCACATAGTCTACAAAGACATCCACAGAGCAGTAATAAAATATGGCTGGAAAACTGTAGATGAGATATGCATGTGCCTTTAACATAGTGACCTCACACCCACTAACCACTCCCCATATCACAAGTATAACTACAACCTCCACACCCACAGATCGCTCTCTAGTTCCTGTGACAGACCACGTACAGCTAGTGCAATGTATAATGATCCAGTATGAATAAAGATAGTAAAGTAACGATGCCTGGTTATCAATCCTTTACATGGTGTCAAATAACTTACCTTGCGCCTCCCGTTTATCGGTTTATCATTTAATTTTGACCCAGTTTTTTGTTTCCCCCCCTAACTGTTTTGTTATGGCCTCTTCTGCCCGTAAGCCCGATGCGCTCGTTTTCGATTTCGACATCGCCCTTCGATGGGACATATTCAAACGCGACTTTGAACACTATTTCACGATTGCCCATCCTGGCGCCACCCCCGCTCTCAAAGCCTCACTGCTTCTCAACTTGGCTGGTCCCAACGCCTTGACTCGCTCTGACTTCTTCGTCTACGCTCCTGGAGAATCAGCTCGGGACCCGGCATGTCTGTTGGCTAAGTTTGACGCTATTTGTGACATTCCGACTAATTGCATTTTAGAACGTTTTAAACTGTTCGCGCGGCGTCAGCTCCCTGGGGAATCTGCTGAGAACTATGTCATTGCGCTGCGGGACCTGGGCAGGCACTGCCGCCTCGAGACGTGGACACCCGACAATGTCATCAGGGACCTACTGGTTTACGGTCTCCGTGATGAGAAGCTCAGGTCCGAACTACTTCGCAAGCCGGATCTGACCTTGGCCGATGCAATGCACGCTACTCGCTTAGCCGACGCTGTTTCCGCGGCGGCGCCGCCGGCTGAACAGGCGATCAACTTTGCCAGCACTCCTAGCTATCTCATGAACGCACCCCAGTCGCGACCCCCGGTGTCGCTCGCTGCTCGAGGGGGACGCGCCCCGGGGTTCGGTGGTGCCACAAGGGGAGGCACCCAGCAAAGGTGCCCTAATTGCAACTTCACAACTCATCAGTTCAATGTGTGCCCTGCGCTGGGAAAGAACTGCAATTCCTGTAATAAGTTGAACCATTTTGCTGCAGCTTGTCGTTCCCGTGGGAAGCCTGTCGCTGCTCGAAGGCAAAATTTAAACAACCTTCTACAGTCGGATAATGATCTCAGCTCCCAGCACTATTCCGATGAACATTCTGTTCCTACATCTAACTCCTCTCAGGGGGAAACCAGCTTGTTTACCGTGGTGGACGCACCTGCTATGATAACGGATCCTTCTGTGCAAGTCACTGTGAACAACTCGACCTTCACGGCCAAAATCGACACTGTGGCGGTTACCAATGTTATGTCAACATCTCTTTTCAACCAGATAAGGACTAATGAGAAGATATTTTCTCAGAGCTCAAACCTGCATGCCTACGGTGGGGAGATCCTTACTCCTGTGGGCAAGGCCACACTACACTGTAAGATACTGAAGGCCACTCGGCCCCTCACCTTCTTTCTCCTCAATCGACGTTGCATTCCCCTGCTGGGGATCCAGGCATGCCAGGAAATGGGACTGGTGTCCTTCCACCGGGACATCCACCACGTGCAGGCTCTTATGGACCCGCTGGCCGAGTATCCCGACCGCTTTGATGATAAGCTAGGCAAACTACCCTGCAGCTACAAGATTGAAGTGGACCATAAGATCATTCCTGTGGTCCATGCTCCTCACCGTATTTCCTTCGCCATGAGGGACAAAGTGGAGGCGACCCTACACAGTATGGTACAAATGGGCGTCCTAAAGGCGGTCGTCGAGCCCACCAGCTGGGTCTCTTCCATGGTTGTTGCTGCTAAAAAGGACATGAGTGAGATACGCATCTGCATCAACCCCAGAGACCTCAACCTGGCCATTCGGCGCCCTCACTACCCTATGAGAACGGTGGAAGACGTCGCTGCACGGGTTGGTCCAGCAACGGTCTTTTCGGTCCTCGATGCCAAGAGTTCATTCTGGCAGATACCACTGGACGAGCGGTCGTCCATTTTGACAACCTTCGCCACCCCCTACGGAAGGTTTCGGTTCCTCCGAATGCCCTTCGGAATCAACTCTGCCAGTGAGGTATTCCAGCGAATCATGGAACAGTTGTTTTCAGATCTGCCTTGCGCCATAATTGTTGACGACATCCTCGTTTACGGTAAGGATGTTGCCGAACACGATGTCAACCTCCGCCTGATCCTGGACCGGGCCAGGCAAATCAACTTGAAACTGAACCCCAAGAAGTGCCGATTCCGCGTCTCGGAGGTCACCTATGTTGGACACGTATTCACCGCTGAGGGGCTAAAGCCAGACCCGCAGAAAACGACTGCCATCTCAGGGATGCCTCCTCCTACTAACGTGGCAGGCCTGCAACGCTTCCTCGGCTTGGTAAACTACCTGGGGAAGTTCATCCCCGACCTAAGCGAGCTCAGCGCTCCCCTGAGGGATCTGATCAAAAAGGACACTTCCTGGCTTTGGTTACCCAATCATCAGAAGGCATTTGACATTCCCAAGTCTAAACTGATCAGCACACCCACGCTCAAGTTCTTTGACCTGCGGCATCCCATTGTCCTCACCTGCGACGCCTCTCAATTCGGACTTGGTGCAGCCTGCCTCCAGGTCCATGACGGCCTGCAGCTGCCTGTCTCATTCGCGTCCCGCACCATGACCGCCACCGAACAGCACTACGCGCAGATTGAGAAGGAGCTACTGGCCGTGGTGTTTGCCTGCTCCAAATTCCGGGACTACATCGTGGGCAACACTTTCACCGTTGAAACTGACCATCAACCACTTGTTACCATCCTCAACAAACCGATCCATGTGGCCTCATCACGTCTGCAGCGCATGCTGCTGCAGCTCCAGCGTTTCACGTTCACGGTGGTTTATCGTAAGGGGAAGGACATGTTCGTAGCCGACACGTTGTCTCGCGCCCCGCTGACGTCCACTGCTCGCCACCAATACGAAATGTCCGAGTTACTAGTAGTACGATTGAACTTCGTCCCCTCGCCACAGATGAAGTCCCTGGTTGAACACACTACCAACGACCCTGCCCTGCAACAGCTGTCTGCCGTCATCCGGCAGGGCTGGCCTAACCGTCGCTCGGCACTGCCGGCTGGAGCCGTGCCCTACTTCCTGATTCGAGATGAGCTCGTATTGCACGACGGCGTGGTGGTGAAGGGTCACAAAGTGGTCGTGCCCTCGGCGCTGCATGACCACTATTTTCAGGTCGCACACCGCGGTCACACTGGGGCCGAAGCCACTTTGTCTCTCGCCAAGGCACAGTTCTATTGGCCGGATATGGCAAAGTACATCCGGGAGAGGGTCTCATCGTGTTCCACCTGCAACAGCCGCGCCCCCCATCAGCAGCGTCAGCCGCTTCTACAGCAGCCCGCGCCCGGACTGCCCTGGATGGCGCTCGCCACAGACATTTTCGAGTGGCGGGGCAAACATTTCCTGGTACTCGTCGACTCCTACTCCAGCTGGTTTGTGGTTGACCGGGTGCCTTCCGTGACCTCTTCGGCCGTCATCGACAGGTTGGACCCTCACTTTAGCACTTTTGGCCCCCCGGCAAGCTTGCAGTCGGACAATGGCAGCCAGTTCACGAGCTCCGAGTTTAAAGCGTTCGCTTCCAGATGGAACTTTCGCCATTTCACAAGCAGCCCGGAGTACCCGCAAAGCAACGGTTTGGCCGAGCGCGCGGTCCGCAGTGCTAAGCACCTGTTGGAACAGTGTGGTGGCATTAACTCCGACTTCCACCTGGCCCTCTTCAGCCTTCGGAACATTTCTCGCGACCCTGCCATGGGTTCACCTGCTCAGCGGCTCCTGTCTCGCGCTACCAGGCTCCCACTCCCGGTGGCCCAGCGATCCCTCATACCCTCGGTCCTTCCACCTGCGGCGGTTCAGAAACGAATTGCCTTCAGGCAAGACGTCCAAAAGCGGTCCCATGACAGGTCCTGCCACCCGCTGCCGCCCCTCTTCCCCGGTCAAGTAGTCCGTATGCAGACCACTCCCGGTCACTCCAAGCTCGCTACTGTCGTCGGCTCTGCGGGGTCGCCCAGGTCCTATTTCGTCGACTACGCTGGGACCATTTACCGACGGTCCCGCCAGCACCTTCGGCTCGTCCACGAGCCGCGTCCTCCTGCCGCCGATCCCTTTGCTCCCCCGCTGCCTGTTTCGCGTCCGGCCGTTGCCCTGCCCGTGATTCCCTACATGCCTCGCGCTGCTCCTCCTTCGCCCCCTCCGCTCCAACACACTCCGACTAGCCCTCGCACGCCCCCCCGCGCTCTTCCCGGTCCCGGCCCCGCATCCCCTCCGGTTTCGGTGCCGCGATCTCTTCCGTTTCCTCCCGTTTCTCCCTTTCAGGTTCGTCTGTCCCCGCTGGTGCCTCTTCCTCCTCCAGGAAGGGTGGATGGCGAGACGCGAACCCGGGCGGGACGTCTGGTCAAACCGCCTGACCGCTATGGCGATGTTGCCTAGCTATCCTAGCGCATGAGCCGTGGTCGCCATGTCACCTTTGTATTTGCCTGTCGTTTCGGGGAGGAAGGATGTAGATGAGATATGCATGTGCCTTTAACATAGTGACCTGACACCCACTAACCACTCCCCATATCACAAGTATAACTACAACCTCCACAGCTCTCTAGTTCCTGTGACAGACCACGTACAGCTAGTGCAATGTATAATGATCCAGTATGAATAAAGATAGTAAAGTAACGATGCCTGGTTATCAATCCTTTACAAAAACGTAGCAAAGTTGGGGATTATGAGAACTTTAGGCTCTAGCTACGAGGTTAAGGGTAGTTAGAAGGGTAGATGTAGAATATAAGATGAAGCTTACGGATATTTAACCACTGACTGCAAAAGCTTCTATGTATAAGTGTCTGTATGTGAGTGTGTGCGTGTGTGTGAAGAGGGAAGATAGATGATGGAAATCTTAAGTACCTACAGTCAGGAACGGTATCATTTATACAGAATTTGAATTATAAATTAATAAAACAAAGAAATAGCAGGACAATTAAATATGCCATTTCATTAGCTTGAATGGGGGATTTAAAATGGCCTTGGATCTCTGTGAGAAACACCTTGTCGAGTCGAGGGGAGGAACTAAGTGAAACCAATACTAGTGGATAAACGATGTCTGTAGAATGAAGGTGACTGGCACCAATAAATCTCGAGGACCCAAAAGGCTCCACCAAAGTAAAACTTAACAAAATAGCTTTGGAAGTAATTGAGCAAGGGGAGTTAAAAATAGAATGGGGGGAAAGCGACCGCTCAAAGCAAACGTCAATTTGTGAAACGGCGATCATGCTTGACAAGTCTATCGTATTTTTGAGGAATTAACAAGCAGAATATGTGCGGGTGAGTCCGTCGTTTTAGTGTATTTATACGCCCTGAAGCATTTCAGTAAAATCTTACCGAACAGACTAGAACAAATTAAAGGTTAGCATGTTGAGAGCAATCAGCAATTAGTTGGCCAACAGAAAAGAAAGAGTGGAAATAAACAGGTATTTTCCCCCCTAGTAGCAGGCATTGACATTGCTGGGATTTCAGCTAGTCACGATATATATTGATAATTAGATCATGGAATTAAATTTATTGTATAGCTGTTTATCGACAGCATCAAACTGCGTGAGAGGATGAGCACTCTGGTGGATGCTGAGGAGCTTCGTTTTGAGAGAAAGGACAGACTCACGGCGGATGGAGTGCAATCTTAATAAATGCGAGGGTTTCAACTTCGGTGATAATGACAAGAAGGACGATCATTGTCTGAATCCCGATAGATTATGAAACGCAGCAAAGCAACGAAGGAGGCAAATTATAGAATGTTCTTCATATCATGAGGATTCCACGATAGAAGAAGCATTGTATCAATGCAGTTGTATAGACATCGTTGATTGCTCTCCTTGAGAGTTGAGTGTATTTTTGTATATTTGACTGTGAACAGATCTTCATGTGATGGTGTGAGTCAGTGAGATTTCAACAGGCTGGTAGACTGCGTCAAGACTGACGTATGCATTGGATTCAATTGGGGTACTTAGTTTAAAATATGGAAGCCTAAGAAGGTAGCCCACAGAATGCTTAAATATCCACGGTCTAGGAAAGATATGATGGAGTAAGTTTGCTCCCGATTGATGGGAAAATCAGTACCAGGGATCATTATCAAAAAATAAGGGAAAATCCACTTCAGACTGTGATGAGGACCGCGTTCTTCTCTAGGAGATGAGAAAAATCTACATATTTCTCTATATCATAAATCACTCGAATCCAAATGATTAAATACATTAACAATGGAGTACATATTGTTATAACATGATAGAGACCTACAGCAGTAAACACATATCTGGGATCAAGGGACATTGGGAGAAAACAGGAGCAGGACATTGAATTTGCAAGTTGATCCATGATCATAGTGAACGACCAACCAGGTTCGAAGGATCATATGGCCTATCCCTTCTCTAAATTCTTCGTTCCTATCTCAGTGCTTCCATAAATATCATCAGGTACATAATTGAGCCTACAACAGTTATGTTTGCCGAGGACATTTAATTTGTTCTAATTTCTCCACGCAATTTGACTTGCAGTAACATTTGAAAGCCAAACGAAGGTAATAATTGGGAGAAAGTCCGAGTGTCGTTCGAATGTATCTGCAGTATTACACGTGTCTATTAATTAATTCATTCATTCATTCGTCTTGCCTTCGTTTTCTGATCGGCACTTTCTTTCGATGTTCTGCACGTCCCTATAGGGAGGTAATTTAGAGAGAAAAAAATCACTCTTGGCCTAGACAAAGCGTAGTAGCCAGTACATCTAGCAGCATATAAAACGTTATATTTTTTCTGATTACTTTTGTGTATTGTATACATGTATGCAGTGAAACTAATATCACGATAACAATAGTTAAAAATCTATGGAAGATGAGTCCTCTTCAAGTTGTCGAATCGAAGCAGAATCAATTGCAAAATGAGTTTTTGCATCACCGACCCATTTTCTCAGACTCCACCCCTTATTCCACAACCTGGCCCACAACACCAAGCATCAATCCTTCATGTACAAATCGGTGACTAGCTCAAAGGTTAGCTTCCGAGAAACCATGCACCTAATGAGATGCGGCGGGTGTATTTATAGATCAGCTAACCGCGCTGTGTCCGATCCAATAAAACTCTCAAACATTATTTTCTCCAGTATATCTGGTTCCCCCCCCAGAGATTTACAGGTTTGTAGGTTAATTGGCTTGATATAATTATAAATTGTCGTTAGTGTGTGTAGGTTGTGGGGATCGCTGTTCGGCGCCGACTTGGTGAGCCGAAGAGCTTGTTTCCGCGTATCTCTAAACTAAACTAAAATATTGCTGAATTCCGATTGGTTAATTTTACAACAATCTAGAGATCAAATAGCTTCGGAGTCTTACCTTTATACATCACAATGAAAATAACGATTATGATAGGTATCAATCCTGCTCTTATGTAACCAAAAAGCGTGTTATGAAGTGGATTAACAAAAACTGTAAACAATAAAAAAGATAGTGGTCAATTTTAACATATGTACAGTATTATATAATAGGACTGGCAATCAGTTCAACAGCGTCATTCTGTCTCATAAAAAAAAATATCGATTTGACTTTTCGACGCGAAATAAACAGATATGAACATTGCCCATGAGCGCAGTTGCTGTTTCCATTTCTGTCCAATCCCAGTTGTGTGCATATGACTCATACAATGAAAGCATCATTAAGGTGCAGAAACCCCCCAAATATTTGGCTACAACCAATACTAATCATTTCGAAGTGTGTCTGTAGCCATGTTGCAGAGCGTAACATGTAGTGATGTATAGCTGTGTCGGTACAACAGGCCATCTTGTGGAATATCCAGAAATGGGAAATTATAAAAACACTTATTTACTCTTCATCATGTGATTATACAGTGAGGCTGGACAATATTCCACGCCGTCATTACGTTTATGACGGCTCTGATGTGCCCAAAGCTGAGTTCCAGACGATGCAATATTCGTAGAATATTGGGAATGTAATTATGGAAATTGAATTTTGCTGTGAATTACGATCCCAAATCGGCAGGAATCTTTTAAATTAAATTCAAGAGAGTGGGTGGATAATCCAAGGTAGATTTCGCTCGCTGTGACTGAGCAGTTACAAATGAGGTATCGTACAACACAGAAATACACATTCCTATATTTTGTTTATTTTTTAATCCAGGGTGCCGATAGAAAATCGGTCTTTTGGACCCTTCATTATATAGATGTGCATGACTTAGTAGTTCACTTCCAAAGGTGGATTGATGTTCTCTGTGTTCAGGGTGGCACGGTGACCATCTGCTTCAGAGGGCGGTGGAGGCCGGTTCTTTGGATACTTTCAAGAGAGATCTAGATAGGGCTCTTAAAGATAGCGGAGTCAGGGGATGTGGGGAGAAGGCAAGAACGGGGTACTGATTGGGGATGATCAGCCATAATCACATTGAATGGCGGTGCTGGCTCGAAGGGCCGAATGGCCTACTCCTGCACCTATTGTCTATTGAAAATCGATACAATGAAAATGCACAGTCGACAATGCGCCTTTCCTGCAGAATATCAATGAACTACCTGGAGGGGTTAGATATTGCGGCAGCTTCACATTATCCCCTCTAAACACAGAATATTGTTATTAATTTGAGGTAATTAATTAATATCAACCTATCAGCAGTACTATTAAATTGCATTAAATATGCAATGATTTGGAACGGCATACCCGCGCATCTTTATTGAAAGGATGCGCACATAACAATTTCCGTCCTGTCTCGTGATCTTATTTCAAATGCATCAAATGACAACAGACATCGGTCAGCTTTTATCTTTGATTGCAAGTTTTGTAAGAACCGTGAACTGATTACTTAGTGGACCTTATTACATCCATCCTTTCGAACCCGGATAATCGAAGAGCAACGTCCTATTCCCCGCTTTTTCTTGATTACTCTCTCCATCACTTTCCTTCGTATGCATCCCTGAAAGCTCGTTTATTTATTAGTTGCTTGCTTTATTCCTATGAGCGACAACTTTAATAACCAACATTTTGTTTGAAGCTTTGTCGAATCCTTTTCTCAAAAATCCTTATTGACGTCATCTACATCAATTATTCATCAAATTGTCTTGTTACTTCATCAAAAAACCATTTGTCCAATATATAGACACACGGGAATTAATTGTATAATTTGCTCGTTAGACTTTCTCCATTATGTACAAAAGTCTCTAATGTACAAGCAATGGTCCTTATTCGGGCATGAAACAGCATGCCCTCATTATATTTACAGAAATTCTGGCGTAGGTTTTCTAATGCAGTTATTTAACTTCAATGATGATGCTGGCAGATCATGTAACCATGACGAAATTTTCAAATGTCTCTAATTTAATTACATTGACACCATCTGTTAGATTTGTTTAATCATGGGCGGACGCTGCCTACTTTTAGCGAAGAAGTTCATTGGAATTCATTGGAAATTGAATTCTAACAAGTAAAGTAAGTGAACCTGGAATTATGTAACGCAATTCATTTGAAAAATGGCAATTATAACCGATCGTGTGAAATCTGCAAGCGAAGGACAAGGTCCCAGCGCAAAAAGTAATTTATGGAGAGCATAAATTTCAAGAATAATGGTAAATAAATGAAAAACACGCAGAATTACTTTGTGGAATGTTGCCTTCCCCTGCCTCGACAGGTTTAGAAATCGTGAAACACGAATGGGCAAATCCCTTGTAAAGTTTAAAGAATCTCACTGGTTGTGAGTGGATTGGTGCAAAGGAGAATAAGTCCAGTCCAAATCTGAAGAAACATTTTGAGGGAAGAGTAAAACACATGCCGGGCGAAGCTAACGTCATGTGCCAGGAGTATATTTGCATGATAGGTGAGGCCATATGCAGAAAGTGTGACGTTTGCACAAGCGAACATTCGTTCGTATGCCGAGGTGAATCGTCCTGTTTGACATCTCTAGCTGAAGAAGATTGTAAATCAATCATTTATGATGGAAGAAGCATTTTACATCGGTTTATTGCTCGTAGGACTTCTATGTCAATGTGTTCCTCTCATTGCTAGCATTTATGTCTTGCTTCTACATTCGTTCACAGGCGGACGGGAGACAATAACTTTAGCAAGTGTGTGTTCCTGATACATGAACCGTCCGCGTTAAAACTGAGATTTCTAAAATATAACCTTAATTCATTTAACGGTATTCATGACTCCCCAGGTGCGGAACCTGCCAGACAAAGCCAGCTCTTCAAATACGATCAATGTTGTTGTCGTAATTGCCTTAGCTAATCAATAAATATTGTCCATGCACTAAGCTATGTTCGAAACTCGTTGAGTGGTAAACTAGTAACTCCACAGCAGACGGCTTTGCGAAATCGACAAGGCTGGTTGGGAATCATGGTATTTTGGTGCGCGTGCTGAAGATGTGCTGAAAGGAGCGCTGTCACTGAAACAGGCTGGCTACTATCCGCTAAATGCCTGTGTTTTGCTTCAATTACGCAAAGGAATGACAGTTGATGAGCCTCACGTCAGTGAAAGGGAAGTTATTGAAGATAATAATTCGGGATAGATTTTCTTGGCATTTGGAAGCAAGGATTAATTACCGACGGTCAGCATGTCCACGGCAAGTCAGACTGATCGAGAAAATTAGGATGCATGGGATTCAGGGTGAATTGGTCCGAGTTGGTCGTCTGGATTCAGAACTGGCTTATTCATAGAAGACAGAGGGTTCGGATAGAAGGGTGTTATTCTGGATGGAGGTCTGTGACAATTGGAGTTCTACAGAGATCAATGTCTGTGATTTCTATATGAATGACGTAGATGTAATTGTAAATGAGTTGGTGATTATGTTTGCAGACGACACCAAAATGGGCGAAGTTACGGACAGCCAGGAAGACTGCCAATGTTTTAGATGCACTCGGACCAACGTGTCAAGGGTGACCAACGATCACTTGTTTACACATTCTATATTATCCCATTTTCTCATACATTCTCTACACATTGCGGACAATTTTATAGAGACCAATTAATCTATACACCCGTACATCTTTGGAATGTCGGAGGAAACCGCAGCACCGGAACGAAGCCCACGCGATCATTGGGAGAAAGTGCAACCTCCATACAAACAGCACCCGAGGTCAGGGTTGAACCAGGGTTTCCAGCGTTATGATGCCGCACCTCTGCCAGCTAATCTACATTGCTGCATTTAACCACGATGCTCTCTGGATTAGAGGGTAATGGGCATAAGGAGAGGTTGGAACAGAGGTTGTCTCCTCCCGAACGATGGAGGCTGAATGGATTCCGGATGGAAGTACATGTAATTGTGGCATCATATGTCAGATCCCTTTTCTCATGTTGTAAATGTTAAAGACCAGAGGACGTGGGTTTACGTTGGAGGGGCAACGTTTAAATGAGATATGCCGAGCAAGTGCTTAGCACAGAGCGTGGTCGGTGTCTGAAGCGTGCTGCTAGATGTGGTAGTGTAGAAATATACAAAGATACAAAGGTACAATAGTGATATTTAAAGTAAAAGTAAAGTAAAGTAAGTTTATTTATATAGCGCCTTTCAATCAGATTACTGAAACCAAAGCGCTTTACAGACAATTAACCATATAAATAAAAAATAAAAAGGTAGAATAAAAAAGACACGACACACTATTTAGAGATTCAACATGAACATTCCCCCATAGCAGAGTCGACACTCTCCACCGTGAGGGAAAGGCACCAAAGTGTCCAGTCCTCCTCCTAGTCCACCCGAGATCGGGGCCAGTCTGAGGGCTCCGCAGCCAGTCGCCGCAACGGCAGCCCGATGTTGTAGGCCCCACCCGCCGGGAAGCTGGAACACCGGCATCGGGTGGAAAGTCCTCAATGGCTTGGAAGTGTCTGGAGGGGCCGCTCCCTCCCCGGAGACTGCGACGCCCGTAGTCCTCAGGCCGCGCCGGTTGGAGCTTCGACTCTGACTCCGCGGTGTTTTCGACCCAGTGCCGCCCGCCAGTGGCAGGACGCCTTCAGACCGCAGACCGCAGCTGCTTGATGTTGGTGGTCGGCGGTCACAGCACTCCGGAGCGGCGACCCGGCAAGGCATCGCCCGCTCCTTGTTGGTGTCCCAGCACTGTGCCGCCGAAGCTGTAAAAATACATGAGGTTGATCTTAATATCTTTATGATGCGTAGGTGCGGTCATTTTCCGAGGGTGGAAAGCGTCAATACTAGAGGGCATAGCTATAAGCCGAGAGTGGCAAAGTTCCATGGAGATGTGCGGGGCATGTTTTTTTACTGAGAGTATTGAGATCCTGGGACGGATTGCCAGGGATAGTGGTGCAAGCAGATACGGTAGTGGCGTTTAACTAGCTTGTCGACTGGCGCATGGAAGTGCGGGGACTAGAGGAATATGGATTAAGTACAGGCAGATGAAATCAGTTTAACTTGGCATCGTGTTGTGCACAAACATTGCGGCCGAATGTATGCCAGTGTTGTACTTGGTATGATTTTTGTTCAGCCTCCGCTACACAAGCGAAAAAAGGCCCAGCCAATCCAATCTCCACCCTATAACTAAAACCATTCTGATCTGATTATATCCTCGTAATCGCCTTTGTACTGTTTATACCCTTCCACGGCAGGGTGACAAGAAGTGTACACAATTCAGGATTATTCACGTTTAGTACACTTGTAGTGTGTTTCATGTACTCGATATACCGACTGATGAAGACAAATGTATGCCTTCTTCGTTACAACTATCTACTTCTGCCGCAACTTCCATGGAACCATATACATGTGCGCCTAGGCTTCTCTGTCCCACAACACCCACCATGGCTTTGCCATCTATATTATGTCTGTCCTATTTTGTTTTCCGAAAAATCAACACTGCATTGAACGTAAAGAGTGTAAAGGCGATTTCGAGGATATAAGCAGGTCAGATTGGTTTCAGTTATAGGGTGGGGGTTGGATTGGATGGGCCTTTTTGCGTTAGTGTAGAGGAGACTGAACATAAAACATACAACAGTACAACACTGGCTTACATTCTGCCCGCAATGTTTGTGCACATCACGATGCCAAGTTAAACTGATTTCATGTGCCTGTAAATGATCCATATCCCTCTACTCCCCGCACTTCCATGCGCCTGTCGAAAAGCTTCTTAAACGCCACTACCGTATCTGCCTCCAACACTGTGCAATTGTCATTCCTCAGCCCATTGGCCGACTTGACCAAGATGCCGTTGTAATTTTTGATAAACTACTTCATAGTCCACCAAACCACCATTTATTTGTGCTACCCGCAAACTATCCTTGCATGCACATCCAAATCGTTAGTATAAAAAAACAGACAGTGGACCCAACACCGATCCCTGTGGCATACTACTCATCCGAGACCTTTAACCATAGAATCAATCCTCTACCATTAACCATCTGCCTCAAGACAATTTCCTATCCAATTCCCCGGATCCAATGCGAACTAACCATTCCGATTTGTTAACCAATACCTTATCAAATTACTCGCTAAAGTCTAAATAGGCATAGCATCGCAATTCCTGATCAATGTTCATGGTCACCGCTTCAAACCCCTTTCCCAATTTCGTAAGACGCGAATTTCCACGCACAACCAAAATTTGACCCTCCATGATCAGTCCATGGCACCCCAAATGCATGCCGACCCTGTCCAATGATTCCTGTTCCTGTGGCCAAATTGCATCGGAAATGTATCGTTATTCTTACCTCGACTGTAGAAAGTATAACTGATATTGGTTGGATTCGGAAGAGAAATATGAGACACCTGGCAGGTATAAACTGTCCCGCTCTCCACATGGCCTGTCTCGGTCAGGCAGCTCCAAGCTTCGTACAGTCCTGCTGTTGTCTGCGTTTTGTTTGGATCAATCTTCTGTATAATATCTGACCCATTTTTGTACCAAGTAATATTCAGATCAAGAGGAAAGAACGTTGCTGTTTTACAAATGAGAATTAGAGCAACTGATGTGTTCACTGGCAGCATGGTGGTCAAGCTCAGAGGAGTTGGGCGGTCTGGAAAATAAAACGATTATTAAATTTCACCAGTCCGGTGATTTTCGTGACTTGAATCAAATTTCATTGTAGCCTCGAAAATAATCTTCATTGAACCATATTTTTTTTCAGCCTAGTTGTATAACTAATGCACTTAAAGCGATTTAAAACTGCTATGTTTGTTCCTTGTGGTATAAACTAACGGCTAATTTCATTCCTTTTAAACCTTTTTATTGTATGCCCTGATTTTACAGTTTGCGTCTATTATACAACAGTTACCTTACTTCATAAATATCATATCGTTTCTGTTTCTACTCGCAGCGCAAGTAAATGATGCGTTCTGTTCCATGCACAGACATTAAGAGCCAAAGCATTAACTTGAATTTTCTAAACGTCTTCACGATTTTTATTATAATTTGGTGATATCATTGTACAAAATGTAACCCATAATAACAGCTCGACTATCAAAATGTTACAAATATATTCTTTACCGTTGTTGAAATAAATAAATCGTGCAGAAGATTTATTCAGCAGTAACTTGAGGTCAAAAATATGTTTGAGTTAGAAGGTCAGAAAAATGTGTGTCCTTGTGTGAAACAATATTGTAAAGTTGGACCAGAGCGTACAGCTTGCTATTTACAATTCCGTTAAGCACAGAAGAAAGTAATTGCATTACTTCGAGAGCAATTATCCCAGCACCAACACATTCCCTTAAGAATTTGGATGGTATGTTAAGGCCTCCGACACACTATATCAATGACATTCATTCATGGAAAAGTCACCAACCCTTTCCATTTACAACAGCTCAAACAGTGATCAGCGTCTGCGTACGCCGCCCAAAATGTAGGCTTGAGATACAAACTACAAGTACATTTGCACCAGTTATAAACAATCCTTTTTCAATATCTATATGATCTTAATGCCATTTCCATCGCTTGGAAGGTGAGCGGAGAATACACGTTAATGCAACAATGTGTAGGAAGGAACTGTAGATGCTGGGTTAAACCGAAGATAGACACAAAAAGCTGGAGTAACTCAGCGCGCAGAAGGCATCTCTGGATAAAAGGAAAAGGTGACGTTTCGGGTCGTGACCCTTCTGCAGACTAAATGTAACAATATAGATCTTGAATTTTGCATTCCTCAATGATTGACTCGATTCACGGCTCCTATATAATTTCAAGTAATCCGGGACAATCAGATGTGTGACCAAACTTATACTACGGTTAAACATGGTACCAATTGAGCAAGTGCAAAAGAGGTTCACCAGAATGTTGACTGAAATAGAGGGCCTTTTTATAACGAGACATTTGGTAAACTGCGTTTATTCTCAATGGAAGGAAGGAAGCAGAGTAGTGACTTAATAAACGTTTTTGTTTTAAATATCGGGGCCACATAGCATAGACGGGGTATTTTCCTCAGAATAGTGGAATTAAGAACTATGTGGCACGGTTTTTAGGTAAAAGGGGGGAAATGTAAATGAGAAGAGGAAGTTTTGCATACCTGGAACATCTACCACCGGAGAGGGTGCAGTACAATAATAACATTTAAATTGCGTTAGACCAGTAATTGCGCAGAAGCGGTATAGAGCGATATGGGCCTAATGCAGGCAAACAGCATCAACATACACAATTAGCACCGTCGGCAGAGGCGACGTGGGCAGAACGGGCCAGTTGTTGTGTTGTATGATTCTATGATTCTGTAATTCCTTACACTTGTAATTCCTTACACTTTAGATAAAAAAAGATGGCAGCTCCAAATAAATCAATTAAAAAAATAATATCCTTGATCAGTACCACATTCGGAACCCTACATATTTTCAATTTCAACTACCTGTGCCGTGTGTCGTTGGTTTCAGTAACACCATTCCCTCTGCGTTGAAGCAATTCTCAAATATATGCGAAAGGTTCTATAATTCTGTCAAGCAGATGTGGAAGGCGTAATTTACTCTCTCCATCAGTCTATTCGGATTCTTTGGTAATTGCGTCAAAAATTCTATCTAACCAATCACACAAATCATATTATTTCAAAGGACACAGATGAATAAAGCGCAATTTCTTCAACGTGATTGAGCTTTTCGCTTTGAGTTGGTGAAGTTAACCGATCTGGCTTACCCCTCTCCCCGAAACTCACCTTAAACTACCAGCTTTGTACCATTCCCGTTTAAAACGTTGGTACGTGTCAAGCTGCAAAAATAGAGCCCAGCGTCCTTCACTGTCACGTCCTCCAGCCGTAAGACAGCGCTTCCCCCTCTCAGGAAATAAAACTGGATTCGTTTATCTGCACCAATGCACTTTGTACGGCCTGTTGTCTGAGAAGATTGGATAAATGCAGTAAAGCACTGCCGAGTCACCCCGCATCAAAACAGCTTCTGGAACTTGTGTTACGGTCAACGGGCCATCGTCACCAGCTGTCGGGAAACGAAAAATGAAACTATAAGGCTTAGGATTAAACTAATGACCAAATTAATTGAAAATTTTACGTAACGAGAACAAAAATAAAGATAAAGGGTCAGCAAACTTATAAGTTAATAATTAAGTTAATTTATAATATTTAAGTTATAAATATTTATAACTAAATTTATAATAATTAAGTTAATTTAAAATATACCTGCGCAGCTGACGTGAAGAACAATCAATTGCAGTAAGACACGTGTCATCATTCACGGCAAAACTGCAGAGAACAGTCGAATGAAACAAGTGTCGAATAAATAGTGAGAGAGGAATACCGCGAGTATGCTTGGGTTCAGTGGGTGTGCCGGGAAGTGAGTCTGCTCATGCTCATGCCTCTCTGCGCATTGACGCGGATCAAAGGTCAAGTTAGTGGCTGCTCACACATTTCCGAAAACTTCACAAAGCATTTGCTGAACAACTACAGAAATTCAATGCAGCTAGAAATTGCTGCCATTGCGCTTTAGCCCATGCTCTCTATTAAGCAATGTCCTCGTACTGATCGTCCCGAATATGCTGTCCACGGTCGACCTTTGTGAAAATACAGTGACGTGTCGCAGATGCGCCCTGCTTTGATTGCGCAAATACTTTCCATTCAACACGCCATGATGCTAAGCAAGCTAAGTCATCATGGAGTATCAAGCAAGTACATAGAGCCTTTGTCGAAACAGTTCAGCCACCTCCTCCTCCACCCTTTGCCCAGCCTTTGCTACATTTTACTGCGGTATGACATGCAAAGCGCCAGAGGTTCACATTGTTGAGTTCATTGGCGAATTGAAAGGCGAGCGATTCACATCATGCTCAAAACTGGCAATTAATCGAGGATGTACATAAGAGAGTATTTCTGTCATCCAAACAGACCTCAGATCGGCAAGATTTTGCACTTCTGCGATGGTCCGCGTACATCCGAGCAGAGGCAGGAGTGGGGTGTCGAGCATAAATTCGCCTGAATGATGGGACCAATTTAACTCCATCCCCATTTCTCCGTTGTCACAGGATTTAAAAAAAAGATCGCTTTCGATTCGGTAAAAACGGTAGGAGTCAAAAGAACAAGAAATACAACTGAAGATACACACAAATTGCTGGAATAACTCAGCGGGACAGGCAGCATCTCTAGAGAGAAGGAATGGGTGACGTTTCGAGTCGAGACTGAAGAAGGGTCTCGACCTGAAACGTCACCATTCCTTCTCTCCAGAGATGTTGCCTAGCCCACTGAGTTACTCCGCATCTTGTGCATACCTTCGATTTAAACTATAATCTGCAGTACTTTTTGACACATTTTGCCCGCTCCACTGCGAAATCTCCTCAAGGTATGTCTCGTTTGAAGAAGTAAAACTGTCTGAAGAAAGGTCTCGACCTAATGCGTCACCTTTCCCTTCTCTCCAGAGATGCTGCTTGTCCCGCTGAGTTACGCCGGTTATTTGTATCTATCTTCCGCAAAACTTAAACGTTAGGAACAGGGAATATGCCATCTGAACACTCAAGGCTGCCTCGCCATTCAGCAAGTGTTTAATCCAACCTTGCCTCAAATTCTCCTTCTATGCCATTTCCCCATAGCCTTCCATCCTCTGATCTTTCAAATTAAATATCGGTAAATCAATTAAATGCTTTCAATAATCGACCTTCATAACTCCATAGGGAAAGGAGATTCAGCTCCTTCCGTTAAAAGCAATTCCGATGCGACTCGATTTTAAATAGCTGTCCTCTTTTCTTGAAATTAGTATCTTCAATTGAGCAGAGCAGACAGCGCATTTGGTCAGAACAGAGACAACAACTGGGGCACTGGAGAAAGCAGAACTGTTAGTTTAATTTAGTCACCTTTTTTCTCCAAGGAAATCCTACCGACCCTATCATTCTGCGGCGAAATCCGCCATTCTGCTGACATGAAATAATACCTCTTCTTCTATGTTCCAAGACTACACTGTAGTCTTCGATTTCCGTGCCTACAGCAGAACCGATCTGCTCTGTATGGTTAATTCTGAAATCACACTGTCAAATTTACTGAACATTCCCTGCATTTCTGTGGCATGTTTTCCAGCACTTATGCGCTCCAGTCCTATTCGAAATGTCCCCTTTGCCGTTCTAGCCGTCCCACATTTTCTGCAACTTGAAACTAAACTCCTTTCCCTCTTTGTCATTTTGCTATTGAGAATGAGACCGGAAGCTTTTTTATTTTAATTTATCTCTCGACTGACGCTGCGAATGTTGAATGCGGACTGTTCCGGTTGTTGAAAGAATACGACCCTGAAAGTTCAGAGCTATAAAAGTTATTTGTAACTCAGAAGCCGAGGACGGCTGTGTAATTCTAATTCTCAACTTGCCACAATACGAATCGCACAAAAATACGTGTTTTTATGGCGGGATCATCTTGGGTTTTATTTTTGATTGATTCATAAATTCTTGGAATTTATTCTTACATTTCAACATAAATACTACTACAGAAGATGACAACTGAATTGTTCGGAAAGGGCCGCTTAATCACCGTTCGTTTTTGTGTTAACTGATGTCAGGTTGACAGAAGATACAGTTGATTGCAATGGGAGTAAGCAATTTAATAAAAATCAGCAAGTACTTCTGCTTCTGCCAATCCGTTTTGGAAAATGCATGCTAGTGAGTGCATAATACTCGGGAGAGTGACACGTTTGGCTGCCGTATTTTTCAATTAACTATTCCATGGAAACGCATTGCCTCGACATATTGCAGACATATTAAATGATTAAATACCGCGTTTCCTTTTCTTGGATTGCTGTGAGCTTCCGAATCTGTCATTTCCCCTCAGGTCAGTTAGTCTGATCAAGTTCATTGATTGATGAAACACATTAAACAGTTGGACAAATTCTTCCCTTTAACCACATGCAAATGTTTCAATTGAAACTTGATGAAAACGAGTCATTCCTCAATATGCGTGTGTGGTTTTTTCCAATGACATTCACGCCGCAGACAAGAATGAATAAGAAAAAAATTGATAACGCGATCGGATCTCCCCATTCATTCATCCCCAATCTCACAACGGGGCTCTCAAATCCTCTTCAGAAGGCATATGGCTTAACTAAACGGAGTAGATATCCTGTGGATAACAGATATCATCTGGGTTTTGGAGATAGTGGGAAAGTTAGTCGTACTGTGGTGTCATTTCATAGAGGGGGAAATGACAGGGGAACTGGTACATCATAGGGGGTCACCCACTACGATAGTTGCACATGTCTTTTCCGTATTCACAACGGGCACTACAATTTTACAATGAAATGTGTTATGCTGTACTTTGGAAATAAACTTCCGATACATCTTCCGATACATCTTCTTTATACATATCAGCATGCAGACCATCTATGGTATGATTTACAATTTGAAATATTTATGATATTCATATGGCTGCATGAATGATTCAAATCTGAACAACGACATTACTTGCGGGGTAATCTCACAGTCGCGAAATCGCATTCGTTAAACGTTTAAACATACTTACCCAACACAACTAAAGTCGTCCCGGTACCGTTGCCAACTAAAGTGCCCCGGCGGGTAATGGTACAATAATACACTCCTGCATCGTGTAGACTCATTTTGACTATTTTCAGTAAGCCACTGGATTAAGGAATAATGCCCGAAACCTTTCTCCCGTCGGGGCAATGGATGAAAAAAAGCGATTGTCATCCTGTTTCCACCAATGTATGCTTACGCGGGGCCCTTCCCGAAAGAAGGGATGAGAGGAGTGAAAATAAGCATGTTGGCCCTTCGGGACTTTCACTACTTAATGAAGTTGAGTTACTTTTTCTGAAGTTTCACCAGATCGTGAAGGGAAAAAAAACACGACCGATTTAGTAATATTTCACCCCAGAAGGCAAAACGCAGGAGCAGGGCTAATTGCAAATGAAAATAAAGACACGGATTAACGAAATCTTGAATAGATGTAGGTTTGTATAAAAGATGTAGGAGTGTATAAAAGATTTATGGACTGTCAAGTACCTGTGAAAATTATCCCCCAAAAAGGGAAACAGCGAAGTGCGGTGCTGGTCAACATATCTGCAGCAAGTGTTCACAGGGCGTGAACCGTTTTTGAAGGTTGGATTGTCAGACGATGAAGCACGTCACTCCTTCCGTGACTCTAGCGCGGCAATGTGGCGACGTTTTAAGTTGGATTTTCAAGTCTCCATTGGACAAGCTTATGGTAATGGATCAAATATGTTAGGAAGGTATAATGGTGTACAAGCAGTTGTACGAGAGCTTAATTCAAACTGCATTTTCTCTAGCCGTGGAAATCATACACTAAACCTTGTGGGTGTTGACTGCGCCTAGTCATGCAAGGAAGCAGTTACTTACTTTGGAAGATTCAACAAATGTACAAAATGTTCAGCAGCAGTCCACAAAGGTGGGAAATTCCAATGCGACATCTTATTGTTTCTCTGCATGGAATGTCCAATACTAGATGGTCTGCACGTATCGACGGTGTTAAACCTATTGTACAACATTTAGATTCTGTAAGAAAAGCTTTAACTGAGCTTGAACCTCTAAATCAGGGGTCGGCAACCTTGTTCTGCATCGGGGCCAGGACCCATGTCTGTGAGCGGATAGCGTGTCACATCTATCGCCTTTGTTAATAAATGGAGGTAATAATACAGTCGTAGTTTTGTTTAGAAGGCGCTGTATTTAGTGGAGGGAGAGGGAGCCTGGTCAAAGCCAACCTCCCTTGCTTCCACGGAGCTTTCATTGCTCCCAGTGACGGAGGGCGAGGCGGGGGATTCTGGGACCAGGAGGGCGGCTGCCTGCTCGGAGTGACGGGCCTACCGGCGTCCATGGTGACCATGGTGCTCCATCTGCACTCGTCCCATCTGCCCGCGTTTGGTCTCCTAAACCATCCATGTGCTGTTCAAATGTTCTTTAAATTTTGTTTTAGTTTCTGCCTCAATAATCTCATCTGGCAGTTCATTTCATATCCCCACTATGTGGAAAACGGTTCCTCAGCTCCTTACACAGCTGTAACAAAACATCCCAAATTATATACTCAGTACCCTGACTGATGAAGGCCTGTGTACCGAAAGCCTTCTTAACCTCCTTGTCTACCTGTGACACCACTCTCAAGGAACTATGTACCGTACCAGCACACCTTGACCCCTCTGCTTTACAAACTCCCAAGAGCCCTGCCGTTCACTATTATGGTCCTGCCCACAAAATGACTTCCCAAAATGCAAAACCTCACACTTATCTGCATTAAACTCCATTGACCATTCATTAGCCCACTTGTCCACTGATCAAGATCCTGCTGTAACATTTGATAACCATTTTCGCTATCTACAATACCACCCGATTATCAGTCATCTGCAATCTTACTAATCCGGCCTTGTATGTTCTCATCCAAATCATTGATACACAATACGCCACAAACAGCAATGGGCCTAGTACCGATCCTGGAGCAACACCACTCGCCCTCCATTCCAAAAAAACAATCTTCTGAAGAAGGGTCTCGACCCGAAATGTCACACATTCTTTCTCTCCAGAGATGCTGTTTATCATTTTGTGTCTATGTTCCTGGATCCCATGTGATCTCGCCGTCCAGAGCACCTACCTTGTCAGTCAGCTTGCTGAAATCCAGTTACACATCTACAGCTCTGCCGCCATCAACATTTTTGGTCACATCTTGAAAAATTCGACCAGATTCGTGAGGCACGCTGTTCCACATGCAAAACCATGCTGGGTAACCCTAATCGGCCCTTGTCTATCCAAATACATCTATAAATTATCCTTCAGAGTACTGTCTGGAAAAGCCTAGGAACTATATATTTGTGAGCCTGACATCTATGGCAGATATGTTACTGGAGAGTATTCTGAGATATGCAGGTTTATGAACCATTGCTGATCAGTGATATTGAACCTGGTGTATTTACGCAGGTGATATAGCCTCACGTATGTGATCAAGAGTTTTGAAGAAGTAACTTAGAAGGTTGAAGATGGCAAGGCCATAGATAATGTTTATATGGAAGGTTCTGCATGCCAAGTTGCCCTGGAAAGCTAGATGGCATGAGAACTAGCTTAATGGGTAGAGAATCTGATTTATGGAAGGAAGTAGTTAATGTAAATCACATCAAACTGTTTAAGATTTACACACAGGCTTGTTCAGGATTGTCACCAGTGGTTGGTGGTCCGTCTCAACCGTGAACGTGTTGCCATGGACGAAGTCGTGGAATTTGGAGCAGGCAAAGACGACAGCCAACAGTTCCTTTTCGATTTGCGCGTAGTGCTGCTCCGTGTCGGTCATGGTGCGAGAGGCATACGCGACAGGTAGTAGGGTGCCATCATCAGACGGTTGCAGGCAGGCTGCGCCGAGCCCGAATTTCGAGGCATCGCAGGTGATCACCACCGGACGTTTCAGGTCGAAAAAAGTCAGGGTCGGTTCACTGGTCAGTTTGGATTTTAGAACATCAAAGGCATCCTGATGTTGCTGGAACCATGACCATGCAGTGTCCTTTTTTGTCAGCTGCCGCAGTGTGGAGCTTAGTTCGCTGAGGTTTGGCATGAACATTCCGAGATAGTTTACCATGCCCAGGAAACGTTGCAGGCCTTTCACGTCAGTGGGTGCAGGCATTTCTGTGATGGCAGTAGTTTTCTTCGGATCCGGTTTGAGGCCATCAGGGGTGAAGATGTGACCGACGTAGGAGACCACTGGAACCCTGAACTTGCACTTGTCAGGATTGAGCTTGAGGTTGATCTTGACAGCACGCTCCAAGATGAGCCTGAGATTGTGGTCATGTTCTGCTGCGTCTTTACCATAGACAAGGATATCATCGACAATAATGGCACTAGGCAGATCCTCGAATAATTGCTCCATAATTCTTTGGAAGACTTCACTGGCGGAGTTGATCCCGAATGGCATTCTCAGAAACTTATATCTGCCGAATGGGGTGGCAAATGTGGTGAGGTTTGATGACCTCTTGTCCAGCGGTATCTGCCAGAATGAGTTCTTTGCATCTAGGACAGAAAATAGGGTGGCCGTTCCGATCTTTGCCGCAACATCCTCTACTGTCTTCATGGGATGGCGTGGGCGCTGAATGGCAGTGTTCAGGTCTTTGGGATTAATACACAGGCGGATTTCATCGTTTCCCTTCTTGACTGTGGCAATCATGGTTGAGACCCAGTCGGTGGGGTCGCTGACTGCCTCAATTACGCCTTTGGGGACCATGTCCTTCAGCATAGAGTGAACCCTGTCAGTCATGGCAAATGACAATCTGTGCGGGGCTCGGATTACGGGTGTCACATCGGGGTCAGTAATAACCTTGTAGGACACAGGCAACTTGCCTAGGTTGTTGTCGAAGAGACCAGGGAATTCATTCAGTGGATCAAAAGAAACTTGCAGTTTGTGGACAGTTTTATCAAAGGAAATCAGCCCCAGTTCACAGGCACGATTGGCAAGCAGAATAACTGAATTAAAGTTCAACACATGGAAGGTCAATTATATTTGGGGTAATGGAAGACGGGAACAAATTGAGCTCATCTCAAAAGTCAATTTTTAATTATGGTTTAATAATAGCAAAAAAATTAACATTGAAATTTTGGAAAAATACACCAATACCAACGCTCAAAATGTGGATTGCAAGTATGTTGGATACCGCACATCTTGAGGAAATGCGATTCCTCCTAATAGATAAATTTGACCAATTCATAACGAGTTGGTCTCCATTTGTCGTCTTTTTGGAAACGTATGGTGCAAAACAGGTGTAAAAGCTAATCCGTGACTGCGGATGGTCAAGATTATAAATGATCTTCTATTTTCTTTTCTTCTTTTCTTTTCATTTATTCTCTTTCTTCTATTTTCTATGTCTCAACTTTCTTATTTCATTCTTTATTTTTCTTTTTCACACACTATATATCTCACATTTTTCTATTTTTCATTATCTAACTTTTTTCTTTTTCTTCTTTATTTCAAAAAATTTTAAAAATAAGAAGCTGTACATAAAAGGTATTATGAAAATATGATTGTATACAATTGTACTTACTTCTAATAAAATAAAAATATTAAAAAAATAAATTTAAAAAAAAAAAAAAAAAAAAAAAAAAAAAAGGAAGGTCAATTCCCTCGTTGTTTTCTTCAGTACACATTTCAAGTTGGTTTTGCCCAGAGGAACTAGCACCTCCCCACCAAAAGCATGAAAGTGGACGCGTCCTTAACAAGTGGCTCGTTAGCTCTAATCTTGTTAAAAAGGGTGATTGACATTGTATTGACCTTCGCGCCCGTATCCAGTTTCGCGCCAAAAACAACATTGTTTACAGATATCGTCACTGTAGGATCAGAGTTCTTGGCAGCAGCATGCTGTAACGTGTAAACAGTCGGGTCGTCTTGCGAGTTAATTGGAATATATTTGGGGGCGGCTTCGAGCTGGAAATTGGGAGTCAGTATGTTGCTGTCTCGTTGAAAAAAATTGAGATTAGACTTGGGACTGGGCGCATTCTTTCCTCGGGCCTTGATTGCAGCCCGACAGACTGAGGCAAAGTGATTTAGCTTTTTGCAGTAATTACAAGCCTTCCCGAGGGCGGGGCAGGTGGATTGCCTGTTGTGTAGATAGCCGCAGTTAGGATATTTCTGTGGAGGACCGCTGAGAGCTGCCTGGCTAGCTTGGGTCATAAATCGGCTGTTATCTGTGTATGTCCGCTGCCTAGTGAGGCCCGTCAGATTGATGGTATTGCTTTCATGCGAAATGTCTATGGGATCGACAAGTTCAGCAGTTCTGCATGCGTGCACCGCATCCTCTAGCGATAACTCTGGCCATCTCAGGAGCTCTGATCTGAGCTTTTGATCGGTGATACCATTCACTAAAATATCCCTCGTTAACTGATCAGTCAACTGATCCAATGGCATTTCCTGAAATCGACAACGTTGGGCTAGATACATCAAAGAAGAAATAAATGAGTCACCTCGTTCCCCGGGAAGTTGACGACGAGAGAAAAACCTTGCCCTGTCCAAAATGTAATTTGAGGGCAGCTCACAGATCTGGGCCAGTTTACGCAGCAAAACATTAGTGTCAGTAGGAGACTCCGCCGGTGTAATTACCTGGTCATTGGAATCACGGATAGCCGGAGCATAACGGAATGTTCTGGATCGACCAAGGGCACCTGGTCCCGCAAGGTTGAGCAGGAGAGAGGCCTTGACAGCATCTGGTTCATTTCGGTGTACAATGTTCATGTAGTGCTGGTAATCAATTTCAAACATGGCCCAGCGTTCGCTGATATCGGCATCAAAGACAAGAGGCTCATGTTTCCGACAAGAAGTAGCCATTGTAAAGTAAAGCAAAACTCACAAAAGATGAAATAAAAACCGTTATACAAGAGGAGTGGATAATACCACTTCTGACGCCAGGTAAATCACATCAAACTGTATAAGATTTACACACATCTTTAATCAGCACAGTAACTTGACAGCATTACAAAACGAGGTGTTGTCAGTTCATCCTAGCTGCTTCAACTAACGGTGCTGGGAATGGGCGTTAGTATAAATGTTATAATGGGGTGGAGTTAGTGATGCTGGCTAAGTGTGATTGATTCACATGCATCATCAATCTACAGTTAAAACATTTTTTTTCAGACTGAAGGCTGTGACTCTTGCTGTGTTCATGGATCGGGGCTGGGGCCCATTGCTGTTTGTGTTTTATATCAGCAATTTGGATGAGAAGATGCAAGCCATGATTACAATGTCTGCAGATGCCATTAATGGAGGTGGTATCGTCGGCAGGGGCGGCACAGTAGCGCAGTGGTGGAGTTGCTGACAGCGCCAAAGACACGGGTTCAATCCTGGCTATGGGTGCTGTTTGTAAAGAATTTCTCCCTGTGACCGCGTGAATTTTTCCGAGATCTTTGGTTACCTCCCACACTCCAAAGCACTACAGGTTTGTAGGTTAATTGGCTAGGTCTAAATGTAAATTGTCCTTAGTGTGTGTACGACAGTGTTAATGTATGGGGATTGCTGGTTGGTGCAGACTGAGTGAGCAAAAGGGTCTGTTTCCACGCTGTAGCTCGAAACTAAAAAGACTAATCAGTGAAGACGGTCATCAAAAATTACAGCAGGATCTTGATCAGTTGGGCACATGGATTGAGGGATAGCTAATGAAGCTTTAAAAAAAATTAATTTTTTTTATTAGAGGTATTGTACAGTACAGTGATCTCAAACAAACATAAAATTATACATTTCTTGTACCACTTCCTATTTTAAACATTAATAAGACAAAGGGTAGAGAGAGTTAGCAGAGATAGTAAGTGAGTGAGTGAAAGAGTGGTCTAGGAACACCCATAGGGACCTAAACCACAAGAAAGAGTTAAACAAAAGAGAAAAACCAAATGAAGGAAGAAAACAACAACAACAAAAAGTAAGATAAGATAAGACAAGATAAAAGGGATGTACCTACTTCATATCTTTACTCACCCCTCACCAGGTCCTGAAAACATTTATTATCAACATTTTGTTGCACCCTATATTTGTAATAAGTCGATAAATGGAGACCAAATCTTTTGGAAATGGTCTGGTTTACCTGCTAAGAGGAATCTCATATCTTCTAGTTGTAACAGTTCTGACATATTAGAAATCCACATTTTTGTCGTTGGCGTGGGAGCGTTTTTCCAAAATTTCAGTATACGTTTTTTTGCCGTTATTAAGCCATAATTAAGAAAGCTCCTTTGAAACGAAGACAGCTCCAAACTGGCTTCGATTGTTTAAAAAATGATCAGTTCTGCATTCGGTTTCAGTTTTATTTTTAATAATTTCGTGAAAATTTCAAAGATTTAATTCCAAAATTTTTGAATTTTTATACAAAAAACAAAAGAGTGTGCTATATTTGCTTCTTGGGTTAGACATTTATCACAGATAGAAGAGACATTTGGGTAAAATTTACTTATTTTAGCTTTTGAGTAGTATAATCTATGTAAGATTTTAAATTGAATTACAATGTGTCTTACGTTAATCGAGCATTAATGTACATATAACAAGTGTTTATCCCAACTCGAGATTTTTATAGCTAGTTCTTGTTCCCAATCTCTTGTAATCCTATCAGATGATGGTATTTCTATATTTAGGATGGTATTATACAGGTATGATATTAAATTAGTCGATTCTGCTTTTATATTCATTGTCTCGTCTAATAAGTCTGGAGACATATTTTGATAATCTTGTGTATATTTTTTTAAATAGTCACGTATTTGAAAATATTTAAAATATTGATTACTACTCAAATTGTATTTAAGTTGTAGTTGGTGAAATGTTAAAAAACTTCAATTTTCATACATATCTCCAAACGTTTTAATTCCTAATCTATCCCAGTATGTAAACGATTTATCTATCGTAGAAGGTTTAAACGAAGGATTATTCATTATAGGTGAAAGAAGCGATAGATTTCTTAATTTTAAAGTTAATTTTAATTGTTTCCAAATTCTAATTGTACTATGGATAATTGGATTCTTACTATATATTGTATTCTTCAATTTTGTTGGTGAGAGAAGGATCGCTCCTATATTTAATTGGGAACAATTCTCTCTCTCCACTACTATCCAATCCACCTTCTGGGCTGAGTTGTCCAACAGGTGAATCATATTTTTGACATTTCCGGCGCAGTAATAATACAAAAAATTAGGGAGTGATAATCCGCCAAATTCTTTAGGTTTGCACAAATGTCTTCTTTGAATTCTATGGGATTTATAGTCCCATATAAAATTTGTAATATCAGCATCCAGTTTAAAAAAAAAAATTGGTAAGTATATCGGTATTGACTGGAATAGATATAAAATTTGTGGTAAAAAAAAAAATCATTTTTATAGCATTAATTCGGCCTATTAGAGACATCGGGAGAGTTTTCCAAAATTTAGTCAGTATGTTTAGTTTATTGAGTAAGGGCATATAGTTTGCATTAAATAAAGATTTATATTTTCTAGTAATTTCAATTCCCAAATATTTGAATTTTTCTGAAGCGATTTAAAAATGGAATTTTAACAGGTGTGTTGGGTCTTGAGGTTTTATCGTCATCATTTCACTTTTATTCCAATTTATTCTATATCCTGAAAAGGATCCAAAATCCACTATTAGATTTAATTAGAAATTTGTGATTTTGTAATATATAATAGTACATCATCTGCATATAATGATATTTTATTATTTGAGTATTTTGTATTATAACCATGGATGTTCGGATGTATTCTAATACTTTCCGCTAACGGTTCTATTACAAGAGCAAATAGCAGAGGTGATAATGAACATCCCTGTCTATTTCCCCTTGATAATTGAAATTTCGGGGACAACATATTATTAGTTAATATTCTGGCAGTAGGCAGTAATTTTACCCAAGCGATAACATTCTCTCCCATTTGAAATGTTTGCAATACTTTAACAAGGTAATCCCATTCCACTTGATCGAATGCTTTTTCTGCGTCCAATGAAATAATTGATAAGTCTTGTTCTTCGGTTTTATATGAGTGCATTATATTAAACAGACGTCTCAAATTATTGCATGAATATCTCTTGGGTATAAACCCCGTTTGATCCGGATTTATTAATTTACTAACATATTTACTTAATCTTCTAGCTAATGTTTTCGTTAATATTTTTGATCTGTATTTAACAGTGCAATAGCTCTATGTGGTGAATCTGTGGAATTCTCTTCCACAGAAGGTAGTTGAGGCCAGTTCATTGGCTATATTTAAGAGGGAGTTAGATGTGGCCCTTGTGGCTAAAGGGATCAGGGGATATGGAGAGAAGGCAGGGATGGGATACTGAGTTGGATGATCAGCCATGATCATATCAAATGGCGGTGCAGGCTCGAAGGGCCGAATGGCCTACTCCTGCACCTATTTTCTATGTTTCTATGTTTCTATAAGAACCCGGGTCTTATAAATCTTTATCTTTTTTAGGTATAAGTGTAATCGTTGATTCCGCTAGTGTTTCTGGAAGTGTATGTTCTTTAAAAGCATATGTATACATTTTATGTAACCGTGGTGTAATTATCTCGTAGAATATTTTATAAAATTCATTACTAAAACCATCTGGTCCTGGTGTTTCTCCATTCTTTAATGAATTTATTGTTTCTTCTATTTCCTTAGTTGAGATTTGTGCACCAAATTCCTCTTGTTTGATCAAATTAAGTTTTGGGAGATTACAATTATCCAAGAACTCTATAACTTTAGTACTATCTGCTAACGCTTTAGATGTATATAAATGTTGATAAAATTGAGCGAATCTTTTATTAATATCCTTAGGTGGTGTTAACAATTCCCCTTTATCTGATTTAATCTTTAAAATCGTATGATCTTTTTCCCATTTTTTCAGTTGTCGGATCAAAAGTTTGTGTGGTTTATCCCCAAATTCAAAATTTTCCTGTTTTGTAATTTGAAATAATCTTATAACATTTGCTGATAATATTTTATTTAATTTAAATTTCAATATTGTTATTTTATTATGTTTATCTATAATTGGCTCTTTAGCGTTATCTAAATCCAATTGTCTAATTCGTTCTTCTAACTGCCTTTGTTCATTCTTATTCTTTTTATTTAAAAAAGCTTGGTATGAGATTATAGATCCTCTAATAAATGCTTTGAAAGATTCCCATAGTAAGGTTGGTGAGATCTCTGGGATATTATTAGTTTTGAAAAAAAGTTCCATCTGTTGTTTTAGATATATTTCCCCTTGTAGGTCATTTAGGATTTGAGGATTAAACCTCCAAAACGATTTATTAGTAGGCATTCCTTCTAATTTAAAAAAAAAAGTTATCGGGGAGTGATCAGAAATTGTACTATTGTGGTATGTTGGGTTTAGTGTATCGAGAATTAATTTTGTATCCACTAGAAAATAGTCGATACGTGAATAAGTTTTGTGTACTATTGAATAAAATGAGTATTCCCTTCCAACAGGGTTAGCGATCCTCCAGACATCTGTTATATTTGTGTTTTTTATGTATGTATTTAAGATTTCCCTGGTTTTAGATTTTGTATTACCCCTGTTCTGTTTTGAAGATTTATCCAAGTATGGATCTAAAACACAGTTAAAATCTCCCCCAATTATCACATTTTGTTAATTGAACTCTGAAATTATATTCAGGATTTTATTAAAGAATTGGGGATTATCAAAATTAGGTGCATAAATATTTACCAATTGGAGTAGCATGAATCTCTCAGGTAACTATAAGGTATCTCCCTTCCTTATCTATTATGATATTCTTTGATTTAAATGGTATACCTTTGCTGCTAATGAAGCTTAATGCAAACAATTGCGAGTTGTTGCATTTTGGGAGATCACCCCAGGGCAGTCCATTTACAGTGAAGCCTGGGAAAAGTTATAGAGCAATGGGAACTAGGCTTACGGATATATCGTTACCTGCACATGGCGTCACAGGTAAGGAGAACCTTTAGCACATTTTCGTTCAGCAGTCAATGTATTTAGTCTAGAATTTGTATTATGGTAAAGTCGGAGGAGACGATGGTGAGGTCACATTTTGAATATCGTTTTCACTTTTGGACACCCTTCTGCAGGAAGGGTGTCATTATGCTGGAAATAGTGATTAGAGAAGTTTAACATATGTTTTCAAGACTGGAGGGCCTGAGCTATGGGGTGAGGTTGGGCGGACTAGGACCACAGGAGGCCGAGGGTGATATTCTAGGTGTATATAACACCATGAGAGCAATAGACAAGTCAATTCAAGAGAGTTCATTGTCATGTGTTCCAGATAGGACAATTAAATTCTTGCTTGCTGCAGCACAACGGAATATTGTAGGCATAAATACATATCAGATCATTGTGTCCATATACCATAGAATATACATATATATAAACACACACACATAAATAAACAGACACAGTGCAATAGGCTGTTATAGTTCATAGTTTGTTCGAAGTTGTGTTTAATAGTCTGATGGCTGTGGGGAAGTAGCTGTTCCTGAACCTGGATGTTGCAGATTTCAGGCTCGTGTACCTTCTACCTGATGGCAGCGGAGAGATAAGTGTGTGGCCAGGATGGTGTGGGTCCTTGATGATGCTGGCAACCTTTTTGAGGCAGCACCTGCGATAGATCCCTTCAATGGTAGGGAGGTTAGAGCCGATGATGGACTGGGCAGTGTTTACAACTTTTTGCAGCTTTTTCCGCTCCAGGACACTCAGGTTGCCATACCAAGCCACGATGCAACCGGTCAGCATGCTCTCTACTGTGCACCTGTAGAAGTTCGAGAGAGTCCTCCTTGACATACCGACTCTCCGTAATCTTCTCAGGAAATAGAGGCGCGGATGTGCTTACTTTATGATTGCATCAGTGTTCTGGGACCAGGAGAGATCTTCAGAAATATGCACGCCTAGGAATTTGAAGTACTTGACCCTTTCCACCATCGACCCGTTGATATATACGGGCCTGTGAGTCCCCGACCTACCCCTTCCGAAGTCCACAATCAGTTCCTTGGTTTTGCTGGTGTTGAGAGCCAGGTAATAGTGCTGGCACCATTTGGTCAATCGGTCGATCTCACTTTTATACTCTGACTCGTCTCCATCAGTGATACGTACCACAACAGTGGTGTCGTCGGCGAACTTGATGATGGAGTTCGCACTATGTCCGGCTACGCCGACATGAATACAGAGTGAGTACCGCAGGGGGCTGAACTCACAGCCTTGAGGTGCTCCCGTGCTGATTGTTATCGAGGATGACACATTTCCACCAATACGGACAGTCTGTGGTCTTTGAATGAGGAAGTCGCGGATCCAATTGCAGAGGGATGCGCACAGACCCAGTTCTGCGAGTTTGGTAACCAGCTTGGAGGGGATGATGGTATTAAATGCCGAGCTGTAGTCAATGTATCACAGCCTGACATATGAGTTTTTGTTGTCCAAGTGGTTCAGACCGGAGTAGAGAGCCAATGAGATCGCATCCACCGTTGATCTGTTGTGGCGGTAAGCAAACTGCAGTGGGTCCAGGTTTTTGTCAAGGTATGAGTTGATTTGCGCCATGATCAGCCTCTCAAAACACTTCATCACCACAGCCGTTAGTGCCACTGGTCGATAGTCATTGAGGCACGTCACCTTACTATTCTTGGGCACCGGTATTATTGATGCCCTTTTAGAGCAGGTGGGAACCTCAGACCTCAGAAGTGAGAAGTTGAAAATATCCGTAAAAACTCCAGCCAGTTGGTCTGCACAGGTTTTTAAAACACGCCCGGGTATACCATCAGGTCCAGACGCTTTCCGAGGGTTCACCCCTCTGAAGGATTTTCTGACGTCGGCCTCTGTGACTGTGACCGAAATACTATCACGGAGAATGGGGGCATGGGAAGGCACATCAGTGTTCTCCCTATCAAAGCGTGCATAAAACGCATTGAGCTCATCAGGGAGTGATGTTTCGCCGATATTCGAGCTGCCTCGTGATTTCGCCTATAGGAGGTGATTGCATTCAAGTCCCGCCACAGCTGCCGAACATCTGTCTCATCTTCCAGCTTGGAGCAGGTCCCTTTTGGCCTTTTTTATGGCCTTACCAAGGTCGTATCTGGACTTCTTGTAGACCTCTGTATCTCCAGACCTGAATGGCCGGGATCTGGTCTTCAGAAACATAGAAACATAGAAAATAGGTGCAGGATAAGGCCATTCGACCCTTCAAGCCAGCACCGCCATTCATTGTGATCATGGCTGATCGTCGCCAATCAATAACCCGTGCCTGCCTTCTCCCCATATCCCTTGATTCAACTAACCCCTAGAACTCTATCTAACTCTCTCTTAAATCCATCCAGTGACTTGGTCTCCACTGCCTTATGTGGCAGGGCATTCCACAAATTCACAACCCTCTTGGTGAAAACGTTTTTTTCTCACCTCAGTCTTAAATGGCTTCCCCTTTATTCTAAGACTGTGCCCCCTGGTTCTGGACTCGCCCAACATTGGGAACATTTTTCCTGCATCTAGCTTGTCCAGTCCTTTTATAATTGTATATGTTTTTATAAGATCCCCCCTCTTTCTTCTGAACTCCAGTGAATACAAGTCTAGTCTTTTCAATCTTTCCTCATATGACAATCCCGCCATCCCAAGAATGCAGATCTTATGGTTCATCCAAGGCTTCTGGTTAGGAAACACTCGGAAGGTTTTTGTTGGGATGCAGTCCTCCACACCTTTTTTTATGACGTCTGTAACGACTGTGGCGAATTCATTCAGGTCCACTGCCGAGTCCATGAACATTGCCCAGTCTACAGACTACAAACTGTCCTGGAGTTGTTCCTTTGCCCCCCCACCCCACCCCCCCGACCAGCTCTGTACAGTCCTCACTTCTGGGGGTGCGCTCATCAATTGCCGCCTGTGGGCAGGAAGAAGCAGCACCGCGGTATGGTCGGATTTACCGAAGTGAGGGCGATGGATAGAGTGATAGGCATCCTTGTTGGTCGTGTAGTAGTGGTCGAGGATGTTTGGTCCTCTGGTGCTGCAGGAGACACGTTGGTGGAAGTTAGGGAGCGATTTCTTAAGGTTGGCTTTGGTGAAGTCCCCTGCTACGGCGGTGAATGCTTCGGGGTAAACCGTCTGGTGCTTGTTGACCACAGCGTGCAGCTCCTTCAGTGTCAGACGGACGTCTGCCTGGGGTGGGACGGCACTTCACCGCCAGATGTTCGCGGTGTGGGGAGCAGGTGTTGGATAGGACTGTCACGTCCGAGCACCACGCAGAGTTGACCATGAGGCAGACACCCCCTCCTCTCCCTTTCCCAGATGCCTGCGTACGGTCCATACGGTGGATGGAGAACCCTTCAGGCTGGACTGCTGAGTCTGGGGAGCTGGGGAAGCGCCATGTCTCTGTGAAACAGAACACAGAGCATTCCATCAGCTCCCTTTGGTAAAGCAGCCTTGCGTTTAAGTCCTCCACTTTGTTTTCTAGTGACTGTACGTTGGCCAGTAGGATGTTAGGGAGAGGGGGCCGAAGTCCCCTATGCTTCAGTCTTACTTATAGCCCTGCCCGACGGCCACGTTTCCGTACTCCATGAAGCCCTCCTAGGTGTTTAAAGGTACAGTACTTACGAGTCTCCGTGAGGTTGGAGATAGGTTGAATGCTCAGAGTCATTTACCCAAGGTTGTGAATCAAGAAGCAGAAGGCAACGTTTTATGGTGAAACGGGAAGCTTTAATAGGAAACCTGAGGGGCAACTGTTTCACTCGGATGGAGGTGGGTGTATTAAGCGAGCTGTTAGAGGAGATAGTTGGAGCAGGTATAATAACAGCATTTAAATGACACTGGACAGGTATTTGGATAGAATATTGTAGAGGGATTTGGGCAAACGCGGGTAAATGTTAGCATCTTGGTTAACGTGGACCAATTGGGCCGGAGGAACTTTTTTCCGTGCTCCGTGACTCTATACCACTATGACAGGCCTGTTTTCATGCTGCGTGTCTGTGTTAACCTTCTAAAATCTCGGGAATTAACCTTGTAAACCTATGCTACACTCCCTCAATAGCAAGAATGTCCTTCCTCAAATTAGAGGACCAAAACTGCACACAATACTCCAGGTGTGGTCTCACTAGTGCTCTGCACAACTGCAGAAGGACCTCTTTGCTCCTATATCCGATTCCTCTTGTTACAAAGGCCAACATTCCATTCGCTTTCTTCACTGCCTGTTGTACCTGCATGCTTACTTTCATAGACTGATGTACAAGGACCCCCAGATCCCGTTGTACTTCTCCTTTTCCCAACTTGACGCCATTTAGATAGTAATCTGCCATCCTGTTTTTGCTACCAAGGTGGATAACCTCACATGTATCCGCATTAAACTTCATCTGCCATGCATCTGCCCACTCACCCAACCTGTCAAAGTCACCCAGCATTCTCATAGCATCCTCCTCACAGTTCACACTGCCACCCAGCTTTGTGTCATCTGCAAATTTGCTAATGTTACTTTGTATCCCTTCATCGAAATCATTGATGTATATTGTAAATAGCTGCCGTCCCAGCACCGAGCATTGCGGTACCCCACAAGTCACTGCCTGCCATTCTGAAATGGACCCGTTAATCCCTACTCTTTGTTTCCTGTCTGCCAACCAATTTTCTATCCATGTCAGCATTCTACCACCAATACCACGTGCCCTAAGTTTGCCCACTAATTTCCTATGTGGGATCTTATCAAATGCTTTCTGAAAGTCCAGGTACACTACATCCACTGGCTCTCCCTTGTCCATTTTCCGAGTTACATCTTCAAAAGATTCCAGAAGATTAGTCAAGCATGATTTCCCCTTTGGAAATCCATGCTGGCTCGGACCGATCCTGTTACTTATATCCAAATGTGCAGCTATCTCATCTTTTATAATTGACTCCAGCATCTTCCCCACCACCGATGTCAGGCTAACTGGTCTATAGAACATTGGAAAAATATCATCAATGCATCCACGATTTCTAGAGCTACTTCCTTATGTACCCTAGGATGCAGACCATCAGGCCCTGGGGATTTATCAGCCTATCCAACACCATTTCCTGCCTAATGTGGATTTCCTTCAGTTCCTCTGTGACCCCAGATCCTCTGGCCACTACTATAGCAGGAAGATTGAAGGCAGATCCAAAGTACCTGTTCAACTCATCTGCCATTTCCTTGTTCCCCATAATAAATTAACATTTTCGGCCTTCAAGTGTCCAACTTTGGTCTTAACTATTTTTTTCTTCTTCACATACCTAAATAAGCTTTTACTATCCTGCTTTATATTCTTGGCTAGCTTACCATCGTACCCCATCTTTTCTCCCCGTATAGTCTTTTTGGTTATCTTCTGTTGTTCTTTAAACATTACCCAATCCTCTTGCTTCCCGCTCATCTTTGCTACGTTGTACTTCTTCGCTTTAATTTTTATACTGTCCCTGACATAGAAACATAGAAACATAGAAAATAGGTGCAGGAGTAGGACATACGGCCCTTCGAGCCTGCACCGCCATTCAATATGATCATGGCTGATCATCCAACTCAGTATCCCGTACCTGCCTTCTCTCCATACCCCCGATCCCTTTAGCCACAAGGGCCACATCTAACTCCCTCTTAAATATAGCAAATGAACTGGCCTCATCTACCTTCTGTGGCAGAGAGTTTCAGAGATTCACCACTCTCTGTGTGAAAAAAGTTGTTCTCAACTCGGTCCTAAAGGATTTCCCCTCTATCCTTAAGCTGTGACCCCTTGTCCTGGACTTCCCCAACATCGGGAACAATCTTCCTGCTTCTAACCTGTCCAACCCCTTAAGAATTGTGTAAGTTTCTATAAGATCCCCCATCAATCTCCTAAATTCTAGCGAATACAAGCCGAGTCTATCCTGTCTTTCTTCATATGAAAGTCCTGACATCCCAGGAATCAGTCTGGTGAACCTTCTCTGCACTCCCTCTATGGCAATAATGTCCTTCCTCAGATATGTAGACCAAAACTGTACGCAATACTCCAGGTGTGGTCTCACCAAGACCCTGTACAACTGCAGTAGAATCTCCCTGCTCCTATAATCAAATCCTTTTGCTATGAATGCTAACAATTCCATTCGCCTTCTTCACTGCCTGCTGCACCTGCATGCCTACTTTCAATGACTGGTGTACCATGACACCCAGGTCTCGTTGCATCTCCCCTTTTCCTAATCGGCCACCATTTAGATAATAGTCTGCTTTCCTGTTTTGGCCACCATAGTGGATTACCTCACATTTATCCACATTATACTGCATCTGCCATGCATTTGCCCACTCACCCAGCCTATCCAAGTCACCTTGCAGCCTCCTAGCATCCTCCTCACAGCGAACACTGCCCCCAGCTTAGTGTCATCCGCAAACTTGGAGATGTTGCATTCAATTCCCTCGCCCAAATCATTAATATATATTGTCCCTTGTCAGCCATGGTCGTCCTTTTCTCCCCTTGGAATGTTTCTTCCTCCTAGGAATGAACTGATTCTGCACCTTCTGTATTATTCCTAAAAACACCTGCCATTTTTGTTCCACTGTCATCCCTGCTAGTGTATCTTTCCAGTCAACTTTGGCCAGCACCTCCCTCATGGCCTCATAGTCCCCTTTATTCAACTGCAACACTGACACCTCGGATTTACTCTTCTCCCTCTCCAATTGTAGTATAAACCTGACCATGTTATGGTCACTGCCTCCTAATGGCTCATTAACCTCGAGGTCCTTTATCAAATCCGGTTCATTACATAACACTAAATCCAGAATTGCCTTCTCCCTGGTAGGCGCCAATACAAGCTATTCAAAGAATCCATCACGAAGGCACTCTACAAAGTACCTTTCTTGGGATCCAGTACCAACCTGATTTTCCCAGTCGACTTGCATGTTGAAATCTCCCATAACAACCACAGCATTACTTTTACTGCATGCCAATTGTAACTCCTGTTTCAACTTGCGCCCTATGTCCAGGCTACTGTTTGGGGGCATGTATATTAGTCCCATTAGGATCTTTTTACCCTTACAATTCCTTAGTTCTATCCATACTGACTCCACATCTCCTGTTTCAATGTCACCCCTTGCAAGGGAGTGAATTTCATTCCTCACCAACAGGGCAACCCCACCCCATCTGCCCACCTGTCTGTCTTTTCGATAGGAGGTATACCCTTGAATATTCAGTTCCCAGCCCTAGCCCCTTGCAGCCATGTCTCAGTAATTCCCACAACATCATACTTGCCAGTTTCTAACTGAGCCTCAAGCTCGTCCGCTTTATTCCTTAAACTTCGGGCATCCATATACAGCACTTTGACCTCCGTATTCCCTTCCCCCCTCGCAATTGGCCCTGACCTTACTCTGTTGTCCATTTTTCCTGTAGCCACTTCCCCTTCAACTCCATCTTTATACTCCCAATTTGTCAATCCCTCCCCCCCCCCACTATACAATTTAAACCCACACGTGTAGCCCTAGCAAACCTGCCTGCCAGAATGTCGGTCCCCCTCCAGTTAAGGTGTAATCCGTCCCTTTTGTACAGGTCACCCCTACCCCAGAAGAGATCCTAGTGGTCTATAAATCTAAATCCTTGCTCCCTGCACCAGCCACTCAGCCACACATTCAGATCCCCTATTTCCCTGTTCCTGGCCTCACTAGCACGAGGTACTGGTAGCCATCCAGAGATAACCACCCTAGAAGTCCGGCATTTCAGTCTTCTTCCCAACTCTCTGAAGTCATGTTGGAGAACCTCCTTCCTCTTCTTCCCGATGTCGTTTGTGCCTACGTGCACAACTACTGCCGGCTGTTCACCTTCTCTCAGGAGGATGTTCAGAATTCGGCTCGTGACATCCTGAACCCTGGCACCAGGGAGGCAACAGACCATCCTAATAATAATAATAACAACAATAATAATAATAATAATAATAATAATAATAATAATAATAATAATATATTTTATTGTCATATCACATAGGTGCAACGAGATTTGGTATGCAGCTTCCATCCGATGTCATAACTTAAACAACTAATACAATTTAGATAACATTTAGATTCCCCGAGAAACATGATTTATAATGCCTAAAGTGCAAATAGGTATGTGCCGGGTCGATGTGCGACGAGACCATCCGATGGAGACATTTCGTGGGGGTGGGGGGCACTCATCAGGGCAGGTTCAGAGCAGTTATAGCAATGGGGCAGACTTGTCTGCCGCCACAGAATCTCCTGTCCACTCCTCGGACAATGGAGTCACCCACCACTAGGGCTCTGCCCGAAGTCGGTCTCGCCGGTCGAGTCCCATCTCCAGGATTGGAGCCACCGATGTGTCCGCCGCTCGGACTGGAAACATCGTCTCCCCGGACAGTTCCCATGAGGGCGTACCTGTTTTCATTAGGCACAGCCACCTGAGTCTTCTGCACTCCACGATTTCCACCCTTTCTCTCTGTCACACAGCTTGCTTCTTCCCGTAACCTCGGCGTGACTACTTCACTGTGGGTCCTGGCAAGGAAACTTTTGTTTTCCCGGATGGCCCTGAGGTCATCCAGCTGCTTCTCGAGTGCCCCAACACGGTCCTTTAGGAGCTGAAGCTGGACGCACTTGCACAGTTGTAGCAGCCAGAGGCTCCATCCGTGTCCCTGGGCTCCCACATTCTGCAAGCCTCACACTGTCTCATCTGCCCCAACATGTGTTCACCGCGTTCCATCCTCTCGAGCTTTCTGCTTAGCCTCCTCTTCTCATCCTCCTCACCGAAGACTCTCGAGCCAAAGACTCACACTTTACTCACAAAGCACTTTCGAGCCAAAGACTCACACTTTTCTCACAAGGCACTCTCGAGCCAAAGACTCACACTTTACACACAAGGCCGCTCCTTCACTGCCGCTCCCTAAGGGCCGTCTTGCCTATATTGACTGATAAATTGCCTAATTTACCAAATTTACCAATTTACAAACCAAATTCCTCAGTTTTAAACTGCGTTCCCCATCTGACTCACTTCTAACTCTCCTCCCACTCGGGCTAGAGCCAATCAGTGCTTTTTCCTGCTTCTCTTTGTTGCTGTTTCTTCAAAATCCACGGGAGATCTGAGTTAAGTCTGTCTGTGCTTTGCCTCTCCTTTTCAACTGTTTCCCCCCTCTGACACTTCTAACTCTCCTCCCACGGGCTAGCGCCAATCAGTACTTTTTCCTGCTTCTCTTTGTTGCTGTTTCTTCAAAATCCACGGGAGCTCTGGGTTAAGTCTGTCTGTGCTGTGCCTCTCCTTTTCAACTGTTTCCCCCCTCTGACACTTCTAACTCTCCTGCCACTCGGGCTAGAGCCAATCAGTGCTTTTTCCTGCTTCTATTTGTTGCTGTTTCTTCAAAATCCACGGGAGCTCTGAGTTAAGTCTGCCTGTGATTTTGCCTCTCCTTCATCTGTCGTGACATCTTACTGGGGTGGGAGATTGCAACCTTCACGTGGTCCGTCCTATTTTGACGAATACAATCAACCTGTAAGATTAAATAGAACAAGTTGTCCTACAACTTTAGGCTGTGCACGCCATACACAAGAAGAAGAAGAAGAAGAAGAAGAAGAAGAAGAAGAAGAAGACTGACATCTTACTCACCACGTATTTTTCAAGCAACGCTAAACCTGGTCGCCTTGCGGAATCCATTGATTAAACCTGATAAGGGATAATTTCATTTCCATTGGTGACGAGCTGCCACATTGAGAAGAGTCTGTTTATTCCGATTCTTCCCTTTCGAATCAGTAACCAAGGCACAATTCACTCGTCTCTGTTGATCCCTATATTATATGTGCTCTTTTCGCCGAGCTCCGATTTTGAAAAACCTTTGGAAGATTGAAAGTCTGCGGAAATCCCCAAGTAAGCAGCAGCCACTTGCAGACACACCACGATGTACACTACAAGAATTACAAGGCAACACATGTTTGCTATGACACTTGATCTAACCTTCCCTCTCTTTCACTCGCTGCTCGAAACGCCAGTTTAAAATTTGCTATTCAGAACTATCCAGGAATAATTACTGAATCTATAGAACCTCGGAGGATAATGTCCAATATATATATTTTAAAACTCTACAAATGTGTGAATATAAATGACCAGCTGATTGGAATTCATCAATCCTTGGGCGCATAAACCACTTCAATGGTGGTAATTGGTCGAGATGCTGCCTCACATTGCCGGAGATTCGCGTTTGATCCGAACCTCGTTCGGTGCTGTCTGTGTGGAATTTGCAAGTTCTCCTTGTAACCACATAGTTTTTCTACGTGTGCTCTGATTTCTTCCTACATCCCAAAGACTTGCTGGTTTGTTGGCTGCTGTAAATTGCCCTTAACATGCAGGTAGTGAGTGGGAAAGTGGGATAACATGGAACTGGTGTCAAAGGGTGATCGATGGTTGTCGTGGATTCGATGCTTCGATGGGACTGTTTCTATATTATCTAAATTCTAAACTCTTTAGTAACATTTAGGTTTTGAAAGTATTTATTTTTGTCTATCATCTGCGCCCGTCCTTTATTCAACGGCATATCCATAAACTTTATTTGTCCTTTTCCCAATGCAGAGATAATGTACAGCTATTACATCGGACATTCCACCAGTTGAACAACCAGAGCACAAGATGGACATTAGTCCTCCGAAGTGGAGGGAGGTGGAATTGCCTAAAGCGGGCAAGAGCATCTTCAGCTCCAGGGCCAAATGGGGTTCCATATCGACTCTACAAGGGTGCTCGTGATGTTGTTCGCTTCCTGTGGAGGCTAATGAGAGTGGCTTGGGAGAAGAGAGTTATACCCAAAGCATGGCGCAGGGCAGGAGGAATCCTAATTTCTGAAAGAGAAGGAATCCACATATATCAGCCAATTCCGCCCTAACAGTCTCCTCAATGTAGAGGGTAAGATTTCCTTCAGAATCATAGCTCAGAGGATGACCAGCTATTTAGAGAGAAACAACCTTGTGGATACAACAATCCAAAAAGCAGGCATTCCAGGGTTCTCTGGATGTCTCGAACATACCAGCATGATTTGGCACCAAATCCAGACTGCAAGAAAAGAGAAGAGAGACCTGCATGTCCTTGACCTTGCCAACGCGTTTGGAATTGTCCCTCACAGTTTCCTCTGGGCATCCTTTGACTTCTTCAGGATACCAGAGACTATCGTGTTAAAGAAGGAACTGCAGATGCTGGAACATCGAAGGTACACAAAAATGCTGGAGAAACTCAGCGGGTGCAGCAGCATCTATGGAGCGAAGGAAATAGGCAACGTTTCGGGCCGAAACCCTTCTTCAGACTGATAGGGGGTGGGGAGAAGAAAGGAAAAAAGGCGGAGGAGGAGCCCGAGGGCTGGGGGAGGGGAGGAGACAACCAGAGGGCTGATGAAGGGGAGGGGGCAGCAAAGGCTAGCAGAATTGGGAGAATTCAATGTTCAAGCCCCGAGGATGTAGACTGCCCAAGCGGAATATGAGGTGCATTTCCTCCAATTTCCGGTGTTGCTCGCTGTGGCCATGGAGGAGACCCAGGACAGAGAGGTCAGATACGGAATGGGAGGGGGAGTGGAAGTGCTGAGCCACCGGGAGGTCAGGTTGGTTATTGCGGACCGACCGGAGGTGTTCGGCGAAACGATCGCCAAGCCTCCGCTTGGTCTCACCGATGTAGATCAGCAGGCATCTAGAGCAGCGGATGCAATAGATGATGTTGGAGGAGATGCAGGTGAACCTCTGTCGCACCTGGAACGACTGCTTAGGTCCTTGAATGGAGTCGAGGGGGGAGGTGAAGGGACAAGTGTTGCATCTCTTGCGGTTGCAAGGGAAAGTACCCGGGGAGGGGGTGGTATGGGAGGGAAGGGAAGAATTGACAAGGGAGTTACGGGGGGAGCGGTCTTTGAGGAAGGCAGATATGGGGGGAGATGGGAAGATGTGGCGAGTGGTGGGGTCACGTTGGAGGTGGCGAAACTGACGGAGGATCACTTGTTGTATGTGACGGCTGGTGGGGTGAAAGGTGAGGACTAGGGGGACTCTGCCCTTGTTGTGGGTGGGGGGATGGGGAGAGAGAGCAGTGTTGCGGGGTATGGCAGAGGGGTATGGTGCGAGCCTCATCTATGGTGGAGGAGGGGAACCCCCGTTCCCTGAAGAATGAGGACATTTCGGATGCCCTGGTGTGGAACGCCTCATCCAGGGAGCAGATGCAGCGTAAACGGAGGAATTGGGAGTGGGGGGTGGAGTCCTTACAGGAAGGAGGGTGGGAAGAAGTGTAGTCCAGATAGTCCAGGTCGGTCCGCAATAACCAACCTGACCTCCCGGTGACTCAGCACTTCAACTCCCCCTCCCATTCCGTATCTGACCTCTCTGTCCTGGGTCTCCTCCATGGCCACAGCGAGCAACACCGGAAATTGGAGGAAATGCACCTCATATTCCGCTTGAGCAGTCTACATCCTGAGGGCTTGAACATTGAATTCTCCCAATTCAGCTAGCCTTTGCTTTCCCCTCCCCTTCATCAGCCCTCAGGCTCCTCCTCCGCCTTTTTTCCTTTTTCTCCCCACCCCCTATCAGTCTGAAGTAGGGTTTCGGCCCGAAACGTTGCCTATTTCCTTCGCTCCATAGATGCTGCTGCACCCGCTGAGTTTCTCCAGCATTTCTGTGTACCAGAGACTATCGCAAGCCTTGTCCAGGTTTATTTTCAAGATCTGCAGCTCTGTTTCACCACGCCTGAGTTCACGACCACATGGCACTGCATGGAGATTGGCATTATGGCGGGGTGTACCATCTCCCCATTGATTTTTACAATGGCTATGGAAGTCATCATAAGGGCCTCCAAGTGGGCAGTGGGTGGCGAGCGGCTGAAGTCTGGACTCCGTCTACCACCCATCAGGGCCTACATGGATGACATGACAATCATAACAACAACAGCACCTTGCACCAGGCGTCTTTTAGGGAAGCTTCAAGAGAACATCACTGGGGCCAGAATGAAATTCAAGCCATCCAAATCAAGAAGCATTTCTATAATCAAAGGCAAACTGACATATCAAAGGTTCTTCATTGATCAAGAACCTATTCCAACTGTCAGAGGCGCCAATCAAAAGTCTGGGAAGATGGTATAACTCTAAACTGAAGGACACTGATCAGGCTAACGAGTTTAGGCAAGAAGTCATCAAAGGTTTGGCGAACATCGACCGATCCATGCTGCCTGGAAAGCTGAAAATCTGGTGCCTGCAGTTTGGGTTACTACCTCGCCTTGTGTGGCCACTAACCATGTATGCCATCACCCTCACAAGAGTCGAGAAGATAGAAAGAACAATCAGCTCTTTCGTGAGAAAGTGGTTAGGTGTTCCTCGGTGCCTGAGCAGCATAGGCCTGTACGGTCAGTGGGTACTCCAGCTGCCTCTCTCTAGTCTCACAGAGTAGTTCAAGTGCACTAAAGTCAGACTAGAGATGACCCTGGCAGAATCAAGGGACACTGTCATCCGAGCTGCTGCTCCAACCCTGGCAACAGGAATGAAGTGGACGGCTAAGAATGCGACACAGCAGGCAAAATCTGTTCTCCACCAAGGCGACATGGTAGGGCAAATCCAACACGGAAGAAGTTGCTAGGGGCTTGGCGGATAGCGACCTTGTTGGAAGAAGGCATCATCACAGGAGCGTCGGAAGCTGGTCGCGGCCAAAGTCCGCCGACAAGAGGAGTTAAGTAGGTGTGCCAAGGCTGTGTCGCAAGCTAAACAGGGCCAGTGGATGAGATGGGAGAGTGTGGAAAATAAGAAGATCAGCTGGAAGGACACGTGGGAGATGGAGGCGAGCAGGATAAGTTTCCTCATTCGGGCAACCTATGATGTCCTTCCTAGCCCAAAAAATCTCAGCCAATGGCTGGGCGAAGATCCATCATGCCCCCTGTGTGCAACACCAGCCACACTTAGGCACATCCTCACTTGGTGTAAAGTAAGCCTCTCCCAAGGACGGTACACCTGGAGACATAATCAAGTGCTCAAATGCCTGGCAGCGACTGGAACGCAGAAGAACAGCTAACAATGCCCTGCCGCCCAGAACAACCAACCCAGTTAAGACAATTGCCTTTGTTCAGGGGGGGAACAAAGGCAATGGAAAATTCCACCAAGGACCAGGTTTGGACAGCTGGAGGCAGCCCGGGATTGGCAGATGCTGGTGGATGTGGACCAACGGCTTACAGTTCCATCAGAGATAGCCATCACCAACTTGAGGCCTGATCTTGTGCTCTGGTCGAACTCTCAACGCATGGTGTATTTTGTGGAGCTCACAGTCCCTTCGGAGGATGCTGTGCAGGAAGCCTTCGAAAGAAAGAAACTGCGATATACAGAGCTTGCAGCGGAGGCAGAACAGCGGGGCTGGAGAGCTAAGATCTGCCCGGTAGAAGTTGGATGTCGAGGATGCGTGGCAACATCTACCTTAAGACTGATGAAGGACCTGGTGATCAGCGGACAAGCCCTACGCCAGGCCATCAAAGAAACATCACGGGTGGCAGAGCGGAGTAGCCAGTGGCTCTGGCTGAAGAGGAAAGACCCCATTTGGTTTCCCAATTAACCGACTAGACAGATGCAGAGGGGGGTGGTTCTGGGACGCCAGAATGCATCACTGAGCCTACTGGAGACGTCGTGGGTTCAATCAGCGAAACGTCGATGAAAGTAGGTGCCCACTTGACAACCCCAATGACGTGTCTGCCTAGCCTTTCTCAACATCGGAGGAGCATAGGTGAGTGCAGAAGGCTCCCATCACCATCGGGAGTAAATTGATATTTGGCACTTTGGACTTTTAACATCTAGTCCTGTGTATTTGTAAACATTATTTGTTCTACACGTTGGTTTTCTTCTCCCATTCTAACTGCTGCAGTATTTGTAACGCGCTTAGATTTGACTGGCGAGGCATTTCCTTTCGACACTTTCACGAATTCTATTTATGTATTTCTCTTTTCGTTACTTTGATATTCTACTTTCCATTGGCCATATCATTTAAAGCATCTGTAAAAGTTAACCGGGTTGTGACATGAGCGAAGCTGCATCAAATCAAAACTTTCCATGATACACAAAATGTGCCATTTCTCTAGATAATATCTGCAACATCTGTGTCCTCCGTGACATTGACTGCGCTTTCCAGCGCTATGACGTCAAAGTGAAACGGAACCATTCGGGCCACGCGGTATTGCTGCAAGACGGTCGCCAACAAGCTTCACTGCTTGACTCGCGGTCAGAGAGCAAACACCGTTGAATTTCATCATCTTGGCTCAGAATGTTTATGTTTGCCGTGCTGCTATGTCTCTCGATCCTGCGCATGAGTTACACAGGTTAATATATTTCCCTCTATTAAACGAAAATAACAGGGAAAAGGTCAATCCGCGAAAAGTATAAGATGTACAACTCTTACTTTTCGGTCGAGCTATTTCAGCTATTTGGATTTTTATCAATCCGTTCATTGTCATTTCACATGTTTAACGTTTGTTTTTAATTCTGACAGTTACTGACGGGGCCTCCTCGTTCAGGGTGCGTCAGATTCTCGATAAGGTAACGAAAGTGAAAGGTGAAAATGTGTCCCTATACTGTACTTTCCCAATCTTCGGTCAGAAAGCACTGGTGGATGTATACTGGAAGAGACACGGTCAAGAAGAGACTTTGAATCCCACCGCAAACAGGAGGGTGACAATGAACAATGTCCTGAAGGGATCTGCCGAATTACATCTGTTGGACATGAGCTTCCGTGACTCCGGGATCTATTATTGCAGTGTGAGACGCGGGGAAGGAAATAGTTCCAAAAGCAATGGCACGAGGATTATTGTACACGGTGAGTATTACTTGATGTTTCGAATCACAATACAAAAACAAATATGGTGTGCTACAGAGTTATAAAGTAGCAATAAACGGGCCCTTTCTCAGTCTGTACTAGAAGTTTTGCTCTAGCGATTTAAGTAATTGTTTTTTCGTGATTGTTGCGCCATGAGATCTTTGGACAATCATTATTCTTTAATTTCATATCATTTAGTTATCATTTTTATGTGTAGGGTTAATTTTCTTGGCGGCCCCTCAACTGCATCCTGCGAAAGGAGTATAGATTAAGATTGCAGATGGAAGTCAATGAAATATAAACCGTCATATGTTACCGATTATTGTAGCTGCAGTCGTTTAGTCAAAAAAACACTGCGTTCGAGTCTAGACCTGTGATATCCAGATGATGGAGCATTCTTGGGGGTTCACGAATTGAGCTCTTTGTTGTAGAATAACCATACTTGACCATTTATGTAGTTATTTCTAGTCCAATTAGTAAATGTTAACAAAACGTATGTTGATAGAAGAAACATTTGATGAATAGTGAGTGTGATATATTCTAACCGCAATCTTGTATAAGACTATTCCACCGTGATTTTTAGGAATTCATAGTTTCAAAGAAAATGAATGATAAAATACGAGTCACAACACATCTGCGACTACAGAAATTAGGTTCTGCCTAGAACGTTATAATGGAAGTAACAAAAGTTCATGGTGAAAATTGTTAAAGAAATTCAGAGGTATAGCAAGGAAGAATAGGTGGGGTGCGTGGTGGCGTATTAATGTGGGTGGAAGACAAAACAACCCCATTAAATTATAAACGGGGGAAAATCTGAGAACAAGTCACAAAATATGTAAACAAAGAAGATAAAAGTAGTATCAGAATTCAAATGATTAAATTACAAATTGAGATTAATCAAAACGTTATCCGTCATTTTGACGTCGAGTTTCATTGGAACTCAGCAGAGCGTCGAGTGGGAGAACAGAAGCTTCAGTCTGAATGATAAATACACGTCAGCGGCATACTCGATTGCTGGGTGGCAATATGCCAGAAAGCTTCACCCAACTGAGTACGATCTTTCCTCCGCACAGCGCACTATTTCAATCCCACATCAGCAACTACTGAATACACACATAAACGCTACTATACCTTGTCCAGTTTAAGTACCGTGACATGTATTGCGAACACGACAAATACCTAAAGCATCCCATCAATTTCGAAACTTATAACTGCTCAAAATAGAATTCAACAACTCCTAAACATAGGAATAGACCCTTCGGCCCACAATTTCAGTGCCGAATATGGTGCCAAGTTAAAATAATATCCGCTCTTTGCGAGACATATCCTTTCATTCCCTGCATTTGCCTATTTAAAAATATCTAAGATGCCCCTATCGTATCTGCCTCTGCAACTAGGCATGATGTAGTTAAGCTGGAAGGGGTATAGAACAGATTTACGAGGATGGTGCCACGACGCGATGGTCTGAGCTATAGGGAGAGCCTTTGGCAGGCTAGGACGTTATTCCTTGCAGCGCAGGAGGGTAAGAGTTGATCTTATTAAGGCGTATCTGATCATGACAGGAATAAATCTGGTATATGCATCGCCTTTTACCCAGAGTAGTGGAATCAAGACCTTGTAAACTAAACATTTCGCCACATTAAATTACAATAACCGAGGAAAAGAAGTTTGCGTCGCAGTGGAGAGATCAATTATGTGCCCGCCACCAGGAAACCGAAATTGTCAGTCCCATGCACCCTTTCTTTCTTTCCGATCACTACTTGTGAAATATCCGCGGAAATTCTCTGGTGAGACCACTTGCATAGATCAGTTTGGGATGGAGATCAAAGATTTACCCACCGATGTAGAAAGAATGCTTTTGTTACGTGGACGGGAGCATGATGGTGCCGAACATTTGCCGTTAGAGATGGTGTCCTATTTCATGTTGAGTAAATGCAGTTGCTAAACATTTCATTCTATTAAATCACCCCCCCCCACACACACACACACACAACCCCTATGAAAAGTCGGCATGGTGGCGCAGCGATAGTGTTGCTGCCTTACAGCGCTTGCAGCGTCGGAGACCCGCGTTCGATCCTGACTACGGCTGTTGTCTGTACGGAATTTGTACGTTCTACCCGTGAACGCGTGGGTGCCCTCCGAGATCTTCTGTTTCCTTCCACACCCCAAAGACGTAGAGGTATGTTTGTAAATTGGCTTGATAAATGTAAAAAATATCCCTAGTGTGTGTCGGATATTGTTAATATGCGGCAATCGCTGGTCGGCGCGGACTCGATGGGCCGAAAGGCCTGGTTCCGCGTTGTATCTCTAAAACTAAAACACAAAAAAGCAACACAATCACGACAGTACAGAGGGCGTGCTTGATACAGGGCGAATTAAGAAGGTTATGGTCAGGGTTAGCGATTAAGTAAATATATGACAGGTGCAAAATGATGTGGTTGAGTGAGGATATCCACGCACTGGAAGAAACAAATAGCGAGGTCGAGAAATAGAGAGAGTTGAAGGTGTTGAGGTTCAAATGGACCCGAGTATCCCTCTAGGTGAGTGATTGAATGTTTGCTTCAACATTTTCGTCTATTATGATTCACGTGAGTTACATATTTTTGCTGCAGACATGTGAGTGTTGGAATCTATCCCAAACAGTTAAGGGTGATTAATTGCCAATGTACAGGAACAGAACAATATCGCAGCAGCATAACGGGTCTGTAGCACAGTACTCAACAAACAAACCAAAATGATTACAATAGAAAACTATATTAGTGCAAAACAAAAACAAATGCTCCAAAGTTCCGAGTACAACAAAGACGGTTTGTATTCGGTTTAGTTGGTGTTTGTAATGTCTAATAGCCTGATGGTTGTTGGCAAAAAGCTCTTTCACAACATGAAGGTCATGGTTTTCAAACGCCTATACCTTCTTCTCGATGGCAGTGTGGCAAGGTTGTGTGGGGTCTTGAAGCTGGCTGCTTTTTTGAGGCAGCTTCTCCTATAGATCTCTTCCATGGTTGGAAGGTCGGAACACCTGATCGACCGGGCTGTTTTCACCACTTTTTGTAATTCCATTCCTGGGCGTTCGAATTACTGGACCAGGCCGTGATGCAACCGGTTAATACGCTCTCTACCATATACTGCACAGGTTTAAGAGCGCTTTCGATTAAAGATGGTGTCAAGCAGGAAACTATGACTATGACTCAATGGCAACATACCGAATCTCCTCAATCGTCTTGAGAATTAGAAGCATTGGGGGGCTTTCATATGATTGTATGGATGTGCGGACTGCAGGACGGATCTTCAGAAATATGCATGCCAGGGAACCTGACGTTTTTGACTCTCTCCACCACCGACCCGTCGATGAAGATAGGTTGATGAATCCTGGCCCTTCCTCCTCTAAAGTCAACAATCAGGAATTTTACTGACATTGAGAGACAGATTGTTGTTCTAGCACCATTCGATCAGATGATGGAACTCCTCTGACACATCATTACCTGTAATTAGTTCAGCAACGGTGGTGTAGTCTGCAAATTTAAAGGTTGAGTTGGAACTGTTCCGGGTACACATCCATGGGTATGGAGTGAGCACACAGCCTTGAGGTGCCACTGTTCTGATAGTTATCGAGGATGAAGCGTGAGCAATGTGACAGCTTCACGGCATTGGTCAGTTCCAATATGGCCTTTTGTATACCTGCTGTTAGAACATTATGGATTATCTCCAGTGATTTCTTCTTTCCTCTGTGTTATTTTCCCTTATAGGTGTAGCAAGCTGATGTCAAAAACCAATTGGATCACAACCATTACATCACGCATGCTACTTCCCCCAAAATCTGTCCTGCTCGCCCTCTCTCATCCCATGCTTGCTGCGGTTAAGAAGTGATTCTAATGTTTCATTTGTCTGCATCCTCCTTGCATGTTCAGTTTGTGGGAACAAATTACAGTTTCCTTTGGGTGTCATTTTCCACAGGTTCCGTGGGAAGCCATTTCTCTGCTTCACCCATTGAGTCATTAATGGCTACATATGGAGTAGTATTTTCATGCTATTATATTATATCTGTACCACCTAATAACAATCCAATATTTGAGCCTCTGCACGGTGGCGCAGTGGTAGAGTTGCAGCCTATAGCGCTTACAGCGCCAGAGGCCCGCATTCGATCCTAGCTACAGGTGCTTGTCTGTACGGAGTTTGTACGTTCTGATAATAAGACGGCGCTTTGACTTCACCCCGTTATTACTTCATTGGAGGGAAACAATCACGTTGGTTGGCGTGATAGCTATAATTATCCTCACCTTTTTACAAAAGCTTATGTGAGATGTAATGTATTAATTTATCAATTGTCCATCATTAGTCCACTAGGGTAGATAACCCTCCTCTAATCGATCTGAAAGATTATGATTTGCTTAACCAACCAATTTCTATACGAACTTATTCCTAGCTCAGAATACGTATTATTGTCTATTACCCTTGATCTATTCTTGATCTATTGATTATTGGTCATAATTTGATATATTTTCCTCAATATATTTGGCATTGGGTTGACACGCTTTGCAAAAATAAACGCTATCATTGAATAGAATCACAGAGTCCTCGAGCAGGAAAACACACATTTCAGCCCAATTGTCCAATGCTCACCAAGATGTCACACGGTAATTGGCCCTTATCCTTCTCTAAACCTTTTCCCCAATTTATCCGTCCAAATGTCAGGTAAAAATTGTACCTCCCTCAGCGACCTCATCTAGCACCTCATTCCATATACCCACCAGCATCTGCATGAAAAGGATGCCCCTTAGGTTCTTGGTAAGTGTTCCCCTCTCGCCTTCCCCGGAAATGAGTCCGCAAAATACAACATTCCACCATCACCCTTTGCTTCCTTACATGAAGCCATTTCTCTACCCAGTGGCGAGTTCTCCTTGGACTACATGGGATCTAATGTTCCAGAACAACGTACCGTGTGGAACCTTGTCAAAGTCATTTCTGGTCCATACAGACAACGTCTGTCTAGTGCTTTGCCCAAATCATCCTTTTTGGTTGCTTTAAAATAAATCGGATTCGTGACACACGATATTTCACCTATACAACCTTGCTGATAATCCTCGATCAGCTCCTTTCTAATCACATGCATACATATTTTATCCCTCTGAATCCTTTCCAGTGGCCTTCCTAATGCAGACTCGTTTACAGTTCCCATGGTTTTCCTTCCAGTCCTTCTCAAATATAGCCACAATATTAGCCATCCTCCAGTCTTCGTGTAGGTCTTTTCACGCTATTTCTCTATTGATACACACTCTTAATTTGATGTTTTGTTTTAATCAATTCTCGACGTCCCTAGATGTATTCCATTATAAGACACAACCGATGTGTTAACTCACATCACCACATTCTAAATTAATTGTCCCCCCCCGCATGCCCGCCACCCATGTATCCTATTCGCCATGACCACAGTTGATGAAACATACCATCTTTCCATATCCTCATCCCCATGAATCTTCTTTTTTCCCATAAAAATAATTTCTTCTGCATTCTTTCAGTAGATCTTCTTGTTTATTCTTTAAACGTAAGTTTTGCAATGTCATGGTTAAATTTGAAATAACTGGAAGTGTCTGAATTAGTACAACTTAATAATCATATTCGTTTGCATCGGGAACAGAATTATTGTAAGGCCTACTATCTGATTGCGGCACATTAAATTATTTGGTTTACTTGAGATATCGGGTGTGATTTGCTTTTAATTGATCCTTATTACAAGTTCGATAGTTTATGTCATGGTACCAGGTGGCGTCGAAGGACGAGAAGCTGAAGCAAAGAAGTGGAAGCCAAATAACCGAAGGGAAACTAAGCCGAAACGCCAAATAACCGAAAGCGTACAAAGCCGAAACGCCAACTAACCGAAAGGGTGGGGCGCCTAAATGCAAACTAACCAAAGGGCGGGACGCCTAAAAGCCAACTAACTGAAAGGCTGCGTCGCCTAAAAGCAAACTCACTGAATGGCCGCTCTGCCGAAACGCCACCTAACCGAAAGGCTGCGTCGCCTACAAGCCAACTAACCGAATGGCGCTTAACCGAAAAGTCAAATAACGGACATGACATCGCCGGGGGGCCGGACTTGTCAGCGATTGGTCCAGACCCTCGCGTCCATCACATCACTGGCCGGTGGAGACGGGAGGGTGGGGGTCATTTTCCTACACAAGCCATAGGTGACTGGGCACTTTGAATCCGAGCACCAAGTTGTAAGGGGTCGAAGGAGCGCATCCCCTCGGACAGCCCTCACTCTCCCACGGCCACGGCCGCCCTCCGCCTCGTCTCCACCGTGCGGCCGCTCTGTGACGGGTTGTGTGTCGGCAGCGCTGGGTGGAGCAGAGGTGTGGGACAGGCTGGTCCCTCTCAGAGTCATTGACCACGATGCACCGCCATCAGAAAACAACCCCCACACCAGGGTGACCCCGACCCACTCACGGGGTGATTTACCACCTGACACCCACACCGGGTGATTCATCCCCACCCCGGCCGCGGGGTCACTCGCCCCGGGGCATTGGCATCCATAGTAAATCGCTTTTAAAACATGGGGGACACACACAAATTCCCTGGCGGGCCGATGACAAGTGTGCATGACAACGAACAATGTTATGTCCTGCCTCTCCCCCCCTCCTGACAACAAGAAGCATGTTTTATTTATTACAGTCTGGTTGCCTGCGTAACGCACACAAGCTCACACGCACAAAAACACCAGGTAATCTGTAAACTGCCTTAACCGAAGATGGACACAAAATGCTGGAGTAACTCAGCGGAACAGCCAGCATCTCTGGAGAGAAGGACGTTTCGGGTCGAAACCATTTTTCAGACCTGAAGACTGTGTCTGAAAGGTCTCGACCCGAAACGCCACCCATTCCTTCTCTCCAGAGATGCTGCCTGTCCCACTGAGACACTCCAGCATTTTGCGTATCTTTGGTGTGACAGTTGTCTCATTTCATCGGCTTCATGTATTTCTCATTTCTCATCTCATTTCATCGGCTTTACATGCGCCTGCATCTATACATTTGCAACAGAGGGATGGAATGGATGTGACCACCTGCTAAAGCGAAGGCATAGTTAGGACAGGGAAATAAACCCACCACTTAATTAACCAGGTTCCCAAATGTAAGAACCATTTATACATGTAACATTTTTGTTATTAAATCAATGTAACTCTTTTTTGACTTTTCATGCCGAGTTAAAACCCCGTTCCGTGGGAAGGGCTTGTGGCAGCTGGTTTTATGGTGCCTTCATTGTTGGTAGGTGCTGTCCCTTCACATGGACCGCTGTCAGTGCCAGTTTTCTCAACTTCCATAGCCGTTCTGCATAAGTGTAGTCAGACGTGATGGACCCAGGGATCTGGACCAATCGCTGACAAGTCCCGCCCCCTGTGACGTCATGTCCGTTATTTGACTTTTCGGTTGGGCGGCCATTCGGTTAGTTGACTTGTAGGCGACGCAGCCTTTCAGTTAGTTGGCTTTTAGGCGTCCCGCCCTTTCGGTTAGTTTGCATTTAGGCGCCCCAACCATTCGGTTAGGCTTCGTTTCCGTTCGGTTATTTGGCTTCCACTTCTTTGCTTCGGCTTCTCGTCCTTCGACGCCACATCCGTACACGATTTCCCAACAACAGAGTTAAATATTTTACTATTAAAGGAACGCTCAAGAAGTTATGGTATTATCCATTTCGAAAGCGATTATATGGTCTTCTAAATACACATATAGGGGTGCTAACTCCTTTATCTTAAATTGTTTGCAGTGTCACCGACGCCTTTGAAGATTAAACAGATGAACACTCCTTCCCTGGCCCTAAACTGCACAACTGCTCCGTTTTTCCCGAAGGACTGTGAATTTACCTGGTATAAAGATGACCACGAAATCACTTCTGGAATAAGTTCCACTAAAATACGGAACGACGAGGGATTATACCTTGCTTCCAGCTTCCTGCAAGTAGTGGATAGCCGATCGGTTTATAGTTGCAACGTGTCTCACATCACCCTCCTGGTTCCGACCGTTGAAACTCACATAATTCTTGGAATGGGTATGAGGATAATACTTTCAATAATGTCTGTTTCATGTCAAGGCATTTCATGAATTCCCACCCAAAACACACGCCAGACCGTTTTAAGTGTTTGAATGAAGATAGTGAGCGTGTCTTTGTTGAAATGAAAAGAAATTAGATACTGGTTAGTAAGCGACATCGTGCAAAGATGACAGTTGTGTTTGTATGGTTTTTTAATAGCGAATGCTTGAACTCGCTGTTTATCTCTGATTATATAGAGCTACACAGCATGGAGGCAAGACCCTTCGCCCCGCCCTGTCGACGTCAAGCAAGTTGGTATTCTGGACTAAACTCATCTGCCCGCATTTGACACATTTCCCCTATCCAAATATCTATCCAAATATCCTTTGAAAATCACAATTGTATACGCTTCTATAGCTTCCTCGGAAAGAAATTGCCCCTTGGGCCCCTCTTAATCTTCCATGTTAAAAATCCATTACCCTGGGGAAAACAACTGTAAGCATTCATTTTCTCTACGACCATCATAATTTTATATACTTGAATTGGGTAAACCTCCTATGCCTCATGGGAAGAGGTCACAACCTACTCAGCATCACCGTATAACTCATCCATGAATTCCAGGTACTACTTGGTGAATCATTTCTGCACCTTTTCTAACTTAATGGCATGCTACGTATAGCAGGATGACCAGGACAGCACACAGTACACCAACAAGCTTTCAAGAGAGAGCGAGATAGGGCTCTTAAAAATAGCGGAGTCAGGTGATATGGGGAGAAGGCAGGAACGGGGAACTGATTGAGGATGATCAGCCATGATCACATTGAATGGCGGTGCTGGCTCGATGGGCCAAATGGCCTACTCCTGCACCTATTGTCTATTGTCTATTGTCTATAAGTCGTCTCAGCAAATACTTGTAAAGCTGTTTCCCTGCATAATAAGGGCACTGTTTTCTGTGTATATGTAAAATAATGTTCAGTCTTATCACTGTAACCGTGGAGATTGGAGAGAGATGGTAATCCAACATATTTCAAGTTTCAAGGGACCAAAACAACAAGCCTGAAGGCAGAGGCCAAGGGAGATTTAATAACAGACGCGGTTATTAACTTCGATGTTTTCTTTTTTCACGGTTACTGATCTGTGATGAGATTCAAACAGAAGAGGAAAATGAAAAGAAAGGAGAAATAAGAAAATGTTCGAACGGTCATACATACAATAAGGAGTAGCGATAATTCCGGCTGATGGGCGTTCCTCTGAACTGTCTGATCTGTTCCGTGCTCCCAGACATCTCTATGTTTTGTTAATTTTATGCGCCCAGCATCTGGAAGTTGTCCCATTATTTTCATTCATAGAAACTGCCAGTATACTTCCAAATTTCTGAAATTGTTGAATACATTTTTCAGGTCTAAAGTTTTAGTCAATGTAGTTGGAAGATATTCCATAACGCTTTATTTGAGACTTCATTGAGGTAGCCCACCAAGTCCACGATGATCATCGATCACCGGCATATATTTCTCTGTTAGAACACTTTTTCATTCACTCACTACACACTGGCGACAAATTACAGAAGCCAATTAGCCTTCACACCTCCACATTCAAGGGATGTGCGAGGAAACCGTAATACCCGAAGAACACCAACGCGGTCACATTGAGAAAGTAGACATTCCACACGGACAGCATCCATGGTTAGGATCAAACCTGCGTCTCTCGCGCTGTTCAGGCAGTAGCTCTACAGCTGGTATTTCCCAAGTGAAATAGACCTCACCAAATATACTGTCGTAATTGAAATCGGAAAAGGATAACCCTGGAGGGAGTACGCAGATGGTGTTAATGGAAGTTCTGAAAGGGCAAACATTATAATATCTATCGCTGAATGATAAGGTATGATGAGGAGGCACCCTGGGTGGTGTTAATGGAAGTTTTGAAAGGGCAAACATTACAATATCGCTGAATGCGAAGGTATGGTGAGAAGGCAAATAGGTGTTCGCGGATACAGGAAAGTGAAGATGGTTTTTGTGAAATAATGCTTTTGCGATAAAGAAAGTAGAGGGAGATCAGCTGCCAGCTGGTGCCATGACTCCGATGGTCGTTTAAAATATAGAGCATGATTCCATGAGATTAGAGGGTAGTCGTACAGAAGATGTTTACAAGAATGAGCCCAGGAATGAGTAGATCAACCTATGTTGAGCGTTTGTCGGCACTGGGCCTGTATACGCTGGAGTTCAGAAGATTGGGGGACCTCATTGAAACATACAGAATAGTGAAAGGTTTGGATAGAGTGCATGTGGAGAGTATGTTTCCACTTGCGGGAGAGTCTAGGACTAGAGGTCATAGCCTCAGAATTAAATAATTAAAATAAGGCAGTGGAGGCAGTCAGTGGATATTTTTTAGGCAGAGATAGATAGATTCTTCACTAGTACAAGTGTCAGAGCTTATGGGGTGAAGGCATGAGAGTGGGGTTAGGAGGGAGAGATAGATAGCCACGATTGAATGGCGAAGTAGAATTGATGTGTCGAATCGCCTAATTCTTTCCTATCCCTTTATACCTATCCTGGAGTCTGGATTGCTGCTGCACAAATCCACACGTCTTTGGGGTTTGAGAGAAACCTGGAGCACCAGGAGAAAACCCACATGATTTCAGGGAGAGTGCAAACTCCACATAGACAGGGCCCAATTTAGAATTGAACCTGTATCTCTGGTGCTGTGAAACAGCAGCTCTGCTAGATGTGTCACTGTTGAGTCCAAGGTGTTGATTGCCCTTCTCAATGAACCCCAGGCCTGTTAAATCCTCCTTCTGAAGTTTTCGCTGCCTCTGACTTGCACTCATTATTTTATTGGTCTGAGAGTTTCAGGTTTCGAATTGAAATAATGGGATTTTTTTCGAACTCATTACTAATTCTGCAGCATTTAAAATTACTTAAGATTAGCTGCAGATTATCGGCGAATCTGTGGAATAATTTGCTACAGAAGGCTGTGGAGGCATTCAGTGGATATTTTATAGGCAGAGAGAGATAGATTCTTGATTGGTACAGGTGTCAGACGTTATGGGGAGACGGCTGAAGAGTGGGGTTAGGAGGGAGAGATAGTTCAGCCATGATTGCATTGAAGAGTATACTTGATGGACCGAATGGCTTAATTCTACTCCTATTCCTTATCACATTGACCTTATGGACAAGGAGAAAGCTCTTCTTGTTCCAGGTGGGTGTTGGGACGAGATTTCAGAGCAGCAGACTGATAAATTGAGCATGCATGGCTGTGGACCAAACTGTGATGGAGGCAAACACGTTGAGGTAAAGGGTGCTTATAGAAACAGCGATACAACGTTTCAAGGTTTGAAGGTCAGTTTACTGTCACATGTACCAATTAAGGTCCAGTGAAATTTGCGATTACAGAACGTGCGATTATCAGAAAATGTCAAACAATGTCTCAGAAAATACATATAGGTAATGGAGCCCGTTGACCTGGCTGAGTCGGAGGAAATGCGCTGGATATAACTGTGCGTGTACGCGGGCTGGTAATGGGAATTAATAGCAGCACCCCCCACCCCCAAGATGGATGTGGAAAATATGAGATTGAAATGCAAAGCTAATGTAGAGAGAGCATTGCAAAGATTGCCCTTAACTTATTTGCCCAATCTTGCACTGGACGTACTTTCTATCAAAAATAAATGGTACAATCTCCTTGCTTTTACATGTTAGTTTTTCTTGATAAATAATAAGGATCCCATTAGCTATGTACCTGCCTTAACTTTAGTCACCATTCTGAAATACTCTAAACAGGTATATTTTGTTTTTTGCTTTATAAATCCAATCGTTTAATCTTGGTTGCCTCTTCGTCGTTTCGGTTTTCATAAGGTACCAACGTTAAATGTAAAATTTCCACTTCCCCGCTATGATGAATAATGAGCTCAATCGCAGCGACGGAGACTATACTTTTCTCCAGGCCCAAAACCAACGGTTCGGGTGTAAATGTTTTATGTAGTTAAAGGAAGAAAACAGGTGCTTGGCATCAGCTAGTCCGTAATTGCACAAAACCTACTGTCGCCCCATTTCATTCCCTGCACAGTCCTATCAACTTCCCACAAAATGACCATCACATTACTGACGGAGATAGGCTCAAAATACTGCAGTAGCTTAACTGGATAGGCAGCGTCATTGGAGAGAAGATATGGGTGACGTTTCGGCTCGAGACTCTTCTTCAAACTTAATAACTACGTATAATGGCCAATTAACCAACAATCCTGCAAGTCGGTGACATTTGGGAAGATGTTAGAGTACCCGACGGAAGTAACGTGGTCACCGTGGGAATATTAAAACTCCAGAGAACACTGGAGGTCAGAATTGATCCAGGGTCTCTGGAGATGTGAAACAGCAGAGTTACTAACTGCGAAGATGTGCCAGGAGTGGATCCAGAGTGTCACTTTCTCGGGGTGGTTTAACGTGACTAACGTCTATATTGTTCAAACCATTTTGAAAGCTGGGATAGTGCACGTGCAACACTTCGGTGGTGCGTCAATGATTTGTTCGCCAAACCTTCTCAGAGATATATCACAACTCAGAATAATTCAGATCTCGTGTTGATAAATGAATCCTATCGACTGCAGTTATCCTTCCAAAATTTCAACAGACGGTCGATATGTCAATTAAACAGCCTTTACGATATTAATGATCCCAACACTAAGAAGACACAGACCCGAAACCCAGTAGAATAATCTATTTTACCGAATACAAAGTACATTACAGATCGTGCACGAGAAATCGTGTTTTTTATGCCCAGTGGAATAAATTGTTGATGTTTTCACTCCAGGTAATTCGTTTCCTTATAGTTTATATTTTGATTGCCGGGGAATTCGAGTGACATTTCGCTGTCACCAGTGACACGGCGAAACGGGAAGAGGGGGTGACAAGCGCATCCGTACAATGTCAAAATAGTATGTAGATATAAAGTATGAAGGAGAAACAACGGAAAATGTTTGAGATACTCAATTATCAGACAGAATATATGAAGAGTAAAACAAAGTTCAGCCCTCTTTAAAGGCTACTGATCGAAATTTTTAAATTTTAGAATCCGTATTAAGGATGACGTTTCGGGTACTTGGATGCACATGATAAAATAAGCATACTTTTGTTAAGGCGAGATCTTGCCTGTCAAACCCTTTCTGGTTTTTTGAGGAGGTAACAAGCGGGATAGACGAGAGAGTGTCAATAAGAGTCGTTTACTTGGAATTTAAATAGGCCTTTGATAAGGTGCCACGTGAGGCCGTTAAACAAAATAGAAGCGCATGGCATTAGATTAGCACGGATTGAAGATTCACTAACTGGCTGAAGACAAACAGTGTCAATAAAGGGGCCTTTTGTGGTTTGTTGTGGTTGACTAGTGGTGTTCTGCAGGGGTCGGTGTTGTGTCTGCTGCATTTTACATTATATGTTAATTATCTGGATGATGAAATTAATGGCATTTTCGCCAGGTTTTCAGATGACACGAAGGTAGGTTCAGAGGCAGATAGTGTTGAGGAAGCAGGGAGTTTGCTGAAGTACTTGGACAGTTTGGGAGAGTGGGTAATGAAATACAGCGTAGCAAAGTGAAAATGTGGACCCATTCTGCAATTCCCTGGTTCATGTAATCTGATTATTCAATGAAGATAATCTCTGAAAAATTATAACATTTAGCTTTTATTTTCCCTTTAGGAACACGCGTTAAACTTGTCTACTTTCTGGCGGGTGGATTTGCCATATGCGTGTTAATTATTCTAGCGCTGCTATTTTTTGCCAGGCGGTGCAAATTACACAGTACTGAAGGTAAGAAATTAGTTGATTCTTGTCCGAAATTAGCGACACAAGGAACTGCAGATGCAAAACGCAAAGTGCTTGAGTAACTCAGCGGGTTGGCAGCATCTGGGGATACAATGGCAATGTTCAGTTGAAGGAGCAACGAGGAGTGCTGAGATAACGATAGATTTAAACAACTTGGCATTTCCCCGACCGCAGCATTCTGTGGGAAACAAATTTTTAACCGGTTTAAGCCGTTGGTTGCAAAAGCATAGTTGTCGTTTGTTCTAAAAGAAGGCTCTTTTAAACACTGGGTGAAATGCTGCAAAGGTCGGGTTGTTTAAATAGGGACAGTTATCACAGGAAAGCGGAAGCAAACCATAGGTTTTCAACTTTTCCGTGTGCTTTTCCTTAGCATTATGACTAACGAGGAGAGGATTTGTTCAAATAACAAGAATAGCATGACGGCAATGGTCAATTTCTGCAGCCGAACAAATCTGGTCACAACTCGATTATTAACTGACTATCGGCAGGCAGGTTGTGATACGTTGATGATTAAATTTGGTCGTTTTATTATGTTCTCTACTAGCCCCAGAATATATTGAGGACAGAACTCACCACTTCGAAAAACAGGTAATTTTGTTGATGGTATAACAAGATATAACCTATTGTATCCTGTTCTGCTAATGGACGTCCGTAATTATAATCACATTGATGGGACAACAGGATGGATCCACTTTTCATGGAACTCTCTACGTGCCTCGTTTGCAATTTTCCTTATCCTTCCGTATTCTTATGATATAGCCCATGATCGTCAGTGACGTGCACTTGCGTATCGTTCAGTTCAGTTTTATTTGTCATATGTAGGTTAACACAGGGTCAACAGTACAATGAAATGTGTTTGACAAGACAACGGGCCACCTCAGCAATAATTTGATTTGATTTGATTTGATTTAATTTATTGTCATTGTCTTCAATTAAGAGACAACGAAATTCTCTTTCCCTTACAGTCATACAAAAAAAACACAAAAAAACCACACACACACAGAACACAGTAGTCCACAACACAAACATCCCCACAGCGGCACCAAAGTTCCCCACTGTGAGGGGAGGAACCAAAGTCCAGTCAACCTCCTCACTGATGTTCCCCAATGTTCGGGGGGCTCCCGAGCACCCCGTAGTCGCCGCTACGGGCGGCCTGATTTTCAGGCCCTCTCGCCGGGAATGATGTAACCCCGACGTCGAACGCGAGAACATCCTCAGTGATCTGGACCTCTGAATCGGCCACCTTCCACCGTAGTCCGCGGCTCCCGATGTCCACAGGCCGCGCTGGGCGTAGATTTGCGCTGGCGACCCCCGGCAAAGGGTCCCCGGACTCCGCGATGTTAAAGTCAGCGCCGCCCGCGTTGGGAGCTCCGCACCCACAGCTCCGCGATGTTGGAGCAGCGGCCCAATACTCCTGAGCTCCAAGCGGCGATCCCAGGTTCTGGTCCGTTCCCGGCAGGAAAGGCCGCGCCAATCCAGTTGGTAGGCCGCGAGAGGGGGTGGGCGAGGACGCGACTCGGATAATATCCACATCCTCGCCAGGAAGCGACTGAAGAACGGTTTCCCTTTTACCGTACCCGCTGCCCCCCACATAAAATACCGAAAAAACCCAAATAACACACTCTAAACATAACAACAAAAAAAAGACAACCAGACCGTGGGCGGAGGCAGCCAGTAACAACGCCACCGGATGTCCAGGTGTCCATGATATTACAAGGATAAAATTAAGATTAAAAAGATAAGATAAAAGTGACATTGGTAGGACATTGGTAGATAATAAATAAAATAATCAACATATATGATGTGTTTATGAGTTCAGAAGCCTGATGGCATGATGATAAAAACCGTTCTTAAGTCTGGTGGTACGTGCACCCATGCTCCTGTATCGTCTGCGGAAAATATCCGGGGGACAGTTGCCAGTGATGTGCTGAGCTGCCTTCACCGCTCTCTGTAGTGATTTGCGGCTGTGGGCAGAACAGTTCCCGTACCAGACTGTGATGCAGCCCGTCAGCAGACTCTGGATGGTGCAACTGTAGATGTTTGTGAGGATGCTGGCGATCATGCCAAACTTCCCCAATCTTCTCAGGAAAAAGAGCCGCTGGTATCCTAAACAGTTATGTCTAATCCGTCTGTGTCGAGCGGATTGTTCACTTTGTGAAGCATCATAACCGAGGCCCATCCTGTTCCAATTCAAAATTCACCCCTTATATTTTTTGCGGCGTAGCTCGTACTGATATATGACGGAAAATCTGCTGACATGTCTGAGCCCAGAAATCGCGTCAACTATATATTGTCCTCGAAGTCATCATCCAACAAACTTCCGGTCAGTGTTCTGCCCATTGGTTTCACGATTTTAGCTAATAGTTCACTAATTATTCAGGAAACTCAAACCAATTAGATACTAGTTGCTTCCGTTTACTTTTTTTAGTAATCTCATCATAGGGATGAGGCCAGAAATAGTAATGGAATGACTGGTCGTGCAGACCCAGCTTCTTTTATGTGTGCCCGTCTTCGCAGTTGTTTGTAAATGCGGAGTTTATTTCCTTTCAAATAAATGTTCCTTCAGTATCCAACGTACGCAGATTTGAACTTCAGCGGACAGAAGAAAACTGAGAAAAACAGACGGCGCGAAAAACAAATTACCTATGGCCAGGTAAAATAAAGCGGAATTGTGCTGCAAGGAAAATTCGTGTACATCGCCCATATAGGCGAATCAGCAACTCATGATCGCTAATTATTTTTCGACAGGTCAAAGAAATGTCTCAAAATAAACTGACCTATGCAACTCTGGATCTCACCGCTTCTCTGAAAGATCCAAGAACGGCGAAAAATAATGAAACAGTGTATGCAGGAATCAGGATTTTTAAGTAGCTGCGAAATCAGCAAACGTCCATTCACTCTAAAACCAACAATATTTAAATTAAATAAACCTGATTACCATTGAGTCAAAGATCGCACACATACATTATCATTTACAAGACAATGCTCAGTGAACAGGGGATTTTAATGAGCGATGATCAACTCTGATAAATGTTACCCTTGTTAACGTCAACAGAAAAACGATTAATGATCATAGAATCGTACAATCATGCACAAGAGCTGTTCTGCACAATAAACGACTTTCACCGCAAATCCTAGGTAACCGCATAAGATCCTTATCTCTCTAGGTTTTCCCCATCTAAGTGCCTGTGGAAATGCAAGTGATAGGCTGTATTTGTGTCTGCCTCCACAAACTCCTTGCCAGCTCGTCCATGGTCATGACCGCATGCTGCATACATGTTTATCCTAAGCATACGCTCGTCAGTTAAATAATTCTCCACAATATTAAGAAAAAGACTCTGAATATCTATCCTGTCTGTACTCCTCATACTTTAAGAAAACTGAACAGATGCACCGTTGGAAGCATTTTATCGGGATGTATCACAGGAATATGGGAATAGCTCCATCCAAGACCGCAAAAAATAACAGAGAATTGTGGACCAGCCCAAACCGTCACGCAAAACCATCTCCCTGCCATTAACTCCATCTACACTTCACGCTGCCTCGCAAAGTCACCGGCATAATCAAGACAGGGTCTCAACCCAACAGGGTCTTCTCCCCTCCCCCACCAGGCAAGAGGTACAGAAGTATGAAAACGCATACGTCCAGATCTAGTGACAGTTTCTTCCCAGCTGTTACCGTGTCATTTGGATGAGAACATACAGGGCATGATTAGCAAATTTGCTGATGATAAAAAGGTGAGTGGTTTTGCAGATAGTAAAGATGGTTGTGAAAGACTGCAGCAGGATCTGGATCGATTGACCACGTGGGCTGAGGAATGGTTGTTGGAATTTAATACGGAGAAGTGGGAGGTGTTGCATTTTGGGACGTCTAACAAGGGCAGGACCTCACAGTAAATGGTTGACCTCTGGGGAGTGTTGTAGAGCAGATGGATCTAGGAGTGCAGGTGCATGGTTCCTTGAAGGTCGGGTCGCAGGTAGATAAGGTAGTCAAATAAGCTTTTCGCACTTTGGCCTTCATCAGTCTGAGTATTGAGCATAGAGAGGTGTGTAAAAAAGGAGCTGCAGATACTGGTTGAAACAGTTTTGTTCAGTTCTGGGCACCATGTTATAGGAAAGATATTGTCCAGCTTGAAAGGGTTCAGAAAAGATTTCCGAGGATATTGCCAGGACTAAAGGGCGTGAGCAATAGGGAGAGGTTGAGTAGGCTGGGTCTCTATTCCTTGGAGTGCAGGAGGGTGAGGGGTGATCTTATAGAGGTGTACACAATCATGAGAGGAATAGATCGGGTAGATGCACAGAGTCTGTTGCCCAGAGTAGGGGAATCGAGGACCAGAGTACATAGGTTCAAGGTGAAGGGGAAAAGATTTAATAGGAATCCGAGTTATAACTTTTTCACACAAAAGATGGTGGGTGCATGGAACAAGCTGCCAGAGGAAGTAGTTGAGGTTGGGGCTATCCCATCGTTTAAGATACAGTTAGACAGGTACATGGATTGAACAGGTTTGGGGGGGGGATATGGACCAAGCGCAGGCAGATGGGACTTGTGTAGGTGGGACATGTTGGCCGGCATGGGCAAGTTGGGCCGAAGGGCCTGTTTCCACACTGTAGCACTCTATGACTCTCTATGACTCTATGAGGCAACTAGACGATCCTATCACCAACTAGCGAGCGGTCCTGTGCAATCGTCTACCTCATTGGTGACCCTCGGACTATCTTTAATCGGACTGTACTGGACTTGCACTAAACTTTACGCCCCTTATCCTGTATCTGTACACTGTGGGCGGCTTGATTGTAATCATGTAAGTCTTTCCGCTAATTGAATAGCACGCGACAGAAAAGATGTTCGCTGTACCTCGGTACACGTGACAATAAACTAAATTAAAATAAACTAAACGTTGCACTGCGAATAAACTTATCACTCTTAACGTATTTATAACAGAGGTTATGTCTGGTGAATGTCTACCGAATGGCTGCTGCACTCTCCTGATCCCTTTAAACATAGTCATGCACTCGCCAAAGGTAAATCAGCTAAAGCCAAACAAAGCTGTTAAATAGTCCCAGTTGTACGTTAGCCCTACTGTTCATTGCGTCGACGAAATTGAGTTACCACTAAACTACTAAGTTAATGAATTCGGAATGAAATTGCCTCTTTAGATATATGTTGACCAGTTGTCTTTCCACTCGTCCGTTAAAGCGCCCTGTTCCAAGCTGCTGTCATATTCCAAGAGGCATTCGGGTGGGTCTTTAAGTTCCTTCTATAACTGCCAAACTTTAGTTGGAAAAATAGATGTACTCAATGAATGGCAGGTAAAGAGGCAGTATTACAGATTCACAATTATACAGGCGGAAACAAAAAGATCTTCACACAATGGAGACACAAGAAACTGCACGTGCTGAAACCTTGAGCAAAAAACGGAATGGCGGGGGAACTCCGCAGGCCACACAGCTCCTGTCTGCAAACAAAATATCCAATCGGTCCAGTAGAATTATTTAACTTTATTTTCTCATTTTGATATGCAGCTGAACAATTAACAACCTGTTTTGAATCCGGTCATAACTGTTGTTCTATCATGTAGGGTGTTTGCTATATTGGTTCATCTTTATGGTTTGGTGTCACCGATATAAAGGGGGGACACACGTGGGGGCAGGGAATTCAGTAGATGAGATTAGATGATGTATCTTTGAGAAAGAAAACATGCTATTTGGCCGATCTTATCCATACTGGTCATCAACCAGCTCTCTGTACTTCATCATCCCCGCCATGCTCACCATCAATGATTTAGATGAAGGGACTCAAATAGCATTAGCAAATTTGCAGATGACACAAAGCCGGGTGGCAGTGTGAACTGTGAGGAGGATGCTATGAGAATGCAGGGCGACTTGGATTGGTTGGGTGAGTGGGCAGATGCATGGCAGATGCAGTTTAATGTGGATAAATGTGAGGTTATCCACATTGCTAGCAAAAACAAGAAGGCAGATTATTATCTAAATTGTGCAAAGTTGGGAAAAGGGGAAGTACAACGGGATCTGGTGGTCCTTGTTCATCAGTGACTGAAAGTAAGCATGCATGTACAGCAGGCAAAGAAGAAAGCGAATGGCATGTTGTCCTTCATAACAAGAGGAGTTGAGTACAGGAGCAAAGATGTCCTTCATCAGTTGTATAGGGCCCTAGTGAGACCACACCTGCAGTATTGTGTGCAGTTTTGGTCCCCTAATTTGAGGAAGGACAGTTTTGCTATTGAGGGAGTGCAGCATGGGTTTACAAGGTTAATTCCCGGAATGGCGGGATTGTCATATGCTCAGAGAATGAAGCGGCTGGGGTTGTAAACTCTGGAGTTTAGAAGGATGGGAGGGAATCTTATTGAAACATATAAGATTATTAAGGGTGTGGACACACTAGAGGCAGGAAACATATTCCTTGTGTTGGGTGAGTCCAGAACCAGGGGCCACAGTTTAAGAATAAGGGTAAGCCATTTAGAACGGAGATGAGGAAACACTTCTTCGCACAGAGTGTTGTGAGTCTGTGATATTCTCTGCCTCAGAGGGCAGTGGAGGCCGGTTCTCTGGATACTTTCAAGAGAGAGCTAGATAGGGCTCTTAAAGATAGTGGAGTCAGGGGATATGGGGAGAAAGCAGGAACGGGGTACTGATTGGGGATGATCAGCCATGATCACATTAAATAGCGGTGCTGGCTCGAAGGGCCTAATGGCTTACTCCTGCACCTATTGTCTATTATCCATTGTCATTTAAAGCATCAACTTTAGGCATTTCCTCAAGATGGTGGCATCTATCGTCCAGGCTCCCAACCATCTGGGACATGCCGTCTCCCACCTCTACCATCCTGCAGGAAGCGCAGAGGCCTAAAATCCCACGCCGCCAGGTTCAGGAACATGCACTTTGGTGTACAAACATATGGTTCTTAACCCTAGTTAGCCTGCTATCCTACTTCTACCTCAACAATAAAACATGATGGCACAACTATAAATTTGTTTTTTTAAAGTGGGTTTTGCATTAATTACTTGTTTTCTGCCACGTTTCTTTATTCTTTCCATTGCCCAGCAGAAGTTACGTATAACTTAAGTATAAGTATGTATGTCATGTTGTGTTATGCTGCCTGATTCTTGGTGCCGGTGATGCTGCTGCGAGCAAGGTTGTCATTGTACTTGTACCTAGCCATACTTGTGCAAATGACAATAAACGCGAATTCAGTCAATTTGACACCATGAAATCTTTCCTCCATTTCAAAGCAGAAGTTAAGTATATGAAAAAAAAAATTCTATTTGTCTGAATGAGTTCCAGTAACTCTTAGGAAACTTGGCATAATTCTGGAAAAGGCAGGCCATCTCAGTGGCACCAGCCCATCGCCCTACGCACATTTCTTCCAACGCTAGAAGGGCAGTATGGAAACACTACTACCTGCACGTTCCTGTCAAGGTCACACACCACCCTGACATATGGTATATCATTAGTCCTTCATCTTCATTGGGTCTACATTTCTGGACTGCCTCCCGGAGCAGCGAGAGATTGTAGCATGTAGATTGCAGAGGTTCAAGTATGCGGCCATTAAGATCTCCTCAATCGCCGTTAGGAATGATCAATAAATACTAGCCTGGCCGAGGACCATGTAATCCATCCAAAATAATCGAAGCGAAGACAGAGCAAAATAATCAATTTTGGTTGTTCTATCTATATGTTTTCGATTTCAACATATTGTTTGTAGCCGGGGTGGCGGTTGACAAATTGGGAGTATAATGGCGGTGTGGGGGAGGGGGTGTGTGGGGGAGGGGTAACCTTCAAAACCTTCATACCTTTTGTGCTATTTCACCGATCGGAACACAACTTATTTATCTTGCAGCAGAGGAGAATGGTGAGAAAGGTGGCGAAAAATCGCAGCGCTATGGGGGATCGTTTTTGCGCAAATTTAATTACAACGCAGATAGGAAGCGGTCAAGATGATAGTTTCGACCTAATATATAGATTTATAGATAGATATGTCCCTATCGAAATTACAGACAGGTGGGCAGAGGGGGTGGGATAGCACTGTTGGTAAGGAATGACATTCAGTCACTTGCGAGGGGTTACAGAGAATCAGAAGGTGCAGAGACATTGTGGATAGAACTGAGAAATTGTAAGGGTAAAAATACCCTAATGGTAGTTATCTACAGGCCCCCAAACAGTAGCCTGGATATAGGGTTCAAGTTGCATCAGGAGTTAAAATTGGCATGTAACAATAGGTAATGCTACGGTGGTTATGGGAGATTTTAACATGCAGGTTGACTGGGAAAATCAGGTTGGCACTCGACCCAAGAAAGTGAATTTGTAGAGTACCTCCGAGATGGGTTCTTAAAGCAGCTTGAACTGGAGCCTACAAGGGAGAAGGCAATTCTGGATTTAGTGTTGTGTAATGAACCGAATTTGATAAAGGAACTCAAGATAAAAGAACCATTACGAGGTAGTGACCATAATAAGATAAGTTTCAATCTGCAATTTGAGAGGGAGATGGTAAAATTGGAAGTGTCAGTATTGCAGTTGAACAAAGGGGACTATGGAAGCATGAGGGAGGAGCTGGCCGAAGTTGACTGGAAAGGGACCCTAGCAGGGATGACAGTGGAACATCAATGGCAGGTATTTCAGGGAATTATCCAGATAATGCAGGATCATTTCATTCCAAAGAGGAAGAACGATTCTAAGGGGAGTAAGAGGCGACCATGCTTGACAAGGGAAGTCAAGGACAGTATAAAAATAAAAGATAAGACGTATAACATAGTTTAGATGAGCGGAAGGCCAAAGGATTGGAACACTTTTAAAGATCAACGGAGGTAACTAAAAAGGCAATACTAGGAGAAAAATGAGGTACGAAGGTAAGGTAGCCAAGAATATAAAGGAGGATAGTAAAACAATCTTTAGGTATGTGAAGAGGAAAAAATTAGTTCAGACAAATGTGGGTCCCTTGAAGACAGAACATGCGAATTTATTATGGGGAACAAAGAAATGGCAGCGAGTTGAACAGGTATTTTGGTTCTGTCTTCACTAAGGAAGACAGAAACAGTCTCCCGGATGCAATAGGGGACAGAGCACCTACGGTGATGGAGGAACTGAAAGAAATTCACATTAGTCAGAAAATGGTGTTGGGTAGACTGATGGGACTGAATGCTGATAAATCCCCAGAGCCTGATGATCTGCATCCCAGGGTACCCGAGCAGGTGGCTCTGGAAATTGTGGACGCATTGGTGATAATTATCCAATGTTTTATAGATTCTGGGTCAGATCCTGTGGATTGAAGGGTAGCTAATGTTATCCCACATTTTAAGAAGGAGGGAGAGAAAAATCATGGAATTATAGACCTGTTAGCCTGACATCGGTGGTGGGGAAGATCCGGAAGTCGATTACTAAATAGGTAATAGTGGCGCATTTGGATAGCAGTGACAGGATAGATAGATAGATAGATTCCTTTATTGTCATTCAGACCTTTCGGTCTGAACGAAATTGTGTTGCCTGCAGTCATACACAGAACCAACAATAACAAAACATACAATAAACACAAATTAAACATCCACCACAGTGAGTTCACCAAGCACATCCTCACTGTGATGGAGGCAAAGTCTTAGTCTCCGTCTCCTCCCTCCTTGTTCTCCCTCTGCGCTGAGGCGATCGATCCAGGCCGAAGATGCCGCCCTCCAGTCCAGCGGACCTCCGTGGTGATGTCGCCGCCGCCGAAAGCCGGAACGCCGTCTCCGCTCCGAGACGGCCCGCCACAGCATCAGCTCCGGGCCGCCGCCGCAGCTCCAGGCGGCTGCCCCAGCTCCGGGTCCCGCAGTCTCCGCTCCGGGCCGCCGCCCCAGCTCCAGGCCGCCGTCCCAGCTCCGGGTCCCGCAGCCTCCGCTCCAGGCCGCTGCCCCAGCTCCGGGTCCCGAAGTCTCCGCTCCAGGCCGCTGCCCCAGATCCGGGTCCCGAAGTCTCCGCTCCAGGCCGCTGCCCCAGCTCCGGGTCCCGTAGTCTCCGCTCCGGACCCCGCTGTATCAGCTCCAGGCCGCCGCCGAAAGCCAGAACGCCGCACCAGCAAGTCGGGCCACCGCTGCCTCAGCCCCGAAGATGGCCAGCATCTCGTTGGTACGTCCTGGCTGGCTCTGCCTCCGCAGCCTCGTATACAGGTTAAACTATGTAAACGGCGATGAAGAATTCACAGGGGTTGTACGGACACCTTCTTTTACAGTTTGCGGAAAGCTCTTTGATTGCTAATAAAGGAGTTCAGCGATTAATTACTATCAAGTTATCAGTTCACATAAGCAATCCAATTGCTCCAAATACGGGAGGATTTAGAAAACAGCGGAATATACTGCATGGTTATTTGGAATATGATATTGGCAAGATAATCGTTTGCGAAATATATTGACAACGAATACCGGGTCCTAATACCCTATTCTATATTTGAGTATGGTGAATTATCTGTGAAGAATAGCTAATTGTATGAGTTGTGATTATATAAAAATAGCCTGGCAAAGTTTGCTGGGATGCAGGGAAATCAGTATCTCACTGTTAGTTATTTTTTTATCTTCCTAGATACTCCAATGTACTTGCATAAGACTTTTGATCATTGTAGTCTGAATTGCATTACTTCCTGGAGACGCGAAACCTCAAGGTAACTGGAGACTCCACAGATATCCAGATGGAATGCAATCAGAAAGCAAAGAGGCCCCGTCCTGCTTTACGTACACGGTGCTACAAGCTACTGTATATGCAAGGCGGGTGCCACAGTTGAAAGTAATGACCTGGATTAGTAATGGCCTAAAGTAGTTGAAAGTACTGACCTGAATTAGAGGGTTTATACTATAGTATTGTCACATCCTTGTGTGCTAGTTGTCAATCAATGCCTGAATCCCAATAATCCATGGAAATCCGTATATTAATAGAACAAAGGAACTCTGGACAGATATGTTTTCTTATATCATGGCATAACCGTTCCCTTAATGAAAGCAAGACAAAGAAGTTATGATCGACATCGGCAAGCGAAGCGGTGCGCATACCCTGGTATACATTGTTGCTGCTAAAGTAAAGATGGCTGAAAGCTCCAGGTTTTTCGGAATACATATCACCAACAACTTGTCCTGGACCAGCCACGTCGATACAACGGCAAAGAAAACACACCGATACCTCTACTCTCTTAGAAGGCTTGGGCAGTTACGCATGTCCCTAACAGCCCTGCTTCAAAAGATGCGACAGTCTTCCCATAATACTAGGCGTCTCCTTAACATCATTCACTCTTCGAGTAATGAGACCCCGGAGATGGTGGTCTCCCTCGATGCCGAAAAGGCCTTCGACAGGGTTGAGTGGAGGTACCTTTATGAAGCGATGGATAGGTTTGGCCTCGGCAACAGTTTTATTCTCTGGGTGAGCCTATTATATTCGTCTCCGGTGGCCTCAGTACAAACAAACGACATACTGTCGCCCCACTTCACACTTCAGAGAGGTACCAGACAGGGTTGCCCGTTATCTCCACTCTTGTTTGATGTCGCGATAGAACCCCTGGCGGTCTGGTTACGCGCAGAGAAGGGCTTTGAAGGTATTACACGGTTCGACACAACTCATAAAGTCTCATTGTATGCGGATGACCTGCTCCTGTACATCTCGAACCCAGTCAGTTCTCTCCCTGTGATTATGAATATTTTGGAACGGTTTGGTGCATACTCTGGTTATAAACTTAACTACCAAAAGAGTGAGCTACTACCGATTAACTTACCGTCTAAGCAGCTCCCTCGCTCTTTAACCTCAATCAAAAGGGCAGAGGATGGGTTTCGCTATCTCGGCGTTTTTATCACAATACCCTTATCTGATATGTTCCGCACAAACTTTTTGCCTCTGGTTGAGAAAGCCGAAAAGGATTTTGATCGCTGGTCAGTCTTACCTCTATCCCTCGTGGGCCGGATAAATCTGGTTAAGATGGTTGTCCTACCCAAATTCCTGTATCTTTTCCAGCATATCCCCATACTTATCACCAAATCTTTTTTTGACAAATTAGAAAGGACAATATCTAAATTCTTATGGGGTAGCAAACCGGTCAGAATCCGAAAGGCGATACTGCAGTCTCCTAAGAGTGATGGCGGTTTGGCCCTCCCTGATTTTAGGCGATACTACTGGGCAGCTAACTTGCAAAAACTCCTGTATTGGATGAATGATGATTGCGAGCACCCACCGATCTGGGTATACATGGAAAAGGCGAGTTCACGTCTCCCATTGCGGTCTGTCTTATGCTCCCAACTCCCCCTTTCTATAACATCTGTGGGTGCAGGCCCAATTGTGTCCCTTTCGCTCAAGATATGGAGTCAATTTAGGAAAAACCTCGGTTTACAGGGTCCTTCCATCTTGACCCCACTGCTTAAAAATCACATTTTTAAACCTTCAAGTATAGACCACGCATTTAAAACCTGGCATAGTAATGGCATCAGTAGTATTAAAAACCTATATAAGGATGGTATCTTCTCATCTTTCGCGGAGCTCTCGTCTAACTACAACCTCCCAGCCTCCCACCTTTTTCGGTTTTTCCAGATTAGGGATTTTGTGAAGAAGACATTTCCCTACTTCCCAAATCGCCCTCCTGAAACCCTGACCGATATCATCTTAGCTTTAGACCCCAATCGGAAGAAATGCATCTCTATTTTATATAATTTGCTAGGGTCGGTTTTATTTAAACCTCATACCTCATTAAAAGCTGCGTGGGAGGGAGAGCTGAATACGCAATTAACAGACCAGCAATGGGACTCTGCCTTGGATTTGATCCACTCTTCTTCTATATGCGCTCGTCATGGCCTAATCCAATGCAAAGTCCTTTACAAAGTCCACTATACAAATGTAAGATTGGCTAGAATGTACCCAGCTGTCAATGACACCTGTAACAGATGTAGTCAATCTCCCGCCAACCATAGCCACATGTTTTGGTCTTGCCCTAAGCTAGCAGCCTTTTGGAGGAGTGCTTTTGAATTGATAAGTAGAGCTTATGACCAGACTATTCTTCCAAATCCAATGTCAGCCATTTTCGGCACCCCTCCTAATACCAACCTCTCTGTTGCGGTGAAACGGGTCCTAGCTTTTACAACCTTGTTAGCCCGGAGACTGATCTTGCTTAATTGGAGGCTCACCTGTCCCCCGACACACGCCCGTTGGATTAAAGAGGTGCTTTACAATCTGAAACTTGAAAAACTTAGGTTCTCTCTCAAAGGTTCTACCAAGACATTCCTAGATACATGGAACCCTTTCCTTGAATTGGTTAACTCTCTTGCCTTGTCCCCGGACTCGGAAGAGGACTGAGTGTTCTCCATCATCGTTTTGTTCTACAGCAGCTGCTTTCCCCTTAACCCCCCCTCCCTACAATGGTTTATTGAGATATATGCGTATATATATATATATGTCTTAAAAAATTTAGAAAAAAGATTGATTGAGATTTTTATGTATACATATATATATATATATATTTTTTTTATTTTTTATTTTATTTTTTTTATTTTATTTTTTTATTTTTTATATAGCACATTTTGTTTCGTCTATTCTACCATTTGTGTGTGGATGTGTATGTATGTGAGTGTTGTTTGTCCTCGTTTGGCTCCGACCTGACTTGGGTGGGTTGAAGGTGGGTATGGGTAAGGGTTTTGAGGATCGCTTACATACTGTTGTACAATTATGCCTTGATTATTACTGTCTGTTATTATTATATGTATGTAAATTGCCGTGAAATTCAAATAAAAAGAATTAAATTAAAAAGATGCGCCATTGAAAACATTTTATCGGGACGCATCAAGGCATGGTTTGGGAACAGCTACACCCAAGACTGCTAGAAATTACAGAGAGTTGCGGACGTACCCCAGACTACCACGTAGACTAACCTCTCTTCCATTGACTCCATCTGCACTTCGCACTCTACCTCGGCAAGGCCACCAGCATAATCCACTTCGCCCCCTCTTCCATCAGGCAAAAGGTACAGGTATGAAAATCCATTTCTGCAGATTCAGGGACAATTTATTCCTAGCTGTTATCCGACAACTGAACTATTCTCTCTTGAACTAGAGAGCCGTCCTGAATTCCCATCCAGCTCATTGGAGACCTTATTTACTGTACGTTATCGTATCCTTAACGGTATAGCCTTATCCTCTATCTGTACACTGTGGACGACTTGATATTATGGTCTTTTCACTGACTCACAGAAGTGAGGGTATTGGGATCTGGACAGAAGAGAAATTGAGTTGCGCCACGGTGAGTTTCAACGGTGGGGCATGTGTGACGGCCTTCTGTATGCATATGTTCCTGTGACAAAGTGCACAATATCTTGTGTAGGATATTCCTTTTCTCCAGAGATGCTGCCTGAACCGATGCGTTAACCACCCGCATTTTGTGTCTATCAGCAATATATTGTTGTTAATCCCGCACGTGACTGCTCAAATTAACAAGGAGCCGACTCGACACACGTAAGCACACACAGGTATATTTGGGGAAATACCAAGGTGGATTCGCGTTTGATTCATCGAATCAGAATGGAGAACAGTGAACAAATGAATCACAGTGAAGTGGAGGGATGAGATACACCTGTATTTGGAATGGTATCCGTACAGTGGATATAGTAAGCATGGCTTTGTGTATGGGAGACGAATTTGCCAGAGTATTTTGAAGAAGCAACAAAGAAGATTGCTGGTGCCAGGGCCATAGACGTCGTCTTAATGGACTTCAGCAAGGCCTTTGAGAAGTACAAAGGACAGTATAGCATAGGAACGAGCCTTTTGGCCAAGTATATCTGCTCTGAACATGATGCGAAGTTAAACTAGAACTAATTTCTGGTATCATCTCAAGATTAAACCAATTCCGTATCATATGATTATTGTCGTCTTGTGTAAAACTTAGTTTACCTTGGCTTACATGGGACTATCATCAAAGCGATAACGTCTGCTTATCTGCCCATAGCCATGAAGCATTCGATAGATTTTCAAGTAGAACAGAAGGGAGAAAATTTAACCGAACCCGATTTTCATCATGAAGTTTAATTTCTAAATGTTTAGAGATACAGCATGGAAACAGGCTCTTGGTTCACTGAGTCCAGGCTGTGCATTGATCATCCGTTCATACTCTTTCTATGTTTATCCCACTTTCTCATCAAATGTTACCACACTAGGAACAATTTACAGCGGCCAATTAACCTACAATCCTGCGTACCCGGAGAAAATACATGCAGTCACCGGGAGAACGTACACACTCCACATAGACACCACCTGAAGTCAGGATCGAACCCGGGTACTTGGCGCTGCGAGTCAACAGCTCTACATACTGTGCCACTGTGCCGCCCCACATTCCATCCGTGTCAGATTGAACCCATGCAAGTGTGTGGCGGATGTGTGTGTGTCTGTGTATGTGCGTTTCTGTGCGTGTGCGCAGGCCGGGGCAACTGATTGAGAAAGATTTATATATATTGTGAAATAATAAGGCCCCGGCACTGATACCAGTAGTAATTGCCTGCCACCATGAGTAAACCATTCATCGTGTTAATAGTGGTAAGAAGTTAGCAATAGCGTTTCGCTGGTTCTGTCTGCCACAATGCGTTGAACCAGATTCATCAACAAAAAACTCTTTAAAAGACATTTAAAAGATCGTTGGACAGATACATGGATAGGAATCACGTGGAGGGATGGGGTCTAGGAGCAGCCACTTGGGACTAGATCGGTTGGCATAGACGAGTTGGGCTAATGTCCGGTTTCAGTGCAGTGTAGCTCTGTGCCTCTATGTATTTGGTAGATTTGGGTGAAACATGACTCCACGTAAAGATATCCACTCCGAATATATCCTACTCTCTTAATATGATTTGGAAGTTCTATCGTCTATCGTAACGAGTATCTGTACGTAAATATCGCAAGGATGTCAAGCGCATTTTGGCCACTTAAGGATATAATGAAAATAGGACGGTGAAACAGTAAGTTGTGACATTATCAGAATGTGGAAATCTAACAGAGGATGTTCGTAACAATACCAGAAAATGGATACAATATATTCCTGCACTCTTTTCTTTCCATGTTTTCTTTACAATCAAATGAAGGACGATAACCGTTCATCCACACGTGTTAGATTCATCAATAACATCTATTAAATTATGAAATTACAATGCAAGGATTTATTATTGGATATCATATTCCACGTTGAATGTCCAGTACATTGTTAGACATTTATTGTTTTGGAAGCAGGTCGTGGAAGTGCTACAGTTCTACCTTTTAAAAATATTCGACAGTGATGTTTAGCGAATTTTGGGCGATGGGAATATTGACCTGCAAGGACCTTTGATGATCGTTTCTCGGCACCCTGCAAATCACATGAATAGTGGATTGTAGACGAGTAATAGCAATCAAAAAAGATGTTCGTCGCTTGTCTCGCACATACAATGATTTAGTGAAACAGAAATGTGCCCAATCATATTTAATGAATGACTGGGATTAACCTTCTTTCCCGAAATTTTGGCAACAATCCGACATCGTTGACATGGATTGCTAGTGCAACGAGAAGGCAGACCTTGTTAGTCCATCATTGGGGGGGGGGGGGGAGGGTTCATGCTGACCATTTACAATTTTATGTGGCGGGCCTTCGAGATATCTGCCCATCCCATTGCCTGCTCGCCTACTTCCGTTATGTACTTGTATAGGTGCCCCTGAAGAGGGCGCAGGGAATGTTCATTCGAGGCCTTCAACGATCAGTGGACTCCACAGAGATTGGAATGTTCCATCGAGACAACAAAAACAATATTTTATTCTGTTTTTACTAATTCAATTGTTTAATAATGTTATGCTTAGAAATATATTCAAATAATTTTCCAAAAAATTGTCCCATCAAAAAGTCCTCCGAATCTACTTGTCGGTTTATATTTAGTGCCAAAGAAAATACTCGCCATATTATCATGGGACACAATTGCACAAGGATTTGTTGTTATTAAAATGTGTGCCTACACTTATTTTAATTATGCAATTCTCATACAAAGAAGTAATCATTTTGACCCGTGTTTAATTATATGTAGTGTGGAAAACCACTTTAAAATGCACCCGCTAGAATCGGGTAAGGCAGTCAACGCTATACTTTATCAAAGAGTGCCTTATACAACGGCCGTTGCGAACAGTCAATCTGGCCCGTTCCCAGAACAAAGGTCACATGATCTTCTACACAGTTTTTTTCAGCGTTGTCCGTTTAGACTAATTGACCCAACATTCCTACGTTATCAGAATCATGTTTTGAATCATGCACTTCAGTTTGGCACATCGTCGTGCTCTGGCTTTCTTCCAATCACTCCCCAAGGCAACTATGTAAAATGTCCCAATTACCGTTCGGCCCTCTGCTCCCTTTCCCCTTTCTGGTTCTCTTCTTGCAAACCCCCCCCAAATAATTTAAGTACAAGCTTTATTTGCTACTTTTGTTACTTTGTTACGTCTCTCCGATGTTTACGAGGCACGTGCACATCCTTTACAATAATTTCGCAGCTATCCAATACACTTGTGATCACAAGGCACTGTTTGGAGGGTAATTGAAACCCTCCCAAATATATGTGTCCGGAAACCTTTTTGGTGATCGAGGATCTGAGCTTTGGGGGAAAAGGAGATACTTTGTTCCACCATCATCAGCAACATTTATGAAGCGAAAAGCTATGAACAGTACTAGGGTTATGGGAACGAAGACATATTACCTTTGCACCAAGGAGGCCCCTATCAATCCCAACCCTCCCGTTGCACATCCCCACCTTGACCATGTACTCCTCTTACTACTGCCCTGTATCCTAGCAGCGTCTTTGCGGATATGGCCAGCCAGGTTATTGATGTTATCTTTTGCATCATGGTTAAATTAAAAACTTTCAGATCCTATGACGGCACTTGTTCCTCCTTTTTCTGCTTGGAAGAAATACAAAGCTATTCAGTTCTGCAGGCCAATCATCAGGATGGCCATCATCTCCGCATTTATTTCTTGAAGGCTATGGCAATGTCATTGATAATCTTTTCTAATGCAGAGGCGAGTTTGATGGTCTCTCCCGCCACCTTCGATGGTCTTTCTCACCCCGAACCAAGACATTGCAGTAAGAAGGAACATTTGAGATTCAATGACGGTCCGCCTGGTCAGTGTTCCGCTGAGAGTGCGTTAGGGGTAACGAGGTGATGTCGCAGACATATGCATCACGTAGGCTAGATAGGCAAGCTTGCCCAATCCTGGGGCAACCTGACATTGGCCCTACGGACGCAGACAAAGAATGAAACATTGTAGGTGGTAAAGAATTCTACCGAGTGGGGAATCCGGTGTTTTGAAAAAAGTCTCCAGTTGAACAGTTACAGGCCATAACATGACTGTATTCCCTTCGTGTAGCATCGCCTGAACCATCAGGCATATTGAAATATTGATGGGCCACAATGGTCCCCACTTACATGCGTCCCCTCTGTTGCTTGACAAGGCAAATTGCTTCTTCAGGCCTTCCTTCACCCGATATATTAGTGAGAGTCAAGAAAGTGGAAGATGTACGGTGAACTGCAGAAGCTGGTTAAAACCGAAGACAGACACGAACATTTGGAGTAACTCGGCGGATCAGCCAGCATCTCTGGTGAAAAGTAATAGGTGACGTTTCGGTCGAGATCCTTCTTCAGAAAGAGGAATATCGGGTACGATAGTAGATGGCGTCAAGTTGGGAAAAGGTGAAGTACAACGGGATCTGGGTGTCCTTGTACATCAGTCTATGAAAGTAAGCATGCAGGTACAGATGGTAGTGAAGAAAGCGAATGGCATGTTGGCCTTTATAACAAGAGGAATCGAATATAGGAGCAAAGAGGTCCTTCTGCAGTTGTACAGAGCCCTAGTGAGACCGCACCTGGAGTATTGTGTGCACTTTTGGTCCCCTAATTTGAGGAAGGACATTCTTGCTATTGAGCGAGTGCAGCGTAGGTTGACAAGGTTAATTCCCGGGATGGCGGGACGCTCGTATGCTGAGAGAATGGAGCAGCTGGGGTTGTACACTCTGGAGTTTAGAAGGATGAGAAGGAATCTCATTGAAACATATAAGAATGTTAAGGGTTTGGACACGCTAGAGGCAAGAAACATGTTTCCTATGTTGGGGGAGTCCAGAACCAGGGGCCACAGTTTAAGGATAAGGAGTAAGCCATTTAGAACGGAGACGAGAAAACACTTTTTCTCCCAGAGAGTGGTCTTCTTCTTCGAGTCCGTTGCAATCTCAGATGTCGTTCTGCCAGTATCTGGCGCAGGTCACAGCTGGTCGAGTCGGTTCAGCCAGGTCCTGGGGGCTGCACTGGGGGGCGTCGTCACACTCCAGTAGGTGGGGCATTGTCTGTACTGCTCCACAGCTGCATGTGTCTTCTGCCTGGTAGTTCCATGCTTTCATAAATGCTTTACACCTCCCCTGCTCCACTCGTAATCTGTTGAGGGTCTTCCAGGTTGGCCATGGGAGGTCGTGCCCGCTGGCGAGGCATACAGAGAGTGGTGAGTCTGTGGAATTCTCTGCCTCAGAGGGCGGTGGAGGCAGGATCTCTGGATGCTTTCAAGAGAGAGCTAGATAGGGCGCTTAAAAATAGCGGAGTCAGGGGATATGGGGAGAAGGCAGGAACGGGGTACTGATTGGGGATGATCAGCCATGATCACATTGAATGGAGGTGCTGGCTCGAAGGGTCGCATGGCCTACTCCTGCACCTATTGTCTATTGTCTATTGTCTATTGTCGATTTGGGTTGGCACCCCCATGAGTATCGATTTAGTGCTTAAGCTGCTGATTTCTATTTCTGGAACTCCGGCCTGGTAGCGTAGTTATATCATCATCTCCAATGAGGACCATCATTCCTTTTGAGATTCATACAAGCAGACCAGATGGTGGTATTATTCCGGGAAGTGTGCCACTCGGCTATTTCAGACACCTTCTTCTTCTTCTTCTTCTTTCGTGTGGCGTGCACAGCCTAAAGTTGTTGGACAGCTTGTTCTATATGATCTTCCGTTTGTGCACGTCGAGTTGATTGCATTAGTCGAAACAGGGCGGACCATGTGAAGGTTGCAATCTTCCACCCCTCAGACACCTTGATAGCGATAGACTTCGGGAGGTTACATCCTTTAGAGTGGATGGGCACATGTGTACGCACCCAACAAATGGAAAGATTATTCCTTCCCACATAATAATAGGATATATTTATATATATATATAAGAATGTATGAATGTAGCTACCTTTTACGTGTTGTATCGTTGAATCCGCTCTTCTCCTGCCTCCTACATTTTAAACTTGTCTGGATGCCTTGTCACCACATGATATGCAATGGGCACGACTTCGATGAACAATTATTGCAGTTCTATAGAAAGCTGCATTGTTGCCTTCTAATCGTATCTGCGTCCAATTCCTTACATCGGGTTTTACTAAATTATTGTTACATGTAATAGTTTCGCCAAAACATAAACACGCAGTTCGGTTCACTGATTCTTCACATGTTTTCTGGATTGCTTAATGCTGGTGGAAATTCATTTTCATCATCCTGATTCTCCAAGAACGCCAAATGGACACCCAATCAGTGGCAGTCGGATCCGCCCACAAGCAAGGCTGGCAGTTTTCCTTTGGCATTGGTAGCGACACTGGGCGAAGTCCCAACTAATGAGCGCCCCTCAAGGCTGTGTCATTCTTTTTCCATATCAGCAACATTTCACGGTTAACAATTGACAGTAAAATACATCAACATACACCTGTTTGCTAACTGTGGAAATTATACAAGGTTGTTACAGAATGTTCAATCAAGGTTACTACTGAATCTTTTATCTGAAATCCGCAGTAGCTCCATAGCCGTTCTTTAGTTGCTCTTTATTTTGCATGCTATCCCTTTAACAATTTCCACCCAATAAATCACTACTCAATATGTCATGTCCTGTCACTTTCCTTACATTCCACCGTTTGATGCCTTGGATCACTAGTGAAGTAAATATCGCGTCCACTGGAAACTTTAATGGTCGCACTATTACAGGGTCAGTCTTTGACCCCTGGGACACAGTGACAGTTTAGCCCCGATCTCTCAGTATGTACGATAACGTAATTCCACGGCTCATTGGTTAGATTCGATACGATACAATACGATACGATAAAACTTTATTCATCCCCGGAGGGAAATTGGTCTGCCGACAGTCACAACACACAAGGTCCACCAAAATTTGAAAGGAGGATCTGAGCTTTGGGGAAAAAGGAGATACTTTGTTCCACCATCATCAGCAACATTTATGAAGCGCAAAAGCCATGAACAGTACTAGAGTTATGGGAACGAAGACATATTACCTTTGCACAAAGGAGGCCCCTATCAATCCCAACCCCCCCGTTGCACATCCCCACCTTGACCATGTACTCCTCTTACTACTGCCCTGTATCTTAGCAGCGTCTTTGCGGATATGGCCAGCCAGGTTGCAGATGTTATCTTTTGCATCATGGTTAAATTAAAAACGTTCAGATCCTATGACGGCACTTGTTCCTCCTTTTTCTGCTTGGAAGAAATACTTCCCTATTCAGTTCTGCAGGCCAATCATCAGGATGGCCATCATCTCCGCATTTATTTCTTGAAGGCTATGGCAATGTAATTGACAATCTTTTCTAATGCAGAGGCGAGGTTGATGGTCTCTCCCGCCATCTTCGATGGTCTTTCTCACCCCGAACCAAGAGATTGCAGTAACAAGGAACATTTCAGATTCAGTGACGGTCCGCCTGGTCAGTGTTCCGCTGAGAGTGCGTTAGGGGTAACGAGGTGATGTCGCAGACAAAAGGCATCACGTAGGCTAGATAGGCAAGCTTGCCCAATCCTGGGGCAACCTGACATTGGCCCTACGGACGCAGACACAGAATGCACCATTGTAGGTGGTAAAGAATTCTACCGAGTGGGGAATCCGGTGTCTTGAAAAAAGTCTCCAGTTGAACAGTTACAGGCCATAACATGACTGTATTCCCTTCGTGTAGCATCGCCTGGACCATCAGGCATATTGAAATATTGATGGGCCAAAATGGTCCCCACTTCCACGCGTCCCCTATGTTGCCTGACAAGGCAAATTGCTTCTTCAGGCCTTCCTTCACCCGATATATTAGTGAGAGTCAAGAAAGTGGAAGTTGTACGGGGAACTGCAGAAGCTGGTTAAAACCGAAGACAGACACGAACATTTGGAGTAACTCGGCGGATCAGCCAGCATCTCTGGTGAAAAGTAATAGGTGACGTTTCGGTCGATACACTTCTTCCGAAAGAGGAATATCGGGTACGATAGTAGATGGCGTCAAGTTGGGAAAAGGGGAAGTATAACGGGATCTGGGGATCCTTGTACATCAGTCTATGAAACTAAGCATGCAGGTACAGCAGGTAGTGAAGAAAGCGAATGGCATGTTGGCCTTTATAACAAGAGGAATCGAATATAGGAGCAAAGAGGTCCTTCTGCAGTTGTACAGAGCCCTAGTGAGACCGCACCTGGAGTATTGTGTGCACTTTTGGTCCCCTAATTTGAGGAAGGACATTCTTGCTATTGAGGGAGTGCAGCGTAGGTTGACAAGGTTAATTCCCGGGATGGCGGGACTGTCGTATGCTGAGAGAATGGAGCAGCTGGGCTTGTACACTCTGGAGTTTAGAAGGATGAGAGGGAATCTCATTGAAACATATAAGATTGTTAAGGGTTTGGACACGCTAGAGGCAAGAAACATGTTTCCTATGTTGGGGGAGTCCAGAACCAGGGGCCACATTTTAAGAATAAGGAGTAAGCCATTTAGAACGGAGCCTAGGAAACACTTTTCTCACTGAGAGTGGTGAGTCTGTGGAATTCTCTGCCTCTGAGGGCAGGATCTCTGGATGCTTTCAAGAGAGAGCTAGATAGGGCGCTTAAAAATAGCGGAGTCAGGGTATATGGGGAGAAGGCAGGAACGGGGTACTGATTGGGGATGATCAGCCATGATCACATTGAATGGCAGTGCTGGCTCGAAGGGTCGAATGGCCTACTCGTGCACCTATTGTCTATTGTCGATTTGGGTTTGTACCCCCATGAGTATAGATTTAGTGCGTAAGGTGCTGATTTCCATTTCTGGAACTCCGGCTTGGTAGCGTAGTTATATCATCATCTCCAATGAGGACCATCATTCCTTTTGAGATTCATACAAGCAGACCAGATGGTGGTATTATTCCGGGAAGTGTGCCACTCGGCTATTTCAGACACCTTCTTATTCTTCTTCTTTCGTGTGGCGTGCACAGCCTAAAGTTGTTGGACAGCTTGTTCTATTTGATCTTCCGTTTGTGCACGTCGAGTTAATTCCATTAGTCGAAACAGGGCGGTCCACGTGAAGGTTGCAATCTTCCACCCCTCAGACACCTTGATAGCGATAGACTTCGGGAGGTTACATCCTTTAGAGTGGATGGGCACATGTGTACGCACCCAACAAATGGAAAGATTATTCCTTCTCACATAATAATAGGATATATTTATATATATATAAGAATGTATGAATGTAGCTACCTTTTACGTGTTGTATCGTTGAATCCTCTCTTCTCCTTCCTCCTACATTTTAAACTTGTCTGGATGCCTTGTCACCACAGGATATGCAATGGGCACGACTTCGATGAACAATTATTGCAGTTCTATAGAAAGCTGCATTGTTGCCTTCTAATCGTGTCTGCGTCCAATTCCTTACACCGGGTCTTATTAAATTATTGTTGCATGTAATAGTTTCGCCAAAACATAAACACGCAGTTCTGTTCACTGATTCTTCACATGTTTTCTGGATTGCTTAATGCTGGTGGAAATTCATTTTCATCATCCTGGTTCTCCAAGAACGCCAAATGGACACCCAGTTAGTGGCAGGCGGATCCGCCCACAAGCAAGGCTGGCAGTTTTCCCTTGGCATTGGTAGCGACACTGGGCGAAGTCCCAACTAATGATCGCCCCTCAAGGCTGTGTTATTCTTTTTCCATATCAGCAACATTTCACGGTTAACAATTGACAGTAAAATACATCAACATACACCTGTTTGCTAACTGTGGTAATTATACAAGGTTGTCACAGAATGTTCAATCAAGGTTACTACTGAATCTTTTATCTGAAATCCGCAGTAGCTCCATAGCCGTTCTTTAGTTGCTCTTTATTTTGCATGCTATCCCTTTAACCATTTCCACCCAATAAATCACTACTCAATATGTCATATCCTGTCACTTTCCTTACATTCCACCGTTTGATGCCTTGGATCACTAGTGAAGTAAATATCGCGTCCACTGGAAACTTTAATGGTCGCACTATTACAGGGTCAGTCTTTGACCCCTGGGACACAGTGACAGTTTAGCCACGATCTCTCAGTATGTACGATAACGTAATTCCACGGCTCACTGGTTATATTCGATACGATACAATACGATACGATAAAACTTTATTCATCCCCGGAGGGAAATTGGTCTGCCGACAGTCACAACACACAAGGTACACCAAGATTTGAAATTAAAAGTGAGAAGAAAAATAAAAAGAAAAGCGACTCTTGGCCGGCTGCCGTGTGCACAGCGCATTCACTGGAACAAATGAACACAGACTCATCGTCTGGCCAGAGGATTCCAAACTAGAGTGCCCCCTCTCCCCACAACGGGTCCCATTTGTTCTCTTGCCGTCCCCTATAGCTGTCACCCCACGCCGGGTCCCCATTGTTCTTCACGGCGGCCCCCCCACGCCGGGTCCGCATTGTTCTTCACGGCGGCCCCCCTACGTCGGGTCCCCATTGTTCTTCACATCCACATTTAATTAGTAAAAGACTAAGTGCAGACCTGTTGGGTGTGCTCCCCCAACGCAGTAATCCACCACTCACCCGTTCCCCCAACGCAACCCGTTCCCCCAACGCAATATTCCATCACTCACACATAGCCCCCAACTGCGCAAGCACGGTTCATTTCCCCTCGTCCCCAGCACCCCCCCTCCACTTCACACTCCCTCTCCTTCCCCCTCACCTCTTCTTCTCCCCAATCCCTCCCTCACCTATCACTCACCTCTCCCTCATCCTCCTTTCCCCCACCTACAGTCACTCCCTCCCTCCCCCCATAACTTATCTCCCCTCCCTACCCCTATTCTATCCCTCTAGCCCCCACCTCCCCTACTCCTCACCTTCCCTATCCCCCCGCTATCCCTGCTTACATCCCCACTGCCCTCCGCTCTCTCTATTCCCCACGCCCTCCCCTCCCCCACTCCCCTCCTCTCCCTCTATTCCCCGTTCTCCCCCACTTTCCCACATCTCCTCCCGCACTTCCACCTCCCTCATTACCCACTCCTCTCCCTCAATCCCCGCACCCTCCCTCCTCACCTCACCAGGATCTCGAGGGTGCCGCTCCTTTACTTCCTCGTGTGCCCAGAGGCAGCAGCGCCGCCGCCGCCAGGCTCAGCGCCCTAGCCCCGGATCACCGGCGTCGTCGTAGGCGTCGTCGTCGTCGTCGTCGTCGTCGCTGCCGCCGCCGCCGCCCCGCCATCTCAATTCTGGAAAGACCCCAACTGCACAGGCGCGGCTGAGGACCCATTTGGTTCTCTTTGCACGGGAATTGTCCCCAAAATGCGCAGTCGCGGTTTTTACGGTTTTTAAACCTTAATAAGTGTTTAAATATCCCATCGATCTGAACAAAACTTATTAAATTTACAGCACAGGACAATGGTGAGTACGGTGGGGAAAAACTGTTTTTGCGCAAATAGAAAAACAATGCAAACCTGCAGATAGCAAGATGAGTTTTAGTTACATACTAGACCAAGTGCAGACCCGTTGGGTCTGGTCCCCGAAAGTGCTTCACACCCCGGGGTGTTGTTCCCGAAGGTGCTTCAGACCCCGGGGTGAAAATGTGCGAAAAAAAGATGGCGTCGTTTTCGGAGAAATTCGGAGAAAATCGGCGAAAAAAAGATGGCGTCGTTTTCGGAGAAAATCGGAGAAAAAAAGATGGCGTCGTTTTCGGAAAAATCGGAAACAATCGGAGAAAATCGTGTGGGGGTGGGGGGTGGATTTTATTTTAAAAAAACGTGTACATAAACACGACCGAATTTAATCAGGAGTGGCTATTCGTAAAGATAAATGACATCTCTTTGGAAATGGTAAAAAATATGGGCCTTTCCGCACGCTGTGTGGGCCAGGGGTGGTATCAAAGGGGATTTGGTGAAAGTCAGGCGGACACAAGTCGGGCAGACACAAGTCAGGCAGCCACAGAGTTTTATATAATAGATAGATATAGATAAACAAGGCATACGACACTACAAGTATTAGTACTACAATATTTAACTCGTGTACTAAAGATGTCACAAGACCAATGACTTGGACTCATATTACTCATACTCATATGGCCTGGTTCACTATTAAACCAGTAAGGACCTACAGTGAAAGGGTTAAGGGTTAAAGAAAATAATAAGGACACATTCCCCACATGATGTGAAACATTCCCCACATCAACCAAATCTCCAATAATTTTCGTCATACATTCCAAACTCTGTTTTATGATGGAAGTTAGATGGTATACAGTAATTCTGACCCGCATCACCACAGTTGAAACATAGGAACTTACTAAGATAGTGGAGGGGTAGGTAGTGTAGAGAAAGCAGGGACTCTGCAGAAATACTTGGGCAGGTTGAGAGAGTGGGCTGAGAAGTGGCAGATGGAATACAGCATAGCAAAGTGCGGAAACATGTATTTTGGTAGTAGGAATAAAGGCATTGACTATTTTCTAAATGGGGGGAGAATTCAGAAAGGGACTTGGGAATGCCGGTTCACTATACCCAAAAAGTTCATTTGCAAGTCGAATCGACAGTAAAGAAGGTGAATGCAACATTGGTATATATTTCGAGAGGGACAGAATTTAAAAAAACATCGATGTAATGCTGAGGCTTTATAAGGCATTGGTCAGACCACATTTGGAGTATTGTGAGTGGATTTGGATTCCATATGTGAGGAAAGGTGTGCTGGTGTTGGAGAGGGTCTGGAGGAGGTTTACGAGAATGATCCCAGGAATTATTGTGTTAACATATGATGAGCGTGTGAAGGCACTGGGTCTGTATTTGCTGGAGTTTGGAAGGATGAGTGGGGGAGAGGGGGAGTGGGGGAGGGGGGACCTCGTTGAAACTTACCGAATAGTGAAAGGCCTGGATATTTTTAAGGTGGAGAGGATGTTTCCAATAGTGGGAGAGGCGAGGATCGGCGGCTATAGCCTCAGAATTAAAGGACGTACCTTAAGAAAGGAGACGAGGACGAATGTCTTTAGTCGGAGGATGGCGAATCTGTGGAATTCATTGTCACAAATGTTCGTGGTATTTTTAAGTTGGAGATTGACAGATTTAAGGATTTCAGGTGTTATGGGGCGAAGGTAGGAGAATGTGGTTAACATGGAAATATAGTTAAGCCATGTTTGAATGACGGAGTAGACTTGATTGAGTGAATGGCCCAATTCGGCTCCTGGAACTTATGAACTGATGATTCGATTTGGGTACTGATTGGGGAGATCGCCGCCCACCCCTCCCCCCTCCCTTTGATTGTAGGTATATATTTAAACGTTTAAGCTTCTCCATATTGAACATCCCTTCCCGTCGGAATTGTTTGAGGTGTAATTTGGTAGAGTAAATTAATATTTTTTCAGGGAACATATCACATGGCGCTGATCGTTATCTTCGTAGTTCATATAAGGATAATTTAGGAGGAATTTGCCATGAATAGACGTAACATTTAGTTTCAACGAATTCATGAAATATGACTTCCACACGCGATGAACAATCACGGCATCTATCAATGCAATTGCAAAGGTCGCCATTTAGTTATTTCTGCCTGAAATAGATCAACAGTAAGAAATAAAAAATACAAATGCTCACAAGCTAAATTATTGATATCAAACAATTATAGTTAAATGACAACAAAATCGTTTCCACGTTGATAATGTATAATTTGGCACGGATTTTAAGTTGATGTCTTAAATTAAGCACGCCGTTAAATTCTAGTCCTTCACTTGTTCTTCGATTTGGCCCCTTCTGTTTTCTAGAATCTACTCAGCTCCACAGAGGCATAAATCAGCTTCTGACTAGCATTCACTCGCTTAGTCTGTGAATACAATGTTTAGGAATAGATCATTATTTAGAGAAGAAAGCCAATTTAAAAAAAAGAAAACACTTTTACTGTTCCGAATGACTTGCGACAACCCACAACCTACCTCTGCATATGTGGTTCGTTCCTCCGTGCCTTTCATATTTGAAACCATCTTAGACCTGGATAAATCTAATGCTGCATATGAGCAGAACTCATCATTTTCTTTTCCCGTCCGCTGCAAAATAATGTTTTATTCATGTGTATTACTCCTTATATGCAATTGAATTCAGATGGTGAATGCAAAAAGGCAATGTAATATTTTCAATTTCTCAAAAGAGTAAAAAAAAATGCCATGGCAGCATGCCGAAAATCTTTACACGTTGGACTAATTTTATCAATGACTTCCACTTTTTCTTTTAAAACGCTAGAACATTTTGGGTCCTGCTTATTAATCGATTTGAGCTCATCCTAATTGTTTCTGTGGTGTAGGACTCCGGAATCACGTAGTACCCACACAGAATCAGGCCACCCCCCCCATCGGGCTATGCTGATCTTTACGGCCTTGTACATTAATACCACTTGCTCTTATTCCCCACCTTATTCCCCATCTATTTACCTTGGTATCCTAAAGGTTTTCATACATAGAAATTGCATTTACGTCCATTGTCTGCTCTTGCTGCGCTTTTCAGGTCTCAACTGCTCCTTCTACAAAAACCGTACCACTCAAATCCCCTTTAAAATTTATGTTCCCCATATTAAGCGTTTGTCCCCTCGCTTTTAATACCCATTGCAGGGAAATGAAAATCTATTCCATGACTGCCTTTGATCATTTTACATACCTCGGTCAAATCACCCATCAGCCTAATTTGCCTCAACGAAAGCAACCCCATCTTAAACAATCTCTCCCAACAAGTAAAGTGGGCATGTAATTTGCGTACGGTAAGAGATTATATGAAAAGGCATTTTGAAAAGTCATTCAGGAAAATTCCGTAGAACGCACAAAAAAACCCGGGCAAATTCTGAATGCGTTTCTAAACGACTGAATTCACTTCATTCTGAAGTTCCTTTTAATCAAAATGCACCCGCAATTGACAAACATTTGTAGTTCAAAACTAGAATGTCAGAGCTGTTCAAGGTGCGCTAATGCATAAAGAAAGCCAATCGATATTCATGGGATATAGTTACAGGTTACTGTACTTGAGTGGAGAGCGTTAATGCCATAGGTTAAAATAACCCGTAAAAATCTTAGCTTACCGTGTCTTCAGCAATATTAAAGGCGTTCGCCTGCCGTCCATTTCCTAATAGAAAGTAAATTGAGGCTTCGGTGTTTAAACTTGCGTTATATATACAATTGCTGCTGATTCTCACTACTTTGGCAGTACATCGACTGTAAATAACACATTTTTGCTTTATTCAGATGCTGCTCCTCTGTCATCTTAATAGACACTAAATTTATATTGCGCTAAACCACATAGTAAGCAATATCTGTCAGCCATGATTACGGTCGTGACAGAGCTGAAACAATCTCCACGTTTTTGTGCTGATGACGCACTGCAGCATTTTATTTTCCAAATCATGGCGCCTTCTGATGCACAACACTTTAGTTGAGATATACGTTATGCTATATTGAATGCTTTGCTCTCGTCTGCTTCTTGATGTCCCGTACCTGGAATATAATCGGCATATGTGGTGAGGGGGGCTCTAAACCAGAGCAATGTGTAGCTCCTAGTACTTTTTGATCAACGTGTTTTTTTCTGCCTTTTTCAAAAAAAGTCACTGTACTCTGAAATGTTCACAAAGATTAGTGTTTGCCATCTATGCACCAAAGTTAAGGACTGGTACAGATCGGATTGCAGATATTGCATCTCATCAAGATGGGTTTTGGGTCCAAAGGTTTTTACTTGTTTGTTATATCTGCTTTGGTGGAAAATGTTGAATGAATCCTATGGTCCAGGTGGAATAGGATCTGTGTGAATGATGCTCCTCTAATGTGTGAAATGAATTTGCAGTATCACTTGTGAGTTCATTTAAGAAATTGTATGAATTATATGAGAGGGGAGGGATTGCGGTAGAGTGGAAGGAAAAACATGTCCTGGTGGACAGGAGAGGCATTGCTGGGCGGAAAGATTGGACAGTTGAAGAAGTATAAATCATAAAGGAGAAATTTAAACTACTGGCAGTTGGCTGAATATGTTTATTTTTATCTTTGAGGTTTACTACCATGGATCAGGCTGGAATCATGACCGTTCCAACTAGATCACATTTAACATTCACGATCAGGCGAACTATTTGGAATAGGGAACGGAACCGAGGAATGGGTAAAGTGATAGTAGAAATGCAAATATCTGCATTGATAAAGCCAGTCCAACCATATGACAAACTGTGCTGTATGAGCGGAAATATTTACTTGGGAATTGCCGTATTTAGTTCTCTAGAGATTAAAATGGGGAGATGCAAACGTTTATTACGTCCTGTTGTAGAATCGGAGACCCCATTACAGCATTATGGAGAATATCATGTGGTGTTGTTAAGTAAATGTCCACCATATTCGCCTTTGACCACCACGGCTGAGAGTTCGACCTTGTACGATCGGGATATTAAGGTGGTGGATTGTGACTGTTCGTGATGGCTATTAAGGACGAAAAAGTAACCCCGATTCTCCATTCTTGTCTCATTCAGTTAAGGCTTTTGGACATTTCGGAATGAGGCACTAGTGAGAAATTATTTCAACATATGTTAAGGCAGCATTTATTGGTAAAGCAATAGAAATGCGTAAAACCCGAAGATCAACATAGATAAAGCATAGATAATGTGAGCAGGGTATGTAACAGGGCTATTCGTGATTTCATGACCAATTATAGCAGCTGATGGAAAAGACACCGAGTGGCGGCAAAGTGATTTAAAATGACAAAAACACCATGTGACGCAGGGCAAGAAGCAGCGCAAGTATTTCTTAGGGATGTTAAAATACTCAAAGCATATGAGGAGACAACAAATAATGATAGACAGAGTGAATAATATTTTTTCAGCAAGAACATAGGGAGCATGTGTGAGGTGATAAATCTCAACTGACCAGTGTCAAAGCTACAGGAGGCTTTCTATAATTGACAAGCCACCAAGTCGCCAATTGGATATCGACTCAAGCACTAAAGCAGTGGAGTCAAGATATGCGAAATGATTGCAACCTACGATTACGGACTACAGCTAGGCAAAGGGATCAAATATACCATGTACCTCTGGGAGCATGTATAATATGAGTTATGCTCCATGCCTCACACCAGTTGAAGAATACAAGATTAGTCCCATACCAGCTTGAATAAAAGTACACAATGCTCCAGACCGGGCTAGATGATTGACGAGCAAAGAATGGGCATCTGTTTGGATGTATATCATCAAACGGCGAATGACTGGGAATGCCCAGAATATATTAATTAATATGTTAGAGTATTGTTAGAGAAACAAAGAGTCGTGGAGTTATAGAGCCACAGAAAACTATTTCTTGCGTGACTCTATACGCACGTTGGCGCAACGGTTGAGTTGCTGCCTTACAGCGACAAAGACCCGGATTCGATCCTAACCCGTCTCACTGTGCGAGTTGAGCCATGAGTGACCTAGAGTGAAAGACTCGTGGTTGCGTATGAGACTCCAAGTTTATGATCAAGAGTTTAACCGAGTTCCCACGGGTATGACTCAAGTTTGCCGTTAACTGTCATTTCTGCGATGTTACAAGTTCGTCTCCCGAGTTAACAAGTTCCTTTCCCGAGTTACTCTTGAGCCAACCTTCAATGAAGGTCTGTTTTAATAAGCAACATCTCCATTCTGCGGCTTTGAGTTAAAGATAGAATTCAGCGCGGGCGCATCTATTGATGTGACCTACAAAGGGGAAATGCGCACCGTCCAGTGCCAGAGCGGTTATACTGATGATTTGTTTGAAACACACATCACGTAGTTAGAAGATCAGCAGGCGGAGGTTTGCTATATTTTAATTGAATTTACTGCCAGGTCTACACACTGCGGGGAGACTGGAGAAGAAATCTTTGAATGTGGACGGATGCGCACATCAGATTGTTGGGAGACGGAGCTCAGGGTTCGCCTCCTGAGCTGCTTTGGTGCCCAGGCGTGAGTTGAGGTAGAGGGAGGTTGATGGGGGGGGGGGGGGGTCAGGTTAAACTCACCCATTTGACAGAGGCAGAGGATTACGAGGATCCAGCGAGACTCGGACTGCATGGAGTCGTGTCTGACTGCCTGGGCAGCCTGAGGGAGGCAGATGCACCCTGCCCGGGGAGAGGCCGCGGAGAGACTGCGGGGGGAGTATCTCACTCTGACTGTGATAGGGAGAGACAGAGGCGCACGCACACACACACACACACACACACACACACACACACACACACACACACACACACAGACACACACACACACACACACACACACACACACACACACACACACACATACACACACACGCACACACACACACACACACACACACACACACACACACACACACACACATACACACACACACACACACAGTGTGGAGTTCCTCTGACTGACTGACTGTGTGTGGGTGTGGGGGGTGGGACAGAGAGAGAGAGAGACACACACACACACAGGCAGCGTGGAGTACCTTTAACCGTGTGTGTGGGAGAGAGACAGAGGCAGACACACACACACAACGGGCAGTGTGTACCTCAGTCTGTGTGTGTGTGTGGGGGAGAGAGAGACACAGAGACAGTGTGGACCTCTGACTGTGTATGAAGGAGATGGGGAGAGAGACAGAGAGAGAGAGGCACAGAGGCAGTGTGGTGTACTTCAGCGTGACTGTGGGGGGGGGGGAGAAAGAGCGCACAGGACGTCGGTCTATCTGTGTGTGTGGGAGGGAAGAGAGACTAAGCAGAATACATCGGTCTTATTGTGTGTGGGGGAGAAAGAGAGAGGTGGGGGGGGGGGGGGAGAAAGAGAGAGGTGGGGGGGGGAAGAGAGAAAGGGGGGAGACGTATATACACACAATGCAGAGTTTTACTGTGTATGTGGGAGACACAGATGGACTTACACAGATGGACTTACCTCGGTCTTACTGTGTGTGGGAGAGGGGGAGAAAGAGACGTACACTCACAGAGGCAGAGTCTCTCAGCCTGTGTGAGAGGCAGGGAGGGAGAGAGAGACACCCACACACAAGGTGGATGTGAAATCTCACCTGCCTGTTTCAGTGACCGGCACCCGCCGCTAGTGAATGAAGACACCCCCATCTGTCTCCCCCTCCTCTCCCTCCACTCTCCACCCTCTCTCCTCCACCCCCCTCCCTCCTCCAACCCCCCACTCCCCCCCAATTTGGAAATGTCATCCCATCACCCATTCCTTCTCTCCAGAGATGCTGCCTGCCCGCTGAGTTAAAGAGTTCCCACGGAAGACTCACGAGTCACTAATGTAAACGCACGGGCCACTGCGTTCTTACAACGTGTTTAAATGTTTCAAATTTTAACCTCAAGAGTACATTTTACTCGTGGAAAAGTTTAAACATGTTTGAATTTTTCCAAGAGTTAACAAGTGTCACGGGTACCTTCCGTTAGCGCCAAGAGTCGCTGAGTTGCGTCCACGAGTTCCGACGTTCCCGCTACGTTAATCGTACGTGATTACCACGAGTTAAATTTGTTTTAAGCTCGGGGTACCTCGTGGGTCAGCTCGCACAGTGAGACAGGGGTTTAACTATGGGTGCTGCTTGTACGGAGTTTGTAGTTTCTCCCTGTGACCTGCGTGGGTTTTCTCCTGGAGCTCCGGTTTCCTCCCACATCCCAAAGTCGTACAGGTTTATAGGTTAATTAGCTTGGTAAAATTGTAAATTGTCACTAGTATGTGTAGGATAGAGTTAATATGCGGGGATCGCTGTTCGGCGCTAAGTCGGTGGGCTGAACGGCCAGTTTCTGTGCTGTATGTCTAAACTCTAAAATCTAAACACGGAAACAGACCTTCGACTCAACTAGCTCCTGACGACCAAAATGCCGCAACCACGCTAGTCGCTCTTGCACGCATTTGGTCGTATCTATGTAAACCTTTCATATACATGTACCTGTCCAAATGTATTTTAAATGTTGCTATATTACGTGCCCCTACCACCTCCCATGGCAGTTCGGTCCGTTTACTCAACACCAAGAAATAATGTTGAAAGATAGAACAACTGTGCGAAGATAACTGAAAGGTCGTGCTAGGAGAGGCAATGAATAGACGTTTACGGAGTTTTTAGATGGCATGGCATAGCGTGGTGGTTTAAAGATAAACACAGTGGATTGTAAATCAGGCTGAGTGCAATAATACTGATCCTAACCAAATTAACCCTGACCCTAACCAGGCAAGAGAAGATTGAAAATTAGTCTGTGAATAAAGGATGAAAGTTGCAAAGAATCGTTGGTCACTTCTAAATTATTTCAAGTACGTAAAGCCCGCATTGAACCATCGTGTTGAGAGTGTAAAGCATGTGGGTGCTGAGAATAATTGGAACACCTTGCGTTTTCTCAGATTGTTTTACAGCATATGCTGTTAATGCCTTGAATAAACCGACTTGTTTGAGAAACTCACCACTGCTCTAATCAATATTCTTGGTGTATGTCCCATTCTGCGCCGTAATTAGGAGGGCAATTCAAGGACATGAAAGCTAGATTTAGGGTATGGGTCAGGCACATAATTCCCCCCATTACGACGTTGCCATAAAGTTGAGTAAAACCCTAACACACTTATGACAATTTTTTAAACATACGAAACAGAATAAATACAAGCCGATTGATTAGATGCTCACGTTTACTTCTCTTGATGTGTCGATACACCATCGTAATGATAAGCAGAAGAATAAATATAATTCCACCCGTTGCGCATCCATAAATAAGAAAATAGTTCGAATTATTGTCTGTAAAATAAAAGAATGAAAAACATATAACTGAAATTAACTGCCAGGTCCAGACCAAGACAGATTAATTGTACTGATATTTAAGTTAAATATTTTACGAATATTCGCAAATATTTAGTTAAGTTTACTTTCGAGATACAGCTAAATAAAATCGCCAGTACACTAATTCTCTCCTGCATACTGGGGATAAATTACAAAAGCCAATTAACCTACCCAATTTGTACGCCTAGGCAATGCAGTAGGAACCGGAGCACCCGGAGAAAACCCACACAGTCACAGGGATAAGGTACAAACTCTCCACAGGCAGCACCCGTAGTAAAGATCGAATCCGGGTCTCCAGTGCTGTAAGGCCCTTCCACAAAAACATTTTATACTCAAAACGAAATAAGTGTCTGAGAGATGTGGCAAATGTAGGTTGATGCGTTAAATTGAAAGATAAGTTACAAACCTAATTTGTTGGATTAAAAAAATAAATCTTCGATTTATGTTAGCCGAAGAGAAAATCGGCGATATTCACAGCACTAAGATGAAACGCACCATGGGAAAACAATATAACTAATTAAGAATAGATATATATTTGAAATTAGCAGCTTTCCTTTAAAATGTTGATAAATGATATTGAATAAATATCACAAATTAGCCTGAACGGTTGAATCCATCGGAGGCTGTTGGATTTTCAAAGCGAAGATAAGATTGTGCTGAGGCTAGCCCATTTTGTGGATTTATTGCACAAGGTGCGAGGCCGCCCACAATCACCATTACTGGATAAACCGCCTGAACCGACAAAGTATCGAGGAAGCTGTAAACGTGGTTATAACGTTGGAAGGAACAATGGCTGGTGCGTAAAATTATCACCTACTCAAACGGCAATCACAATATGTCCATATTGCATATTGGCATCGAGACGATGGAAATGGGCAGATCTGTAAATGCATGTGGAATCGGTAAGATGTGGAATGTTGAAACGAAATTACCTTGCAGTAAAAGGAGGGGATCGTAGACAGGAATGGCGACTTCTCCCGCCCGAGTTGCGGGGTTGAGGATGACCTGGAGCGGGGCCTAACATCGCCCGGTGTAGCTTTAATAGCCGCGGGACTTGCTAGCGCACGCCGGGGGCTCCAACATCAAGACCCGGAGCGTGGCCTTGCATCGCCCGGCACGGCTTTAATGGCCGCGGGACTTATTTATCATCGCCCGTCGGGGGCTTTAACTCTGACATCGGGATGAGAATGGGGAGTGCAGGGAAGAGATAAGACTTTGCCTTCCATCACAGCGAGGAGGAGATTCGCTGTGATGGATGTTTGTGTAAATTGTGTTGTGTCTTGGTTCTTCTACTTGTTTGTATGACTGCAGAAACCAAATTTCGTTTGAACGTCAATGAGGTTCAAATGACAACAAATAAATTGTATCATTGTATCATTTTATCATCAAACAGTCTGATAACCCTGGACGTTGCCATTTCCTTCCTCCCTTAAATGAACACGTTGGCCATCAACTATCAGTGTTTCATATGTACAGGATTCAGCCCTGTAGGCCTAACCGTAAATACAGTTTCAATTTGACATGTCATATATTACGATAAATTTGCCACCTTCCCTATTCACCATCTTAATTTCCAGGCGATTGTAATCCTGATCCATGACTAACCTGAAACCTAAGTAATGGACGGTATCGAAAATGTTATCGCCAACCACTGGACCGTATAATTACCTTAAATTGCCCTAAGATTCTGCGCAGCATCGTCACAGTTGGATTACGTGCATTCTAGCTCAGAATGTCTTTCTGGGCACAATTTGTCTTTAACACTAAACATTTTCGAAATAATATTGCCCTACTTGAAATCTCCAACTGCTAACATAGTATTAATCTTAAATCATTCCGATTTGCCTACATCTGTGACGCAAACACCCGATAACACGTTTGATAGTAGGACTAATACATTTACAGTTTATCATCAAAGTGATTGTTATTCTATAGAGCATAGACCATAGAATAGTACAGCACGGGAACGGGCCCATCGGGCCGCAATATTTGTGCTAAAGATGCCGTCAAACCGAAAAATTCTCCCTGTACATGGCTCATATTCCTCTATTGCCTGTTCTTCCATGTACCTCCAACACCACCAAAGCACTTCAGATCTCCCTTAAGATCTCAATTTTCAACTATATATTTAGCCAAGTATTCTCCTGATCTATCCTCCCATTCCTATATTCATTCACAAGTGGTACTGGAAGAACTCTCCATTAAACAACATTCAGGGGTCTTGCTCCTTAAAATTTCTAAAGTCCAAAGTCAATGCACAACCACACTTCCCCATTGTGCTACTACTTTGGCCATTGGGCACCAAACGTCTTTTTTTCGAAAGCGATCAATATTGGTCACACGATGCAACAAGCTATCCATAGCTTCGAAAGCACCGTGGATGCTGCACAGCGAATCCATCCTAAATACCAGATGCGCAAGAACGTAAGTCAGAAGCTGATGTTTAATGCATTTCCTGAAGGAATGGCCGCGAGCGACATTAGACTTGTTGCTGGTCTCCCACAAAGGGCAGGATAAACATTGCACGTGCCCACTTCTCCTGATACGTATTGTACTTAAATTTACTTAACACTCCAAATGGAACAACCAAGTCGGTTAAGGGCTTTATCTGCTCCAACTACAATTTAGTACAATCGGAAATCCACGCAGTTAACTTTAGGGCTTAATTAGGAAAGGGAAAATAGATTATGAAAAAAACCTGGCAGGGAACATAAAAACTGACTGCAAAAGCTTTCATAGATATGTGAAGAGAAAAAGATTAGTTAAAACAAATGTAGGTCCCTTGCAGTCAGAAACGGGTGAATTGATCATGGGGAACAAGGACATGGCAGACCATTTGAATAACTACTTTGGTTCTGTCTTCACTGACGAAGACATAAATAATCTGCCGGAAATAGCAGGGGACCGGGGGTCAAATGAGATGGGGGAACTAAGTGAAATCCAGGTTAGTCGGGGTGTTAGGTAAATTGAATGGATGAAAGGCCGATAAAACCCTGGACCAGATAGGCTGCATCCCAGAGTGCTTAAGGAAGTAGCTCCAGAAATAGTGGATGCATTAGTGATAATTTTTCAAAAGTCTTTAGATTTTGGAGTAGTTCTTGAGGATTGGAGGGTAGCTAATGTAACCCCACTTTTTAAAAAGGGAGGGAGAGAGAAAACGGGGAATTACAGACCAGTTAGTCTAACATCGGTAGTGGGGAAAATGCCTGAGTACGTTATTAAAGATGGGATAGCAGCACATTTGGAAAATGGTGAAATCATTGGACAAAGTCAGCATGGATTTATGAAAGGTAAATCATGTCTGACGAATCTTATAGAATTTTTCAAGGATGTAACTACTAGAGCGGATAAGGGAGACCCAGTGGATGTGTTATATCTGGACTTTCAGAAGGCTTTCGACAAGGTCCCACATAAGAGATTAGTATGCAAACTTAAAGCACACGTTATTGGGGGTTCCGTATTGATGTGGATAGAGAATTGGCTGGCAGACAGGAAGCAAAGAGTAGGAGTAAACGGGTGCATTTCAGAATGGCAGGCAAGGGAACCACAAGGCTCAGGGCTGGGACCCCAGCTATTTACAATATATATTAATGATTTGGACGAGGGAATTGAATGCAACATCTCCAAGTTTGCGGATGACACGAAGCTGGGGGGGGGGGGGCAGTGTTAGCTGTGAGGAGGATGCTAGGAAGCTGCAAGGTGACTTGGATAGGTTGGGTGAGTGGGCAGGTGCAGTATAATGTGGATATATGTGAGGTTATCCACTTTGGTGGCAAGAACAGGAAAGTAGACTGTTATCTGAATGGTAGCCGATTAGAAAAAGGGGAGATGCAACGAGACCTGGGTGTCATGGTACACCAGTCATTGAAAGTAGGCATGCAGGTGCAGCAGGCAGTGAAGAAAGCGAATGGTATGTTAGCATTCATAACAAAAGGATTTGAGTATAGGAGCAGGGAGGTTCTACTGCAGTTGTACAGGGCCTCGGTGAGACCACACCTGGAGTATTGCGTACAGTATTGGTCTCCTAATCTGAGGAAAGACATTCTTGCCATAGAGGGAGTACAGAGAAGGTTCGCCAGACTGATTCCTGGGATGGTAAGACTTTCATATGAAGAAAGACTGGATAGACTCGGCTTGTACTCGCTAGAATTTAGAAGATTGAGGGGGGATCTTATAGAAACTTACAAAATTCTTCAGGGGGTGGACAGGCTAAATGCAGGAAGATTGTTCCTGATGTTGGGGAAGTCCAGGACAAGGGGTCACAGTTTAAGGATAAGGGGTGAGTCTTTTAGGTCCGAGATGAGAATTTTTTTTCACACAGAGAGTGGTGAATCTGTGGAATTCTCTGCCACAGAAAGTAGTTGAGGCCAGTTCATTGTCTATATTTAAGAGGGAGTTCGATGTGGCCCTTGTGGCTAAAGGAATCAGGGGGTATGGGGAGAAGGCAGGTACAGGATACTGAGTTGGATGATCAGCCATGATCATATTGAATGGCGGTGCAGGTTCGAAGGGTCGAATGGCCTACTTTCTATTTTCTATGTTTCTATGTTTCTATGTTTAACAATAGAATTAAGGCAGTAAGCAAGATAGAATTACAATACTTTTGCAACTTAGCAATCATCCTCTCCATCGAAGCCACTTTCCTTTCCAAACACGACTGTCTGAATCCGCTACAATCGAACCTTCTAAAGTTTTCTACGTTACCTGTTTTGAAATCCGGAACATCATACGCTGCAGTCAATGGAGTAGGAAGAGTGAGGTGTGCCACTTGGCAAATATAGACCGACCCGCCCTGGTGTGTCCTTGTTTCCTTTAAATGACTGGAAACTTCATATAATCCATTCATAGTCAGTTTTACCGTTGTATGTATGTCCACGAAAATCTCAATGCCATTTCGGTACCAAGTAAGGTTAAGTGACTCCGGGTAAAATTCATCCGCTTTACATAAGAGATTCAATGTGGTGGAGTTTTGATCAGGCAGTTTGGAGATTCTGAGCTGAGCTGGTGGAACTGCAAATGTAAAGCAGAAAATGTATTTGTGATCCGAAAAACAACTACACGACATAACTGTTTTGTACAATACTGGTCGACGACCTCATAATTACACAGTTATGGGAACGTTCAGGATTAGCATATTGTCGGCTGTTTTTTTCGGATATTAACAACATAAATCGTAGGTGGACAAAAATGTTGGAGAAACTTAACGGGTGAGGCAGCATCTGTGAAGGTGACGTTTCGGGTCGAGACCCTTCTTCAGACTGATGTGGGGGTGGGAAGAAGAAAGGAAGAGGCGGATACAGAGGCTGTGGGAGAGCTGGGAAGGGGATAAAGCAAGGAATACCTGGAATTGGAGAAGTCAACTTTCATACCAATGGGGTGTAAACTACCCAAACAAAATATGAGATGCTTCTCCTCCAATTTGCGGTGGGACTCACTCTGGCCATGGAGGAGGCCCAGACAGAAAGGTCGGATTCTGAATGGGAGGGGCAGTTGCAGTGCTGATCAGGTTGGTTAATGTGAACTGAGTGGAGGTGGAGGGCGAAGCGATCGCCAAACCTGCGATTGGCCTCACCGATGTAAAGTAGTTGACACCTGGAACAGCGGATGCAATAGATGAAGTTGGAGGAGGTGCAGGCGAACCTCTACCTCACCTGGAAAGACTGCTTTGGTCCTTGGATGGAGTTGGGGGGGGGAAGAGGTAAAGCGACAAGTGTAGCGTTTCCTGCATTTGCAAGGGAGAGTTCCAGGGGAGGGGGTGGGAAGGGACGAATTGACCAGGGCATTACGGAGGGAGCGGTCGCTGCAGAAAGCCAAAAGGGGAGAAGATGGGAAGAAGTGGCCAGTGGTGGGATCCCATTGGAGGTGGTGAAAAGGTCATAGGATAATCTGTTGTACGTGATGGTTGGTAGGGTGGAAGGTGAGGACAAGGAGGACTCTCTCTGTGTTATGCGTGGGGGGGGGGGTGGGAGTGAGAGCGGAGCTGCGGGATATGGAGGAGACCCTGGTGAGAGCCTCATCTATAGTCGAAGACGGGAACCCACGTTTCATAAAGAATGAGGACATCTCCGATGCCCTGGTTTGGAACACCTCATCCTGGGTGCAGATGCGGCGTAGACGGAGGAATTGGGAGTAGGAGAGTCCTTACAGAAAGCAGGGCGTGAAGAAGTGTAGTCCAGATAACCATGGGAGTCAGTGGGTTTGTAGCAGATGTCGGTCCGTTGCCTGCGATGGAGATAATGAGGTCTAGAAACGGTAGGGAGATGTCGGAAATTGTCCAGGTGAATTTGAGTGCCGTATGGAAGTTGGTGGTGAAACGGATGCAGTCGTCATCAGCCGTGCAATCTGATTCTGTACACGTCCTTTAAAAATAAAAGCCTTAATGAGAAACTTGACAGCAAGCATCTGAGAAAAATGAAAAATTTTAATCGTGCCCATTTTTTCAAAGAGTGTGAATTGTTGAATTTTATCAAAAAATGGTCAGTTTATCTTTAACTAACTCGCAACTTTACGGATTTGCTCTGTTTTTCAAATCTCAGACTGAGCACCATATATTACTTAGTTTTCTTGAAGTAAGAACAAATTAATTGGTAAATTTGAAAAAACACATAGGAATATCAGGTTTAGCCATTTATGTTTACTCGGGAGAGTGGGGAAGACGTTAAATACCGCTCCGGCAATTTCATAACGCGTTGGATATAAAAAAAAAGATCCAGCTAGGGTAGAAGGCCAGCAGGGCGGGTCCATAATGAGGGGGAATGTTGGAGACGGGAGAAGTGACCGTAACAGGGCGACGGTTGATGCCGCACCGGCAGTTGGAAATAAAATGGTCCAAATAAATGCTTCCCAACTGTGCCGGTCTATTGCATTCAAAATTTTCTCCTGCCCCTCCTCTCTTCCAGCTTTATACCTCCCACCCAGTGCAGATATTAGATAGCATTAATCAGCCTCGGAAAGTACTGCTGAAGATAGTAACTGTGTTGGAATCTGCGTTTCGGCGAATTTGGAGCAACGTCCGCATATTAGCAGCAAACAAACCAACCAATTAAACAGTTGTCCTAAGATCTTAAGACACAATATTACAAAGCACATGGGTACTTCGAATGGAAAACCTGGTCACATTGCTTTCCAGAATTATAGAATTGAACAAAAATAGAATAATATCACCATATTGCAGCACATTTGCTTTTACTGTCACACATACCGAAGACTTTGATTCTGGAGCCAGATCCATTAACAATTTCACTTCCCTGGATTCCCACTCCGCAGTAATAGACTCCAGCATCATCTGCACGGATATTCAATATATGCAAGGAGGCTCCACCTTGTTTAAAACGAACAAATATCTTCCTACTGTCAGAGGCTGTTTGCAGAATGTTCTGTTCGCCAAGTTTCCACCAATAAAATTCCACAGGTGGACTATTTTGCGATAGTCCAATAATGCAATAGAGAGTGATATTTGAATATAAGATCACGTGTTTGCTCAAAGGAGATTGAACGACTTGGTAGTGAGCATCAACGGCAACTGTAGCAGAAGAAAATCAAAAATTATCCCATAACAGACGAGGACAGACACAATTAATCACAATTTTAAAGGATGCGTGAATGTGGATGTGCGTTCGATATACGGGTGCTGATCACAGAGGGTGTAGGTCAGTAAGAGGATGAAAACAAAAGAACAATCGAGTAATACCTGCATTTATAATCAAGAGCGACGATAACAACAGAACCACATCCCGAAACGGCATACTGAACTATGAAAATCATGTCCTAGGAAGTCCGAAATTCACTCAGGAGTTGCTGAAAGCAGCATGTAAGTAAAGTATGATCTGGACAAAGAGAAATAGAGTTAACTTTTCTGTTCGAAAGACTTGGTCAAATGGAACATGTTGCACAATGCATTACCATGTCTCTGCTGTGAAAGAAAGGTTACGCGATTTGACGTGGGCTGAAGGAAATGACGTCCGATACGAAATTACCCAATTGCAGCTGTTCAGAAATGAGCTTCGGGATAAATTCTGGAAACAACCTGTCGGTAGTGAATGTCATGTTCCGTGATGCAAACACATATTTGCCATCCATCCAGACGAATCTTGTCTTTGCTGAGTTTACCAATGAACTTCATGCTAGTAGCTGCAGGTTTATATCAGAACAGAAAATTAAAAGTCTTCCACATATGTAGAAACTGAAAGAAGTCGGACATCCGAAAATACTAATAACCAGATAGAAAATGACGTAAATGCGAAAAGGAAAGCTTTAAATATTTCTGTCGGCCATTAATGATTTGGATTGTGCCACCAACGTGTCACAAGACGTATTTAGTATATAAGATAGATCCATCTTGGGACACTACCAACCCTTCTCCAAAGTACTATGTCCTATTCTTGACACATTAGTGGTAACATTAAAGGAACTATTAGCAAAACAAACGGAAATGCCGAAAATATATACAGTAGCTGGTTATAGAACCGTCCTATCAGAGAATCGCAGAATCGTACAACAGTGCAACAAGCCTTGGTGTAGCTGCGCCAGCTACAACAACTGTGAATCATGTCTTCGCTAAACCCAATTGTTTGCGAGTCCGGCATCACTCTCTATTTTTCCTTTCTGTATACCTGTCGAAATTTCTTCTGGACGTTGTAATTGTAATTGTGTTTGCCTTTCCGTCATGTTTGAAATAAACGTGCCTCTCCTTCTCTCCCATCCATTACATATTAAATGTTCCTATGTGTTGTAATTACCATCCAGTGACTGCCACATGTTCGTCTACGAATACGCTATTCCCAAATATGCCCCATCATTTTAACCTTAAACACAAGCGCGTCGGTCGCTTCTTCGTTGTTGCTAAAGCTGCACCACAAGTCCCCTTTTGATGTAACATTTGACATTTGGTGTTCAGAAGGGTGCCGCGATATTTGCTAAACGGTCCTCGATTCTATGCCTGGTCCTGCCGACATACAGGACGAACATCGGATGCAGTTGACGAGTTTAGAAGATGTGCACGTTGCACTTTACTCTAGCACAATGTGTTTAAAAAAATATATAAAGCAGCATTTGCTTCTTGCCATGGCCGATTCGGCGGAAACGGAACCAGATAACGTTTTACGTCCCACAACTTTCATTGGACTAGGAAAGAGTGTTTCTATCGATGGCGGATAAATTGGAGGACTAGGGAAAGGGAAACAACTCTGAGTAAACCCGTCTTTGAGGTTGCGGTTAGCATCAGTTATGCGTCTTTGTCTATGAAGCATGTTGCTAATAATGAAGCTCTGAGACGTATCCAGCAGGCTGTGGCATACCAAAATGGAATGAAAAGAGAGGTACTGTGATGAGAGGGAGAAATTGGCATTTATGATACACACGGAAATAGTCTCAATTACTTAAGTCGGAGAGGTCTGCAATAAGCCTAGATGATTGAGCGTTCTTATAACAGTTTCATTTGGATTTGGATGGTTAAACAGAATAGTCAGTGGGTGAGGGTCGCAACCGGATGCTCAAGGTCTCTCTGAAAAGTCATCAAACAATCTAGTTTCTTTTCTCCAATGCAGAGGGGAACGATTTGTGAACACCGAATTTTAATGTCAAACCGGAGGAAGTACAAAAAAATCGCTGCTTAACATGGAAAAAATATTTCCGTCTCTGCATGTTGGGAAAATTAATTGTTCCTCCTATGGTATAAATGCTATAAAACAGATCTATTTAGGTGAATGTGATTGAGCAGACCTTGGATTCACCAAGAAGGTAATCATTTCAATAGACAATAGAGAATAGGTGCAGGAGAAGGCCATTCGGCTCTTCGAGCCAGCACCGCCGTTCAATGTGATCATGGCTGATCATCCCCAATCAGTACCCCGTTCCTGCAATCTCCACATATCCCCTGACTCCGCTATCTTTAAAGGGTACTATCTAGCTCTCTCTTTAAAGCATCCAGAGAACCTGCCATCTGAGCCAGAGAATTCCACAGACTCACAACTCTCTGTGAGAAAAAGTGTTTCCTCGTCTCCGTTCTAAATGGCTTACCCCTTATTCTTAGACTGTGGCCCCATGGTTCTGGACTCCCCCAACATCTGGAACATGTTTCCTACCTCTAGCGTGTCCAACCCCTGAACAATCGTATATGTTTCAATAAGATCCCCTCTCATCCTAAACTCCCGAGTGTACAAGCCCAGCCGCTCCATTCTCTCAGCATATGACAGTCCCGCCACCCGGTATTTAACCTAGTAAACCTACGCTGCACTCCCTCAATAGCAAGAATGTCCTTCCTAAAATTAGGGGACCAAAACTGCACACAATACTCCAGGTGTGGTCTCACTAGGGTTCTGTACGACTGCAGAAGGACCTCTTTGCTCCTATACTCGACTCCTCTTGTTATAAAGGCCAACATGCCATTCGCCTTCTTCGCTGCCTGCTGTACCTGCATGCTTACTTCCATAGACTGATGAACAAGGACCCCCAGATCCCGTCGTACTTCCCCTTTTCCCAACTTGGCGCCATTTAGATAGTAATCTGCCTTCCTGTATTTGATACCAAAGTGGATAACCTCACATTTATCCACATTAAACTTCATCTGCCATGCATCTGCCCACTCCCCCAACCTGTCCAGGTCACTCTGCATTCTCATGGCATCCTCCTCACAGTTCACACTGCCACCCATCTTTGTATCATCTGCAAATTTGCTAATGTTACTTTGCATCCTTTCATCCAAATCATTGATGCATAATGTAAATAGCTGCGGTCCCAGCACCGAGTCTTGCGGTACCACACTAGTCACTGCCTGCCATTCTGAAAGGGACCCGATAATCCCTACACTTTGTTTCCTGTCTGCCAACCAATTTTCTATCCATGTCAGCACTCTACCCCAAAACTATGTGCCCTAATTTTGCCCACTAATCTCCAATGTGGGACCTTATCAAATGCTTTCTGAAAGTCCAGGTACACTACATCCATTGGCTCTCCCTTGTCCATTTTCCTAGTTACATCTTCAAAAAATTCCAGAAGATTAGTCAAGCCTGATTTCCCCTTCGTAAATCCATGCTGACTCGGACCTATCCTGTTACTGCTATCCAAAATGTGCGGCTATTTCATCTTTTATAATTGATTCCAGCATCTTCCCCACTGGTCAGGCTAACTGGTCTATAGTTCCCTGTTTTCTCTCTCCCGCCTTTCTTAAAAAGTGGGATAATATTAGCTATCCTCCAATCCACAGGAACTGATCCCGAGTATAGAACATTGGAAAATTATCACCAATGCATCCACGATTTCTAGAGCCACTTCCTTACGTATCCTGGGATGCTGACCACCAGGCCCTAGGGATTGATCAGCCTTCAGTCCAATCAGTCTACCCAACACCATATCCCGCCTAAAGTGGATTTCCTTCATTTCCTCCGTCACCCCAGATCCTCTGGCCACTACTGTATCAGGAAGATTATTTGTGACCTCCTTAGTGAAGACGGATCCAAAGTACCTGTTCAACTCATCTGCCATTTCCTTGTTCCCCATAATAAATTCAAATTTTTCGGTCTTCAAGGGTACAACTTTGGTCTTAACTAATTTTTTTCTCTTCACATACCGAAAAAATGTTTTGCTATCCTCCTTTATATTCTTGTCTAGCTTACCTTCGTACCTCATCTTTACTCCCCGTATTGTCTTTTTAGTTATATTCTGTTGCTGTTTAAACATTACCCAATCCTCTTTCTTCCCGCTCATCTTTGCTACCATGTACTTCTTCTATTTTATTTTTATACTGTCCCTGACGTCCCTTATCAGCCACGGTCGCCCCTTACTCCCCTTGGAATCTTTCTTCCTCCTAGGAATGAACTGATCCTGCACCTTCTGTATTATTCGTAGAAATACCTGCCATTTTGTTCCACTGTCATCCCTGCTAGTGTATCTTTTCAGTCAACTTTGGCCAGCTCCTCCTTCATGGCCCCATAGTCCCCTTTATTCAACTGTAACACTGACACCTTCGATCTCCCCCTCTCCCTCTCCAATTGTTGATTAAAGCTGACCATGTTATGGTCACCTCCTCCTAATGGCTCATTACCATCGAGGTCCTTTATTCAAAACATTGAAACGAAGAGGAAGATATCTCCGATTTAAGAGGATTTTGCCAGGACCTTGGATTCACGAAGAAGGTAATCATTGCAAAACACTGAAACGTAGAGGAATACATCCCTAATTTACGAGGATGTTGCTATGACTAGAGGGTGTAGGCTATAGGGAGAGGTTGAGCAGGTTTCATGGGCGGAAAGGGGAGACGACGACACAGGGGAACATGTTCCCTCCATGTTTTGAGAGATGGGGACAATCCCCCCCATGTTTTGTGAAACATGTCTTTTGTAATCAGTTCAATCCGATCGCGAGCTGAGGAGTCGCGGCCGCATGCATGGCCAGCTGGCTCAGACTCTGAAAATAATTGAATATTATCCTTTGGTAAAGATAAACGCTCATCCATTCCTCATACAATACACAAAATAGGTTGCAGCAAAAGCAAAGCCGCATTGGAATTGTACATCTTTATAAGGCTCTCTGGTTTAATGAGTACTGCAGAACGATTGGGGTCGTTTATCACTTCACTGTGAGATAAAAACGACGTGTTAACTGTCATATCTCACTGTTATTTCGATGCGTCACCAATCAATACGTCGATATGCATTCCTCAGTAAATATAATTGTGTTTTGACCATCTTTGGTTTTGACCTTCAAGTATTGATGACGCGTTTCTTTGAATAAAATTCACGCGAGAATATCTTAAAACAGTCCGATGCGGGTATAATTACCATTTGAACTTTGGTGGCAGACGAAGTATGCTGGAGGAACACAGCGGGTGAGGCAGCATCTATGTAGAGAAGGAATAGGCAACGTTTCGGGTCTCGACTCTTCTTCAGACCATTTGTGAACTTTGAATGTATTGGTGGATGGGAAAGATTTAAACGGGTATCGGAGGGTCATCCGGCTGCCGAGCTGGTGTGCAGGTATAGCCCCTTATTCACCCACGTTATTTAGTCATTTTTACCCATCATTTAGGGATGTTATATGAATTTAAACAAATTAAGTATGTTTATGTTTATTTTTGTTAGTTTATCAAAAGTTTATTTATGTATGCTTTTGTTAGTTTGTGAGAAGTTTATACATGTTGTCCCCCCCATCTCTCCGTCTCTCTCCTCCAAGTTTAGTACTTCTGTTTGCCTTTATTTGCTTCAGTTTTATTTAGTGTTATTCATCACGTTGCAGCTTTTGAAAGTTTTTTTTTTTTTTTAATTTGTATTTATTAGAAGTACATTAAATTACAACCAATTACATTGGTACTCATCACGTAAATCTTATTACAATTAATGTACTCCGTCATTTTTTACACTGATAAAAAGGAAAGGTTGAGATTAAGAAAAAAGAGAAAGTGAAGGAAAATAGTGAAGGTGTAAAAACGTGACAACAAGAAAGAACAGAGACCCTGTAGAAAAGAAATTAAAAAGAAAGGATTAAGAGATAGACCCTAAAGAAGAAAAAAAGAGAAAGGGGAAAAAAGAGAAAAACAAATACTTTGTTATAAGCATCACGCAAATGGGATATACCAACTCTCCAGCTTTCATCCCCCTTTACCTGACCTCAGGTTTTTTTAAAGTACTTTTGCACCCTTTACTTGTAATAATTCTATAAATGCAGACCACGTCAGGTGGAAGTGATCTGGTTTACCTGCCAGGAGGAGTCTTATCTCTTCTAGGTGTAATGTTTCAAACATGTTTGAAATCCACATGTTTATAGTTGGTATTGGAGCGTTTTTCCAGAATTTTAGGATTAACTTTTTTCCAGTTATTAACCCGTAATCTATTAATTTCTTTTGAAACACATTTAGTTCAGGACTTTCTTCCGTTGTTGCGAAGATAATCCATTCTGCTTTTGGTATCAGTTTTATTTTAAATAACTTTGTAAAGATTTCAAAAATTTCAATCCAAAATTTTTGAATTTTTGTACAAAAAACAAATGAGTGCGCTATGGTAGCTTCTTGAGATTAACATGTATCACAAATGGATGATACATTGGGGAAAAATTTATTAATTTTAGTTTTTGAATAATATAATATATGTAAAATTTTAAATTGTATTAAGTGTGTCTTACATTAATCGAACATTTATGCACGTTTAATAAATGTTCATTCCACCTTTCCTTTGAGATCTTAATAGCTAATTCTTGTTCCCAGTCTCTTCTAATACCTTCCGTAGATGGTATTTCTACATTTAAGATACTATTATACAAATATGATATTAAGTTTGCTGATTCAGCTTTTATCTGCATTGCTTCATCCAATACATCTGCTGGGATATTATAATGATCTTTTGTATATTTTTTCAAATTGTCACATATTTGAAACTATTTAAAATATTGATTATTTCCCAGTTTATATATTATTTGTAATTGTTGGAATGATAGTAATTTTCCAGTTTCATACAAGTCACCGAACGTTTTAATTCCTAGTCTATCCCATTGTGTAAAATATTTGTCTGTAATAGAGGGGTTAAACGAAGGGTTATTAACTATTGGAGATAAAAGCGATAGATTTCTTAATTTTAAATTTTGTTTTATTTGTTTCCAAGTTCTGATTGTACTATGTATAATTGGGTTGTTGTTATAATTTATGTTATTCAGTTTCATTGGTGAGAGGAAGATCGCTCCAATATTACCAGAGGAACAGTCCCCTCTCTCCATTACAATCCAGTCCACTTGCTGGGCAGAGTTGTCCATCAGTTGGATCATATTTTTAATATTTACTGACCAATAATAATACATGAAGTTAGGGAGTGCTAAGCCCCCTAATACTTTAGCTTTGTTCAAGTGTGTTCTTTGTATTCTATGGGATTTATAATCTCATATAAAATTAATAATGTCTGACTCCAATTTTTAAAAAAACTTCTTTGGTAGGTATATAGGAATCGATTGAAATAGGTATAAAATTTGTGGTAAGAAGATCATTTTTATTGCATTTATTCCGCCTATTAAAGACATCGGAAGCGTTTTCCAAAATTTAATTAATGTATTTAATTTATTAAGTAGAGGATCATAATTTGCTTTGAACATGCCTTGATATATTCTGGTGATTTCAATACCCAAGTATTTAAATTTTTCTGTAGCTATTTTAAAAGGGAATTTTAAAAGATGTGTTGAGTCTTTCGGTTTTATTGACATAATTTCACTTTTATTCCAATTTATTCTGTATCCAGAAAAGAATCCAAAGTCCTCAATTAGATTTAGTATGTTTGGTATAGTAATTTGAGGTTTTGTAATGTACAATAATATATCATCCGCGTATAAAGATATTTCATTATTTGAGTATTTAGTATTATACCCATGGATATCAGGATGTGTTCTAATTTTTTCTGCTAATGGTTCAATTATGAGAGCAAACAACTGTGGTGATAATGAGCATCCTTGCCTGTTTCCCCTTGATAGTTGAAATTTCGAGGATAATATGTTATTAGTTAGTATTCTAGCTGTAGGTTTATTATATAATAATTTAATCCATAAAATAAAATTCTCTCCCAGTTGGAATTTTTGTGATACTTTATCCATATAATTCCATTCTACTTGGTCAAATGCTTTTTCAGCGTCCAGCGAAATAATTGATAATTCTTGTTCTTCAATTTTGTGTGAGTGCATTATATTGAGTAGACGTCTCATATTATTAGATGAATATCTCTTAGGGATAAACCCCGTCTGATCTGGGTTTATTAATTTACTAATATATTTAATTAATCTTCTAGCTAATTTCGCTAATATTTTTTGATCTGTATTTAACAATGCTATAGCTCTATATGAACCCGGTTCTTCTATATATTTGTTGTTTTTTAAGTATTAGTGTGGTCGTTGATTCAGCTAATGTATCAGGTAATATTTGTTTATTAAAAGCATATTGATACATTTTTTGTAACTGTGGTATAATTTTGTCATAAAAGTTTTATAAAATTCATTAGTATATCCATCAGGACCTGGAGTTTTTCCATTCTTTAATGAATTTATTGTGTCTTCTAATTCCTTGATTGAAACTTGTGCACCCAATTCCTCTTGTTCCTTCAACTCTAGCTTTGGAAGATTACAATTATCCATGAACTCTGTAATTTTATTGGAGTCCGTTGTTGTTTTAGATGTGTACAAATTCTCATAAAATTGCGCAAATCTTTTATTAATATCCTTCGGTATGGTTAGTAATTCCCCTCTATCTGATTTAATCTTTTGGATCGTATGTTCTTTTTCTCGTTTTTTTGGCTGACGAGCTAAAATTTATGCGGTTGATCCCCAAATTCAAAGTGTTCCTGTTTTGTAATTTGTAAAAGTCTTATAAGTTTGGCTGATAATAGTTTATTTAATTTAAATTTCAAAATTATTATTTTATTATGTTTATCTATTGATGGATCTTTAGCATTATCTATATCCATTTGTCTAATAAGTTCTTCTAACTGTCTTTGTTCATTCTTATTCTTTTTATTTTGAAAAGCTTGGTATGAGATTATAACACCTCTAATAAATGCTTTAAAAGATTCCCATAGTAAAGTAGGCGATATATCTGGAGTGTCATTTATTTCAAATAATACGTCCATTTGTTCTTTTAAATATATACTCGCTTGCGGATCTTTTAGGATTTGAGAATTGAATCTCCAAAACGATTTATTCTTAGACATTCCTTCCAGTTTTAAAAAGAAAGTTAGTGGTGAATGGTCTGAATTCGAATTTGTATGGTATGCTGGGTTCACAGTGTGAGGGATTAATTTTGTATCCACCAGGAAATAATCTATACGTGAGTATGTTTTGTGTACCATTAAATAAAACGAGTATTCCCTGCCAATCGGATTAGCAATTCTCCAAACATCTGTTACATTGGTATTATTTATATAAGTATTTAAAAGTTCACTAGTTTTAGATTTCGTATTCCCTCTCTGTGTTTGGCTTGATTTGTCTAAATACGGATCTAAAACACAGTTAAAGTCTCCTCCTATTATAACATTTTTATAATTAAACTCTGCGATTATGTTCAGAATTTTATTGAAAAAATGAGGATTGTCAAAGTTAGGCGCGTATATATTTACCAAGGTAATTGGTGTATCATGAATTTCTCCGGTAACTTCAATGTCTGTTATGGTATTCTTTGCTTTGAATGGTATACCATTTCTAATAATGATTGACGTACCTCTAGAATTCGAAGTATATAAAGAATGATATATTTGACCTATCCATTTCGCCCTCAACCTAGCTTGATCCTGGGATTTTAGATGAGTTTCTTGTAAGAAAATGATGTCAGAATTGTACAGTTTCAGCTGAGCTAATATCTTACCCCTTTTAATAGGTTCATTAATACCTCTTATATTCCAACTGCAGAATGAGACTCCCCCTAGGTTCATTTGTTTAACATCATGCATTTTGAATAATTATAATACCTTTAAATCTTGTGGTGCATCCATGTCTCAGGTCTTTGGGTATTGGGGGAACCTTTGCATTACTAAGTTTTGTTGGCATATCCCTTTTACGCTTATCACTAAACACAAAACACAAACATGTGACTTTATGTGGTAATAATAATAATTTTTAAAAAATTGAAAAAGTGAAAATACAATGTCTAAAATGGTCGACACTGTAACAAGTGGCCCACCTGTAGGTGGGAGAAAACCTTGTTTCGACTTCTATTGTTGATGTTAAACAAATAACTCCGCACCCTTGGTTAATCATAACATAATAGGACGGGGCCTCACAATCAGATATATAATACAAATTTACCCTATATATTTCATTATAACCTATCTTATATATATCGCAATTTTATCTACTAATTATTAAACGAATGATTTTACCTTCAATAATAATCAACTGTTGGTTTGAAGGGGTTAATGAAACGTGCTCCTGGACTTGAGCCAGGTGCTCGTTTCTCATCCCCTCCTCCCAGTTATAGATAAGGTTTAAATTTAGTAAAAATTTATGTTAGTTATATTAGTTCGTTATTTTTTTTGTTAGCGTCCGTTACTATTCTAGTTTAATATTGATAACTTGTTAAATTGTTAAGTTGTTAACAGGATAAATTCTTACAATTGGATTTAATATTATAATCTATTAAACAATTAATGCTTCTGGTATAGTCTATTCTCTTCGGTTCGGCTGTTTACTTCGTTTGGAACACAAAATGTCCTTGAGTTAAAATTCCACAGATAACCAGTCTCGCCATCCTAAACAAAACACTACATGAAATGGTTCTGAGCTGCCGATCCTCCATTAACTGTGGAATTCCAATAAAAAAGTTTGTTCATACCATCTATGTCGCTAATTTTCAACGATGCTCTGGGCATATTTGTACGCATCCTCCGGGTTTACAAATGATCTTTCACGTCCATTATAAGAGATGCGCATTTTAGCTGGATAAAAGGCACCGTATCTAACATCTTGCATCCCCCTTAAAAGTTATTTTGCCTTTCTGAATTGATTTCTCTTTTGCACAATTCCATACGGATAGTCCCTGAATAATTTGATAATGTCGTTATCAAGCCTCAGTTGCACTCCATATTTCATTTTACTCATCACCTCTTCCAGTTCTGAAATGTCTCGACATTTCACAATAATCTGCCGTGGGTGGTCTTGTCTAGCTTGAGATCCCGGTTTAAATCTCGGTACATGGTGTGCCACTTCAATATTCGGTTCTTTGGAGAGATTAAGCTGCTTTTGAAAGATTTAAACGGGCATCGGACCGTTCGGACAGTCATTAAAGGCTCCGGACCGCGAGCAAGCGATTCCCGGCGTGCAGGTATGGTCCATCATTCACCCACGTTATTTAGTAATTTTTTACCCATCATTTTCTCTAAATGATTGGTAAAAATGACTAAATAACATGGGTGAATGAGGGACTGTACCTGCACGCCAGCAAGCCCGTGCTCACGGTCAGGACCCTTAACGATCGTCCGATACCCGCTTCAATCTTTCAAAAGCTACAGCGTGATAAATACCACTGAATAAAACTGAAGCAAATAAAGGTAAACAGAAGAACTAACCTTGGAGGAGAGAGAGAGAGAGAAAACGACACACGTAAACTTTTCACAAACTAACAAAAACATACATAAAGAAACTTTTGATGGGAGGAGATAAATTTGTTAGTTGTCATGCACACTCGTCATCGGGCCGCCAGGCAATTGTGCCCCCCCTGTTTTAAAAGTGATTTCCGCGCTTAGCAGGCTGAGTAGGCTGGATCACTATTCCATGGAGCACAGGACGATGAGGGGAGATCTTCTAGATGTATACAAAAACATGAGAGGAATAGATCGCGTGGATGCACAGAGTCTTCTGCCCAGAGCAAGGGAATCGAGGACCAGAGGACTTTGGTTCAAGGTGAAGGGGAAAATATTTAATAGGATTCTGATGGGTAACGTTTTCACACAAAGGGTGGTGGGTGTATGGAACAAGCTGTCAGAAGAGGTAGTTGAGGCTGGGAACATCCCATCATTTAAGAAAGAGTTAGACAGGTTCGTGGATAGGACAGGTTTGGAGGGATATGGACCAAGCGCAGGCAAGTGGGACATAGTTGGCCGGTGTGGGCAAGTTGGGCCGAGGGGCCTGTTTCCACAATGTATCACGCTATGACGGTATGTCGGTGGTGGTAACGTATTAGCGCTTCTATTAATTACTTTGTGTGACGCGTTGGATGTGGAGACTGGTGGGGTTGGAAGTAACGATTAGTTCAGGAACTAGATGAGCTTCAAGCAAGGGTTCCATCTACTCTTGCGGGGGAGAAGCCACAGGACAGAAAGAATGAGAACCTTTCAGACATACCTGCGTGATCGTTCCATTGTCAACCAATGTGTCATACTGTAGATTGGGAACTGATGGCATGGAATAGGAGCACTGCCAAGGGACGAAATAAGAATACCTTAACTCATGACACCCGAGGAGAAATCATGAGATAAGTAGATTGGGTGAATGCACGGGAATATTTTCACTGGATTGAGCAATCAAGAACTAAATGACATGGTTTTATGGTGAGAGGGGAATTAATAAGAACCCGAATCTGAACTATGTGTAGTGGAGATTTTATATAGGCCTGGATTAATATGGTAATCTACAGTGGGTAAATCCGAATGTGGGATAATATAGAACTAGTGGCCTCGGAGGGGATGAAGCATGTGTGGAAATCCGGTGGGGCAGGGGGACACATCCCCTCCATGTTTTGAGGGGTGGGGGATAACCCCCCCCCCTCCCATGTTTTGTAATCCGGATTTTGAAATTCGGTGAAAACAAATCTATTAAAAATCTCCGCATTCCGCGAGACAGTGGAGAAGGAACTGATGATCAAGGGCGCCGATTGGACGAGTGAGACGTCGGTCAGCAAGTAGTGGGTGGGGCGGGGGGTGGGGCGGTGGGAGGCGGGACATGATGATTTAGTGCGATGATTGGAGGAGGGAGGTATCGGTCAGAGGCGGAAGTAGGGGGTGGGACTGAGGATAGAGCGCGGTGTTTGGAGAAGGGAGACGTCCTGGTAGAGCAAAGATCATGGAGGGGAGTTCCAATCGGTCCATTCGCGTGGCCTTTCATCGCCTGGCGAGACGCGGCCGCGTCAAATTGTTGCGTCGAGGCGAAAGATGCTCCCGATGTTGAAGCTCCCGCCGGGGGATGGAAGGCCCCGCGGCCGGTTTTAAGCCGCGCTGGGCGATGAAAGGTCCCGCGAACGGGCCGATTGAAGCCACACGATTCGGGCGGACGAAGCTGCTGGAGTTCCGAGTCGGTCACCAACCAGGTCAACTCCCGATGTTACCGTCCACAGGGCCCACGGCCGAAGCCTCCGAATTCTCGCGCGTGCGTGTGCGTGTGCGCGTGCGTATGCGCATGCGGGCACCAAGAAATTGTGCCCCCCCCCATGTTTTGACAGCGATTTCCGCCCCTGTGACGAAGGGCTTGATTTCATTCTGTATTTTGCAATCAAATCAAACCTGTGTGGAAAGGTTCATCATGGGAGAAAATGCAATCATTGGAGGTGGGATCCATTGAATGATGCCTCGAGATGGAATCGCATATCAGAGCGGCAATTAAGAGCATGGTTTCCTGCAAAGCCGAAACGAATATTTATCCTCACTGTATAATCAGGGCCGGCCTTAAGCCGATTGGACCGATTGCTCCCAATTGGGCCCCGTGAGTAAGGGGGCCCCGCGCCAGAGTAATCTACTCTCGGCTCGGGTAGATTTACCCCGGGTGGAGGGGGGAGAGAGGGGTGGAGAGAGGGGCGGAGAGAGAGAGTAGAGGGGTGGAGAGGGACGAAAGGGGTAGACGCGGAGGGGGTGTGAGGGGGAATGGAGAAGGGGGAGAGGGGGAGGTGGGTCGTTCGCTCACGGCAGCGCTCCCGCCCCTCCAGTCGCCGTGCTTCACGCAAACAACCCCGGCTGCGCCCCCCTCTCTCTCGGGGGAGACGCGTGAACAATACACGGAGGGCAGGGCGCGGGTTGGAGCAACGTTTACAAACATCGGCCTCAGCTCACACCCGTCCGCCCGGACCCCGGCATCCGCTCCCGCCGCCGGGCCTCTCCCTCCATTCTCTTCTTCCCTCCCGCCTTCCTCTCTCTTTTCCCTTCTCTCATTCGCTCCATCCCTTCTTTCTCTCCTTCTCTCCCTCCTTTCTCTACCTCCCTCCCGTCCTTCCTCCCTTCTCTCCCTCCCTCCCTCCCTCCCTCCCTTCTGTCCTTCCCTCCCACACACACAAAACGCACAGTCTACACATTGTGTTTGTTACTTATACCTTCTCCATCATGGTCTGGTTTGGCTCAGCCACCAAGCCACCAAACACGAAACCTGGAGGCTGCAGCGAAACGTCCCGGTCAGCAGAGAAGGTTATTGGCTGCAATCTTCCCTCCATTGATGAACTGTACACTGCAAGGGCCAGGAAGCGAGCAGGCAAGATCATCTCTGACCCTCTCACCCTGGCCACAAACTCTTTGAATCACTTCCCTCTGGAAGGCGACTCCGGACTGTGAAAGCTGCCACAGCCAGACATAAAACAGTTTTTATCCACGAGCAGATGCTCTACTCAACAGCCAAAATCTGTAGCCTCCCTTTGACCTGGTATTTTGTTGGTTCACATGCTTGATCAATGGTGTTTTATCATTAATGTTTTATTATTATTAATGTTTAGTGTTTCTGAGCCATTCGTAACTCTCACTGTATGTCATGTTGTTACTTGTGGGTGGAGCACCAAGGCAAATTCCTTGAATGTGAATACTTGGCCAATAAACGTACTCACTCTCTTACTTAACAAAAGGTAATGCTACGGTGGTTATGGGAGATTTCAACATGCAGGTTGACTGGGAAAATCAGCTTGGCACTGGACCCCAAGAAAGGAAATTTGTAGAGTGCCTCCGAGATGGATTCTTAGAGCAGCTTGTGTAACGGGGATAGCTTGGACCCGATAGCAGCACAGGATCAGGCAGGTATAGTTGGTACTGAACTTTATTCCGATACTGGAACACAGGAATGGGTACATCGTACTCACACAGAGACTCAGGATTGAGCGAGGGTTCCGAAGAGGGGCTGGGAGGTTCGAATCCTTGCAGGCAGTCGGGAAATCGCTGGAGAGTCTTGCATGAATGCTGAGAACAATCTGGCACTGTGGGAACGGTGAGGAGAGTCTAGATACCGGATTAATTGGTGATCAGAGGCAACTGAGTGCCACAGGTGAGGAGAGTTGGGCTGATGAGAGGGGAGTGGCAGGCAGGCAGGAGAGGGCAGACTGTGACAGCTTGTACTGGAGCCTACCAGGGAGAAGACAATTCTGGATTTAGTGTTGTGTAATGAACCGGATTTGATAAAGAAACTCAAGATAAAAGAACCATTACGAGGTAGTGACCATAATATGATAAATTTCAATCTGCAATTTGAGAGGGAGAAGGTAAATTAGTAAGATTAAATGAGAATTTACCAGTTTGAAGTTTGATCTTTATTTTATGAGGAGTTACGTTGAGGGATTATGTGAAGAGCCCGCCAGCACGCATGCGCGTCAATCTTCAAAGCAGCGGTGTGGGATCACAGGTAACAGTTTATTGAACTAAACATAGCAAGATTAGAGAAGACTAGAATACCAGCTGACCTTTATGATAGAGGGTTGGGCGCGGAGGGCACGTAATCCCTCAACGTAACTCCTCATAAAATAAAGATCAAACTTCAAACTGGTAAGTTCTCGTTTAATCTTACTATTTTACTTTGGAGTCACGTGAGTGACTACGTGAAGATTTCAAAGCTCTGTGATTTCATGCAGTGGAAACGAGTCCATGCGTCACACATTGTATCAGTTGACCAATGATGAGTGAACATTAATAATGCATTCAGATATGACATAGATATAGACATGTTGATGCTTTTAATGAACAAATAATGATAATATTAACCTCCCTCAAACGGAAGGAACTATGAACAGAACCTAACATAGAGTTGGCAAATACCACCGATCTGGCAATGGGTTTGTTCTGAACATTTGGAAAGATCGTATGTTTGATCATCCTGCAGCCGCTAGGATGTGGTCCCGCTAACGTCCATAACCCTGCTGCTGAGGTTGTTGCAGCCCTAGTGGAGTGAGACTTGAAAATGTCAGTGTTCACTCCTGTATAAGCCAGACTCGTTTAACCACCTGGAGATGGTCTGTAGTAATAACTTCTTACGAGGCTTTATGTAACTCACAACATTGCTAGTTCAGAGTCTGTAAGGCTCTTAGTGACCTTAACATTCTGGTGTAGATGTGTGACTACACACAACCGAAGGTCCATGGGATATGCAAACAAATCTAGTTTGAGACCTGATGCCCTGGTCTACTCTGCTTGACTAAGTAATAAACATAAAATGTTATTTAGCCCGCAGATATGATCATCCTATCCAGTCACAGCTTATGCAATGACTGGACCCGTTGTGCTGAACTAAGCGGCCATCAGCATAATCACTTGTAAGTGAGTTTGACGAAGGACAGGGATGTAGCTGTAGCCCACTGGCGAAGCGACGTAGCACAACGTTAACATCCCATGTCTCTGCGTACCTAGGCCTGGGAGGTTTTGAGTTGAAGATACCCTTCATAATCTAGATTCTCAGAGGGTGAGACCCGACAGAGTGGATTCTGCTCCCCTCAGCCATCATGATGAGAAGGCACTTAAAGGCTCTGTCCCACGGGTTTGCGGTCGTTGGCGGTCAAGCGCGGCGTCGCCGGAAGAGGGGACCGCACGGCAACCACGAGAGCGCCGCACGGATCCTGCACGGGGGGCCAAGTACGGCCGGTTCAACGAGCTTGTGGTTTCGGCTGATGACGTCTTTTGGATCGCGGGGTTGTGGCGGCGGCCGTGCCGCACACGTACCTCGCTGTCGGCGGCTGTGGCGGCGGCCATGCCGCACACGTACCTCACTGGCGGCGGCTGTGGCGGCGGCCGTGCCGCACACGTGCCTCACTGGCGGAGGCTGTGGCGGTGCAGGTTCGACACACGGCGCTCGTGCCTCACTGGCGGCGGCTGTGGCGGCGGCCGTGCCGCACTCGTGCCTCACTGGCGGCGGCTGTGCGGTAGGAACATATTTTTGGACAGTGTTGGTTTTTATTTAGCACCGTGCGGTGTTGGGAACAACGCCGCACGGCCCTGGAATTGTGCGTTTGACCGAGCCCGCGGTCTCTGGCGGTCCAGTACCGGCAGATAGTTCCTGTTTCGCCGCCAATGACCGCAGACTCGTGAGACAGGCCTTTTAGGAACAGTAAATGGCACTGTAACTTAATGATTGTCAAAACCCCATATAAAACTGAACTTCAAGACGTTAGTCATCCATGCCGAATTAACTGTAATATAAGCATAAAACAAATACCCCCCATCTTCTTATGAGGAAATACTGCTATTTGGTGGTATCCCTGCAATCTGCAGTGAGCACGGCCAAGGTTTATGGTTTAACAACCCGAGCCGCAGGAACGGTCTTCTCATATCTGCAAGTCAATAAATTGATTATATCATGCAGAGGATGGTTTCCCGAGTCACGGCTAAACCAGCAAATTTGTGTCCAGAAATAACCATATAAGGTTCTATTGTCATTCCCCACATCAGCGGGAACCATGGCTGTATAAGCCAGACAGGCACTACGAAAATGCCTGAAGCGGGAACTTGCTGAATTTTTGCAAGACCCGTCTGATGAGGCAAAATGGAGGAAGACATAAAAGAACATTCCTCCCCAGTGTAGCGAGAATGCACCCATCGCCATTGATATGCCACATATTTTTTGCAACTGGTGATTGAGCCTGGATGCAAACATCTCGATCGTTTGTCGAGCCACGATGTCATTAAATACTTTGTGATCCCAAATCCAAACTGTGTTGTCATTGATTTTACATGATGATACACCAGTGCTTAATGAGGTTAGGTAAACTATCACTGGATAGTTTGACTTGATTGCACCCATGTGATTAACATATACCACCACCAAAGTGTATCAACTTGTACTTGAGCGTGCAGATTATGCATATTCACACAACCCTTTAATCCACAGAATGCAACCTGGTGTCTATAGGTAGTTGATACCATATAACTGAACAATTGGTAACTTATGCAAATCCCATCCGCCTCCGTAACTAGA
>CM075978.1:175051069-175109309 GCA_038087875.1 Malacoraja senta
ATAGTGCGGCGGCGCGGATTACTGCAGCGGCCCCCACAGCCTGTCTGTCTTTTTTTTAAATTTGTGTCTAGTTAAATGTAGTTGTTTGTGTTTTTTGTACTGTTTTTAATTGTGTATATGTGGGGGGCGGCGGGGGGGAGGGGGACACGTTAAAAATCTCTTCCCTGTACGGGAGACCCGACCTTTACCCTGTCGGGTCTCCGTTGTCGTTGGGGCCTAGCTCCGTGAAGCGGCTTCCGACCTGGACGACCTGGGGGCTCCAGTCGCGGAGCCTGTGAAGCTGCGGACTTACCATCGTGGGGCTCGCCGGCCTCGGAGCGCGAGGAGCGGTGGTGGCTCGCTGCTGCGGCCCGACTCCCGGAGCTCCAGCTGCAGACCGGTAGACAGTGATATCGGGAGCTCGCGGGTCCGGGTGAGAGACCGCTTTCCGGAGCTCCCGTAACGCAACTTCTCCCGCCCGTGTCGCAGGGTTGGAACGACCCGGAGCTGGGCCGTAAATCGCCCGGCGCGGCTTTAATGGCTGCGTGACATTCCAGCGCCCGCCGGGGGCTCCAACTTTGTGACTTTTGGGCCCGGAGCGAGGCCGACCGCCCGGCGCGACTTCAACGGCCGTGGGACTTAACATTGCCCGCCTGGGGCTTCAACATCGGGAGAAAAATGGTGCAGGGGAGAGAAAAGACTTTGCCTTCCATCACAGTGAGGAGGAGATTCACTGTGATAGACGTTTTCTGTAAATTGAATTGTTTGTGTGTCGTGTAGGAATTGTTTTGTTTGTATGACTGTGGAAACGGAGTTTCGTTTGAGCCTCTTTGAGGTTCAAATGACAAGGAATAAAATCTAATCTAATCTGATAGTGGGGATATGAAATGAACTGCCAGATGAGATTATTGAGGCTGAAACTACAACAACATTTAAAGGACATTTGAACAGGACATGGATGGTTTTGGAGACCAAACGCCGGCAGATGGGACTAATGCAGATGGGACAGTGTGATCGGCATGATGCATTCCAGCCCCTCTGCCAACCTATCTCTGTGTAAAGAGCGTGCCGCATACATCAATATCAACCTTCCCCCACTCAGTTTATATCCATGCCCTCTAATGTTCGACATTTCCCACCCTAGGATACAATTTGTGACAGACTACCCTATCTATGCCCGTCATTTAAAAAATAATAATTTTATATATTGTCCCCTCAGACTCTGACATTCAGAAAAAATAATTCAACCTCTCCTTGTAGCTGAAACACTGATCCAGGCAACGTTCTGGTAAACCTCCGCTGCATCCTCTCAAATACATTCACATCATCCCTGTAATGGGGCAACCAGAACTGTTTGCAATACTAAATGCAGCTAATCAATCCAAAGTAACAAATCACCATGTGTCCCACACATTGAAATCATCTCCATTAGCATTCAATTACGGAATTAGCATTCAAATACGGGTTTTTCAGAATCCATGCAGAAAAATGTCACTGCCCCATCCACATAAATCACCTTCATCATTACATTAAATTCAATCAGACGTGAGCTCCAATAGATTCCCGATGACTGACATGAACCTCAACAGCTTGTGATTTCCTTTCTTACTTATTTCCTTCAGAAAGAAAAGGGCAACATTCGCTACTCTTCAGCCATCCGGGAACTCGATTGTGGCTTAAGTGGATACCAAACATAGAAACATAGAAACATAGGTGCAGGAGGATGCCATTCGGCCATTCGAGCCAGCACCGCCAATCATGGCTGATCGTCCACAATCAATAACCCGTGCCTGCCTTCTCCCCATATACATTGACTCCACTAGCCCCTAGAGCTCTATCTAACTCTCTCTTAAATCCATCCTGTGATTTAGCCTCCACTGCCCTCTGTGGCAGGGAATTCCATAAATTCACAACTCTCTGGGTGAAAAGGTTTTTTCTCACCTCAGTCTTAAATGACCTCCCCTTTATTCTAAGGCTGTGGCCCCTGGTTCTGGACTCGCCCAACATTGGGAACATTTTTCCTGCATCTAGCTTGTCCAGTCCTTTTATAATTTTTATATGTTTCTATGAGATAACCCCTCATCCTTCTAAACTCCAGTGAATACAAGCCTAGACTTTTCAATCTTTCCTCATATGACAATCCCGCCATCCCAGGGATCAATCTCGTGAACCTACGCTGCACTGCCTCAATCACAAGGATGTCCTTCCTCAAATTAGGTGACCAAATCTGTACACAATACTCCAGATGTGGTCTCACCAGAGCCCTATACAACTGCAGAAGAACCTCTTTACTACTATACTGAAATCCTCTTGTTATGAAGGCCAACATTCCATTAGCTTTCTTCACTGCCTGCTGTACCTGCACGCCAACTTTCAGTGACCCGTGTACAAGGACACCCAGGTCTCGCTGTACCTCCCCCTTACCTAACCTAACCCCATTGAGATAATAATCTGCCCCCTTGTTTTTGCCGCCAAAGTGGATAACTTCACATGTATTTATATTATACTGCATCTGCCACGCATCTGCCCACTCACCCAACCTGTCCAGGTCACCCTGAAACCTCCTAACATCCTCTTCACAGTTCACATTGCCACCCAGCTTTGTGTCATCCGCAAACTTGCTAGTGTTGATCCTAATTCCCTCTTCCAAATCATTAATATATATGGTAAACAGTTGCGGCCCCAACACCGAGCCTTGCGGCACTCCACTCGCCGCTGCCTGCCATTCTGAAAAGGACCCGTTCACTCCTACTCCTTGCTTCCGGTCTGCCAACCAATTTTCTATCAACACCCTACCCCCAATACCGTGTGCTCTAATTTTAGTCACCAGTCTCCCGTGCGGGACCTCATCAAAGGCTTTCTGAAAGTCTAGATACACTACATCCACTGGCACCCCTTCATCCATTTTACTTGTCACATCCTCACAAATTTAGCGAAGATTAGTCAAGCATGATTTCCCTTTCATAAATCCATGTTGACTTGGACTAATCCTTTTACGGCTATCCAAATGCCCCATTATTACCTCTTTAACAATTGACTCCAGCATATATCCTACCACCGAAGTCAGGCTAACTGTCTGTAAATCCGCGTTTTCTCTCTCGCTCCTTTCTTGAAAAGTGGGATAACATTAACTATCCTCCAATCCACAGGAACTGATCCTGAATCTATTGAACATTGGAAAATGATCACCAATGCGTCCACTATTTCTAGAGCCACCTCCCTGAGGATCCTGGGATGCAGACCATCAGGCCGAGGGGATTTATCATCCTTCAGTCCCATTAGCCTACCCAATAGTATTTCTCGTCTAATGAAACATTCTTTCAGTTCCTCTACACCCTTAGATCCTCTGTCCTCCAGTACATCTGGGAGATTGTTTGTGTCTTCCTTAGTGAAGACAGATCCGAAGTACCTATTCAACTCTTCTGCCATTTCCTTGTTGCCCATAATAATTTCACCCGTGTCTGCCTTCAAGGGACCCACATTTGACTTTGCTACTCTTTTTCCCTTAACATATCTAAAGATGCTTTTACTGTCCTTCTTTATATTCCTGGTCAGCTTCCCTTCATACTTCATCTTTTCAGCCCGTATTGTCCGTTTTGTTTCCTTCTGTTGTCCTATGAAAGTTTCCCAATCCTCTGGCTTCCGGCTACTCTTTGCTGTGTTATACATCTTTTCTTTTAGTTTTATTCTATCCCTAACTTCTCTTGTCAGCCACGATTGCCTCCTACTCCCCTTAGAATCTTTCTTCCTTTTTGGAATGAAATGATCCTGCGTCTTCCGGATTATGCCCAGTAAATTCCTGCCTTTGCTGTTCCACCGTCATTCCTGCTAGGATCCCTTTCCAATCTACTTTGGCCAGCTCCCCTCTCATGCCTTCATAGTCCTCTTGGTTCAACTGCATCACTGCCACTTCCGATTTAACCTTCTCCTTCTCAAATTGCAAATTAAAACTAATCATATTATGATCACTACCTCCAAGCGGTTCCTTTACCTCAAGTTCTCTTATCATATCTGGTTCATTGGACAACACTAAATCCAGAATTGCCTTTTCTCTGGTCGGCTCCATTACAAGCTGCTCTAAGAATCCATCTCGGAGGCATTCTACAAACTCTCTTTCTTGGGGTCCTGAACCAACTTGATTTTCCCAGTCTACCTGCATATTGAAATCCCCCATCACCACAGTGGCATTACCTTTGTTACATGCCAGTTTTAACTCCTGCTGCAACTTACACCCTACATCCGGGCTACTATTTGGGGGTCTGTAAATAACACCAATTAGTGTCTTCTTGCCTTTACAATTCCTCAACTCAATCCACAGTGACTCTACCTCGTGTCCCTATATCATCCCTCGCAAGGGACTGAATTCCATCCCTCACCAGCAGAGCTACCCCCCTCCTCTGCCCACCTGCGTGTCCTTTCTATAGGATGTATAACCTTGAATATTAAGTTCCCAGGCCCGATCCTCCTGCAGCCACGTCTCAGTAATCCCCACAATGTCATATCTACCAACCTCTAACTGAGCCTCAAGCTCATCTACTTTACTTCTTATACTTTGCGCATTCATATAACAATACTTTTAATTCCTTACGCATCTCACCTTTCACATCGATCCCTATTACACTTGGCCATACTCTCCTATCCCTTTGTGAGCTTCCTTTCCCGTTAATTCTGGGGTCATTAACCATCCCTTTACTCTATTTCCCTTTAACTCCGTCCTCGACTATCCCATTTGACACCCCACCCCCCTTATTCAGTTTTAAACCACCCGTGTAACAGTGGCACACCTGCCTGCCAGAATGCTGGTCCCCCACCTGTTAAGATGCAATCCGTCCCTTTTGTACAGTTCCCCCTTACTCCAAAACAGATCCCAGTGATCTAAGAATCTAAATCCCTGCCCCTTGCACCAGATCCTCAGCCACACATTCAGGTCCCGTATCTCCCTGTTCCTGCTCTCGCCAGCACGAGGAACTGGAAGCAAACCCGAGATAACAACCCTGGAGGTCCTGCTTTTCAGCATTTTTCCGAGCTCTCTAAAGTCACGCTGCAGAATATTCATCCCCTTCTTTCCGACATCGTTTGTGCCGACATGCACTAGCACTTTCGGCTGTTCACCTTCGCCCTGGAGGATTTTCTGCACTCTGTCCGTGACATCCTGGATCTTGGCACCAGGAAGGCAGCACACCATCCTCGAATCCCGTCTATTGCCGCAGAAATCCCTGTCCGTACCTCTCATAATGGAGTCTCCAACTACAATGGCGTTGCTTGACGTTGGCCGCTTTGGTTTTGACTCAACAGCCCTTTTTGCTTCGCAAGCCAGTCCGCCGCTCAGTGTGATAACGTCTTCTGTCCCGTCAGCTTCTAAGTGGGTGAACCTGTTCACAAGAGGTACAACACCCGGGGACGTTTGCATTCCATGATTCCCTCCCTTTCTCACCGTCACCCACCTTCTCTCTTCCAGTACCTTAGGTCCTCATCAAAGGCGCTGCAATCTCATCTCCTCCCTTGCCTACTTCAATAAAAGAGGGGCACCTTAAGGCTTTTGAAGAGAACCAACTCTTTCTGGTTCTCAAAGTGCACCAGCAAATTGTCACCTAATTTACAATATCTCAGATCATCCAATCATTCCTCGCCTATATAACGTCATTCCTCCTCCTTACTGGCGCATACTGGTCCTGATTTCTGATCAGTTGGCCTTTAATCGACCACCATGTCCAATGTAAACGTACCCAACAACATCTGCTCACCATTTCATCTCCCCCAATATCTAGATGCATCCTTATTCGTAGCTATCTTAAAACTTATGGATTTATGATCAGGGATCAGCTCATTTCCCAAAGTAAGGTGTAACATGGACCGGCCTCGAGTTGGAATATCCACAGACTGTTTCAAGAAACTACCTTGGATACACCTAACCAAGCTTGCTCTCTTTAGATCTTCTGCACGAAGGAAGTCACAGTCAATAATGGGGATTTGTCACCGATACCAGAAACTTGATGTTTTGACATCTTTCTCTAATCTCCCCACATATCTGTTTCTCTGTCATTCACCGGCGAAAGGGATGGTATAATCCCATTTTTGTTGCACCTCTCTTTATATTGCGTTCCACCCCTATTGCCTCAATTGATGAGTATGTGAGTGCCGCTGACATTTCCTGATTTGTAATGCAATTCCTGTATCTCTTGTACCCCATTCCCAGAATGTATGAAACATCAAAACTCATAAATGTTGAGTTAGCAGCCTACCGCTTTATCTATAATACTCCTAATCCGCTTTATCTATAATACTCCTTAAAATAAACACCTCAACCGACCTGTTTCAACGTTTTGAACCACACTCAAAACACACCTCAGATCATGCATCTTAATTTTTTTTTATTAACCTTTTCCCGCCACACCTCCATTTCAAACTAATGGGTCATAGCCCCGATCTTGCCACTAGCTGTTCCATGGGCTGACCTGCTGCTCCCACCACTCCCCCCCCCCCGCCGTGCTCATCCCTCGTGCATAAATCCTCCTAAGTAACTGCAAGGACACCGCCTTTACCTACCAGTTCAATTGCACCCCGTCCGTTTTATATAGGTCTCATTCGTCCTGTAAGAAAACCCAACAATCCATATATTTTATGCCCATCCACCTACACCAGGGCCTTAGCCAAGTGTTCACTTGGATTATTCTGCTATTCCTATCGATACCGTTTATTAATCCCGAGATCGCAATCCTGGAGGACTTGTTTTTTTCACCGAATACCGAACTCCCTGAATTCTCTTTGCAGGCTCTCGTGTCCCTTTCCACATATGGCATTGATACTATTATGGAGCACGAGATATGGCTTCTCACCCTCCCGTCTCACAATGTTCCGTGTTTGCCACGTGACATTCGTAATACCAGACAATAGAGTGAGGAGAGAGCATTCTCGAGTATCTCTTGCTGCTAGTGAAACCATTGACTGGAGTCGACTATTAGTATTTCATTTGAACTAATTTAACAGTGACGTTCATTCAACACTTAGATAAACAAGATGTTTTCGTACTTTTTATTTCTTCTCTAAATCACAAATATTTGATCAGAAATACGCCGAATGAATTAACATTGAGCATGTCTCTGCCTGATGGAAATGTATCCATCGCTTCACTAATTTCACAGATAGTTCACGTCTATCACGTCTTCACCAACTGATGTAAATGACGAAGCTTTAAGATTACTGTTTAGATTGGCACAGTGATGTAGTAAGACGGGAGATGCGTGCAGCTTACAGACGTGTTACCTCAACTCTAGAAGCCCCGGTTGAATATGGCCGCTCGTGGGTTTTTTTTTCCGTTCTCCATTTGACCACGTCATGAGGTCATAAGCGATAGGAGTAGAATTAGGCCATATGGCCCATTAAGTACATTCCGTCATTCAATCATGGCTGATCTATTCTTTCCCCTTAACCTCTGACACCTGTATTATTCAAGAACTAATCTCTGACACCTGTACTAACCACGTGCTCCGGTAATTCACATATATCGAAAAATTGAGAGTCGATAGGATAATTGGATAAGGTGTCGCGTTGTGTTGGTGGGTGATGGAACGGGAGAATGAATTTATATGGATTTAGAGAGAATAAACCGGTATTAATGTACATCCTTGCTTGACGCACGAGGTCGTTGGATCAAACAAACTGCGACGCCAGGTATTATTTTGTGACAGTGCATGGAAACGGACGGAATTAAACAGTTCTATGTACAGATACAACAGTCCAGTTCAACCCAAAGCAGACTTGATCAATCCATAAACGCCAAACGACAATACATCCATAATGGGTTTTAATGCAAGTAGGTTAATTTAATCCATGTATTTAAGTTAATTATTCTAATCAAATACCTTTGTTAAATTGCGGTAATTTCAAATGCGGCTTCACATCATTCCGAGTTGCAATTCGAAGTTGAGAACAGTTAAAACTCACTTTCACATTACAATTTGAAGAATAATCGTGCAACCAATATGAGCTCGTAATCGAACTAGTTGTGAAGCTTTCAACAAAATACCTCATAGCATTAACTACACGACGTTTGTCAACCTGGAACATTAATTTGAAGATAAATATGAACAATGCAGTCGGTGGGGGCGTTGCAAGCCGGCCGCCCTGCCAGCAGCGTGTCAGTTTTTTCTACTTTTTTGTTTATTTTAGTGTGTTTAAATTTGTGTTTTTGATGTTCCTCTGTGTGTCTTGTGTGTGGGGTAGTGGTGTGGGGGGGTGGTGTAGGGGGGGGGTAAGGGGGAAACCGTTTCGGTCGCCTCCTCCACGGAGAGGCGACTTTTTTCCATGTCGCCTCCCCCGTGGCCTAACATCGAGGATCGGTGCGGCCTTTCCCGGAGACGTGCCCGGGGCTTCAGCCGTGGGCGCAGCGCGGACTCTCGGCGTGGAGCGGGCGAACCCTCGCCGGCGCTCGCCGGAGGGGAACGCTCCGTTCACTGGCTCGCGGCAGCCTGAAGCCGCGGTCTGCGGAGCTCCAGCTGGCGCGGCGTCCTGGGCCTGGGATCCCACGTTGGGGACCCGGGAGGAGAAGAGCTCCAACTGCCGGACCGCGGCCAACTTCGACCGCGAGCGCTGCGGGGACTTACCATCAGGAGCGGGGTCCCTCGCCGGGGACTCCTGGAGACGAGCTTCGACCGCCGGCCCTGAGGTCTGCGGTGCTTCTGGCAGCGGCGTGGCGGGAACTTTAAATCTTCGACCGCCGGCCTGCGGCCTACACCAACCTGAAGCCGCGGTCTCCGGTAGGGGAGCACCGATTCAGGACTTACCTGGACTTTTTACCTTGTCTGCACATCTGGACGCCTGAAGCGGCGGCTGCGGAGGGTTGAGGTCCAGACCTCGGGGGAGAATGGAGGAGGTCTGGCCAAATTTTGTGCCTTCCACCACAGTGATGAATGCTGTGGTGGATGTTTGTGTTAAATTTTGATTGTGTTTTTGTGCGTTATTTTTCATTGTACCGCTGCTGGCAAATTCATTTCACTTGCACTTTATGCGCAAGTGACGAATAAAACTGATTGATTGATGGCTTTACATTTACTTACTCTAATATAATCTTGCCGTTAATCTGTGAACCGGTGGCCCTTTTAACATCTTAAATATAAGCCTTCCTAAAATGAGGAAAAAATGTACTCGGCAGGTCCGCTTCAGTTCATGTAAGGTCTGGTAATTAGATTATATGCAGCCGGTAATGAAGACCTGTTAGTTTAATCGTTTCAGGCGGAGTATAAAAATAAGGACATTTGTTTGAGTGAATGATTACGCTGCCTACATTATTTTACTTTCGTGCGGTCTAATTGTTGCCTGACCTGTTCCGGATACAGCCACGCCTTTAGTTTCCATTCTTCAAAGTCCCTGCAAGTAAGCGCGTAAATGTTCTGTGATTGCACATGAAGGCGATCACTCTAGCAGACGTAGAGCGATATGATTGACGCATTCTTTCCTTTCAGATCAGAAAATTCATCGTCGATTTATTTCAACTCATCACAACTTTAGGCGTGTTTCCTCTGCGGATTTTGCATGCAGGTACAGCTTTTTTTTTTACAAAACATAGTTTCAATTTGTGTTAATGGGTAGCTCACCCCAATTACTAGTATGTTTCATTGAAAACGAACCACATTAATGCGTTGGAATTACATAGCCTCGATTGGGACAAGGTTATCCTACGAAGGGCTTCATTGAGCTACACGAGATTTCAAGAACAACCCCGCAATTTTGTTATCGTTATGACAAAATTCTCAATTTTAAACAAAATATAATTAAACGCACCACGTTTCCATAGCGAAATTTGAACCGAGCCCTTACTAGATGATGAGCTGAATAAGAATGCGCCTTCACTTTACCTGCTCGGTTGTATTGTTTATTCTCCGATATCTTCAACACCGAGTCCGTGATTAAATTCATAATCGACAAGAAACACAGACATCTTCATTGCTAAATAAGATCTTGCGCATAAGGTGCACATCGTCAGTAGTAACGGTAGGGTGAGAATCAATACAGGGTCCACCAGGGAAATGAGGTGGATAATAAATCTGTTACTTCGCCTTTTTGAAATAATTATACATTGTTGAATCCAGGGCTGTGGAGTCGGAGTGGGAGTCGTCGAGTCGGAATCGGAGCAATTTTGATGCAGCTGGAGTCGGAGTCGTTAAAAAAAGTCCCGTCTCCGACCTCCACATAAATTTCAGAGACTACTTAAATCGGAAAAAATCCCACTTTTTAAACATGCCGCACACATTTATTTCCACCCGAGAGAATGAGAAATCACATCGGTGCAGCCATCTGGCGGCAGAACGACCAGAAACAAAACGTAAACAAACGCCATCACCAGCTGATTTCCCTCCACCTACTACTGAGTGATCATGTCTGGATAATTTCTGAATTCAAAAGGAAAATTTAGACATTCATTTATGGGGAAATATATTATAAATGAATACAGATTACGAATGTTCATGATTTACTGCAAAATAAATCGTCAGTGATGATTAATTCCGTCTAAACAGCAGTACATACTAGTCTTGGAAAAGCGTCAAAAAATGTGGTGATTTTTCGTCAATGCAAACCTTAATTTCTACTTTCAGTGGGATGCTTGACACAATATTCTAGGTTAAAAGGTTAGTAAATGGTTGGGTAATGAAGGAAAAAAAGGTTAGGGCTCATTTAGCTAAAAGTTTAGTAAATACAGGCTAACCTAACCTAACGGGTTGGGGGCTGCGTCCCTGTGACCGCCGTAATCCCTTAAAACAAGTTTCCTTAAATTATTTAATTATTACCAATGAATAGAGACTACTAAAGTGAGTTAGTAAAGTATGCCCGTTCTTCCACCGGTATTTACTGTACTTGAACCTCGTATTTTGTGATGTATATAAGATGTTAATAATTCCATTTCAGGCACGGAATGAATCACTAATGTCATTCATTATTTTCTTATTCAGTAAAAACGTTTGAGTTCATTCAAAATTACCCAAGTTAGCCAATTTGAAATCTAAAGCCCCTTTCTCAATGGCAAAGAAAACTCCAACCAGATCCTGCTGTTTTTGATTATTTTACAATAATTACAGATGGAAATGGAGGAGGACTGGCCAAATTTTGTGCCTTCCACCACAGTGATGAATGCTGTGGTGGATGTTTGTGTTAAATTGGTATTGTGTTTTTGTGTGTTCTTTCTCATTGTACCGCTGCTGGCAAATTCATTTCACATGCACTTTACGTGCAATGTGACGAATAAAACCGTATTGTATTGATGAAAAAACATTTTGTGTGTCAGTGTATGATAGAAGATGATGATGATGAAAGATTGTGTGGAACAATGCTCCAACAAGAGCTTCAAATTTGAAAAGACATTTGCATCGTTTCCACCCTAACATTTTAGAAGTTGTAAATGAGAAAGATACAAGAACCAATAAAAATCTTACAACTACATTAAAGTCAGCAAATACAACTTGAATCAGAAACTTTTTGTTGCTAGTGTTGATAAACCACGAGAAGATTAGTTTAGTGGAGTATGTAATTTCTGTTGTCTATTACTCTGGACCGATGGGGGGGAAGCGATATCCGATGCTGCGCAGAAGACGCCGCTCAACAAAATAAACGTTACACACCTATTTCCCTTCCTCTTCGATCTTAATCAACCTAACGTAACGGTGCACTGGCAAAGAGACGGAAATAAGAACTTCCTGAGAAGAGATAGCAGAACATTACGGGTAGGGGGCGCAACCGTTGTTGCTGCTGCATGTGAGCGTGCTGACAGTAGAATGTACTTCCACATTCCACAAACTTGCGGGTTAAACGGTTTAAAATGAAACCAGTCAAGAACCTATCATATACTGTGAGGGGCGTTTGAATTTCAAATGTGAAACACATGGGTGTGGCAGAGAATTCCAGAGCTTCACCACTCTCTGTGTAAAAAATGTTTTTCTCATCTCAGTCCTAAAGGATTTCCCCTTTATCCTTAAACTGTGACCCCTTGTTCTGGACTTCCCCAACATCGGGAACAATCTTCCTGCATCTAGCCTGTCCAACCCCTTAAGAATTGTGTAAGTTTCTATAAGATCCCCCCTCAATCTTCTAAATTCTAGCGAGTACAAGCCGAGTCTATCCAGTCTTTCTTCATATGAAAGTCCTGACATCCTAGGAATCAGTCTGGTGAACCTTCTCTGTACTCCCTCTATGGCACGAATGTCCTTTCTCAGATTAGGAGACCAAAACTGTACGCAATACTCCAGGTGTGGTCTCACCAAGACCCTGTACAACTCCAGTAGAACCTCCATGCACCTATACTCAAATCCTTTTGCTATGAATGCTAACATACCATTCGCTTTCTTCACTGCCTGCATGCCTACTTTCAACGACTGGTGTACCATGACACCCAGGTCTCGTTGCATCTCCCCTTTTCCTAATCGGCCACCATTCAGGTAATAGTCTACTTTCCTGTTCTTGCCACCAAAGTGGATAACCTCACATGTATCCATATTATACTGCATTTGCCATGCATTTGACCACTCACCCAGCCTATCCAAGTCATCTTGCAGCCTCCTAGCATCTTCCTCACAGCTAACACTGCCCCCCCCCCCCCCAGCTACGTGTCATCCGCAAACTTGGAGATGTTGCATTCAATTCCCTCGTCCAAATCATTAATGTATATTGTAAATAGCTGGGGTCCCAGCACTGAGCCTTGCGGTACCCCACTAGTTACTGCCTGCCATTCTGAAAAGGACCCGTTAACTCCTACTCTTTGCTTCCTGTTTGCCAGCCAGTTCTCTATCCACATCAATACTGAACCCCCAATACCGTGTGCTTTAAGTTTGTATACTAATCTCTTATGTGGGACCTTGTCGAAAGCCTTCTGAAAGTCCAGATATAACACATCCACTGGTTCTCCCTTATCCACTCTACTAGTTACCTCCTCGAAAAATACTATAAGATTCTTCAGACATGATTTACCTTTCATAAATCCATGCTGACTTTGTCCAATGATTTCACCACTTTACAAATGTGCTGCTATCCCATCTTTAATAACTGACTCTAGCAGTTTCCCCACTACCGATGTTAGACTAACTGGTCTGTAATTCCCCGTTTTCTCTCTCCCTCCCTTTTTAAAAAGTGGGGTTACATTAGCTGCCCTCCTTATGAAGGATAATAAAATAAATATCACGGAGACTAATATATTTCGAATGTAAACAACACGCGTTAGCATGAATAGTCAATTGTACATATTATTTACGTAACTGATATTTTAAAAAAACTGTCCAACAATAGGTAGACGCAAAATGCTGGAGTAACTCAGCGGGATAGGCAGCATCTCTGGAGCGAAGGAATGGGTGACGTTTCGGGTCGACACCCTTCTTCAGACCTTCGACACGAAACGTCACCCATTCCTTCGTTCCAGAGATGCTGCATGTCCCGCTGAGTTCCTCTAGCATGTTGAGTCTACCTTCGATTTAAACCAGCATCTGCAGTTCTTTCCTCCACATTATGTTCAGCTATATATACGGCCTGCTCATAATACCTGTAATTCAGACATCTTACTTAGAACTGTGGAAATGACGAGGACGAAACCGGTCTGAGGAAATAAATGAGCTTTGAGGGTCGTTAAAGGGGAAAAGAACAGAAAAGAGGCGTTTTAAACCAAGATTGGTTCATTCATGGCCTTATCAAATTCTCGAGGTGGTGGGGAGGAGGGGGGGGGGGCAATGTCCTTATTTGGCATCTTATTTTAATTAGATCCTCTCATTGGGAAAATCGAGAAATGATCGATGTGCGGACTGTTTGATGTCCTCAAATAAAACAGCCTTCTATTTCCTGACTCAATTTCCGCCTTCAGGCACTCAGCAAGCCCTATATTAAAAGCAACGCATTTCTCGGCCATGTCATGGGGTGACCGACGTGATTAGGAGTCAGTGTAGAAGATACCGTGACGATTATTAACCAGACCTTCATCTTTCCCAGCCAGGCCTGCTTCGTCGTCGATACGTTTCTGAAAGTGTCACCTTGGACGATGTATTTCCTTGGAATTTTGAATGCGGGTAAACTAGGGCTTCTATTGCTTTTTATTTATGGGTCTTCAAATTCATATGATAGTTGTACCTTATAATGTCATGCTGAATTGTCCATAAAGTCATTGCTGTTGTATGAGTTCTGGAAAGGAGTGCAATTTACGAAACCTTTACGAGGACACAAAAGGCGGGCATAATAATTCGGTTCAATTCATCGTATATATTTATTCTGCGTGCAATAAGATATTTGTCAGCAGTGTTAAATTTCCATTGCTGTATATCAATGACTAAACTGGATTGTGCACCATCTATTGACAGCTGCTGAGAACAGGTCGGGCAAGACGATATCGAATGTTGTTCAGAAGACGGTGATCAGTGGCATAAACATTACCTGTCGGTGTTCCTTCCCCTTCAATGTAAATCTGTCAAACCTAAAGGTTTTCTGGTGGAAAGATGGAAATAAAGGCTTCCTGAAAGAAGATAGCAGGAAAATCTTCATCATAAGGGCAGGAGGCGCCTACCTTCACCTGCTGAATGTCACGGTCTCGGACGCCGGAACATACTATTGTCTTGCAAAACAAGCGGGCCGAACGGTTGGGGAGGGAACAGGAGAGCAACTGATCGTATATGGTGAGCGAACGGTACTTTAGTTGCTAGACAAAAGTGCTGGAGAAACTCAGCGGGTGCAGCAGCATCTATGGAGCGAAGGAAATAGGCAACGTATCGGGCCGAAACGTTGCCTATTTCCTTCGCTCCATAGATGCTGCTGCATCTGCTGAGTTTCTCCAGCACTTTTGTATACCTTCGATTTTCCAGCATCTGCAGTTCCATCTTAGGTACTTTAGTTGCAGCTCAAATTTGGATGTTGCGTCACAAAAGTCTTTAATCCAGAATACAAATGTGCAAAACGTTGGAAAATTATTCTAGATTGATTCGTTTGAAAATATAGGTCAGAGGGCATGACAGCAATGATATTTGAGTTGAAGTATATTGAAGGTAGTGAGTGTAAGATGAATAAATACAACGGATTCAATTTGACACTGAACGCCGAGGCGGGGATCCTCCTGATGTTTTCCTAATGATAATGTTATCAATATATAATCCTGTGAATTGAAAGAGCGAGGTTTTTACTTGCACAAATTAATTGAAATATAAATTAGATTTCTTGCGCCGAATTAGAGAAACAAGAAATTTTAGTGATAGCATTCTCTGTAAGCCAAAGTCTGCAACTGTTTATGACTGATTATATTGGGAAGTTGAAATATTCACAACAGTACTGTGCCTTTGAAGAGTTGAAACTTGAAAGTTGATTCGCGCATGTTAGCACAGGAAACAAGTGTGCAAATTAGTGCTCTTTTCTTAAATTAAATGTCAAGGGAATGCATGTCAAGGGAAGGAGGGTGGGGGGGGGGGGGGTCAATTGCGTTGAAGAACACCTTCATCTGGGCTCCCGATTTAAAAATTATGATGGAATTAAGTAGCGTTGGAACAAATGCTATTGGATGATGTAATCGACTTTTCCCCTTTCTTTTAATTCCATTTCTCTTTACCTAGCTGTCCCTTCTCCTCTGAAGATTGTATCTGTTCGATCTAGAAATGCTGCGACTCATTTCCTGAAAATCCAGTGCAGAACGGCTGCGTTTTACCCGAAAGAATTTAATCTCACCTGGCATAGAAATGGTTCCGTCATCCAATCTGGATTTCGGCATGAACAAAATTCAACGGCAGACGGATTGTATGAAGTTATCAGCTCTTTAGAGGAGAAACGGGCAGTCAAAGAAGGAACCGTTTACACATGTAAAATTATTCACCGTTCTATGCTAACTCCAGCAACAGCCAACTACACGGTTCCTCATGAAGGTAACGTAGTATAATGGATATAATTAATATAACATAGTATAATGGATAGTCCACTGAATAATAATATTAATAGTAAAAATAAAATGTGAGGATTTTTAAAAGACCGTATTTTCTGCAGTAAATTTATTTTCCTAGAACTTGTGCAATTTTCCTATTTTATGCCAGCGTAGACGGACGCTGTACAGTCCATTCAGCCTATGTTGCCTCCCAGAAGATCCCATCAATACCGTTCCCGCAATCGATCGCGCACCTGTAGCTCATTCCCTTTCAAGTGATCTACAAGTCCACTCTGATGCCCCCTCAAACATCACACTTTCCCGAGGAATAATGTAAAAATAATCAATTAACTCACCAAGCAGTTCCTTGGTAAAATCTCAGAGAAAGTGCAATGTCCATGCAGACAGTTTCCGAAGCCAGGCCTGAGCTTGGATATCTGGAGTTGTGAATCGATAACACTATTGCTGCACCATTAACTCGGTGAAGGTTTTGTTTTTGTTCGTTTATGGCTGAAATGGATAACCAATTGCAACACAGACACAGAGGCTACCTAAAAATAATCTGCGCAAATACCGAAATATGAAGTACTCCTCGTCCAATGTGTCTGTGGCCTCACTCTGGTAACGCAGGATGCCCAGAACAGAAAGGTCAGTGTGCGAGTGGGAAGGGGATTTAAAATAGTTAGCAACCGGGAAATCCAATAGGCCTCGGCAGACCTCATGCATGTTTTTAGCTTAACGGCCGCATAATCTACCTTTGTCTCGTTATTGTACGGTAGCCCGCATCAGGAACACTGGATGCAGTAGATAAGGTTATGGGAGGTGGGTGGGGGGAGGGGGGATGGAGGAGGGATGGGGGGGGGGGGGATCACGTTCACTAAAGAATGAGAGCAAGGTGGAAGTTAGTGGAGTAATTAATAAAGGCCATAAGTTCTGCACGAGTGCAGGAAGTAGCTCCAGCGTAGTTGACGATGTATTCGAGGAGGGGTTCGGGGGTAACGACAGCGTATGTTTTAAACAAGCACTGCACAATGTAACCAACACAATGATAGCCTGTAGCTGTGGCTGATGTGAGTGTCCAGCGGCACCTTTAACTTGGAGAAAGTGAGTGGAGTCAAAAGAGAAGTTATTGAGGGTGACGACAAATTCCTCTAGACACAGGAGATTGTTCGTAGATATCGTTGGTCTCTTTTCAAGGAAGAAACGGAGGCCATGACATTGTCCTGATCCTAACCACTCTACACCCACTACAGATGTCAGAGGTCATTGGGAGAAGGCAGGAGAATGGGGTTAGGAGGGAGAGATAGATCAGCCATGATAAAATTGCTGAGTAGACATGATGGGCCGAATTGCCTAATTCTACCATTCCTTATGACCTTAATAGCCCTCCCCTGCCCGCCCATGCACAGCTCCTCCCAACCCCTCCTCTCTGAAGGTCTCTGGTCCCCACGCCCGAGCCTGCTTCTACACCACTGCTCGCCCCTGACCCCACCCCTCACCTCTGTCGTGTTTTCACCACCCCCTGACCTCCTTTGCGATACAGTACGGCCAGTCCTCGACAATTAGTACTACATCCTACACCCGTGCAGAACTCAACTTCACCACTAATTTCCACCATGCCCACAAATGTACCTGGACTATCTCTGATACCGCTTTATCCTTCCTTTCTCTCTCTCTCTCCATTCACCCCACCAGCCTCCGCAATACTAAACATCATCTTCGGACATTTCTGTCGCCTCCAACCTGATCCCATTATTGATCACATATTTACATCTCCATGCCTTTCCGCCTTTTGCAGACTGTTCCTCCACAACTATGTTTCATTCATCCCTTTAAACCCACACACCCCAACCCGATGTACTTTTCTCTACAACTGCCAGGAGACGTAATACCTGCCACTGTACCTCTTTCCTCGCCTCTATGCACGGACTCCGACAGTCTTTCCAGGTTGGACAGTAGTTCACATGCACCTTCTCTAATCTTATCTACTGCATCGGATGGTCTGGATGCGGGGTCCTGTACAATAGTGTGAAAAGGTGTGCATTCTGCGGCCATTTAGCTGAGCATGCTCAGACCTACTGGATCTCCCGGTAGCTAAGTATATTACTTCCCCTTTTACATTCCTACACTGACCTTTCTGTCCGAGGACCTGCCTTGCACAGAGTGGCGAAAGCAAATTCGACGAACAGCACCTCATATTTCACTTGTATAGCATACAAGCCAGCGGCATGAACGTTGAATTCTCTCATTTTAGTAATGTCCACAAGCACGCACCTCCATCTCCTCTCCCTCTCCCCCACCCCGTCCCGCCCCCTCCCATATGCCCCCTTCCTCTAAATGTCGATTTACCAGTCCCACAATTCGCAACGATGTACCCCTCTTGGGATAGCGTCGTCCCAAACCAACAGTCGGCCTAACGGGGAACCGCCCTGCGTGGGGTCATATCGTGGTAGTCCCGATTGCTGCCGTTTTTTTCTTGCTTCTGCCCCCACCCCCCACAATCAGTCTGAAGAAGTGTCCCGACACAAAACGTCACTTCTCCATTTTCTCCAACGATGCTGCCTGACCCGCTAAGTTACGCCAGCATTTTCAGTCTATCTATGAGAACTAACTTGTTGGCTCTTGCATTAATTGGGGACTGTTAGTGGGGAGAAGACGCCTGCAATGATTCACTCCTGACCAGCGTCAGTAACATTAACATCTCCTTCAAAATTTGGTGAACAGAATATATCCAAATTAATGTATTATGTTCTACAATTCCTGTTTCCTAACGGTCAATATCCCACAAGGTTCACTTAAGATCTATTTATTTCACTCGTAATCGCGCCATAAAGCGAAATTGCTGGCTCTGCCGCCTTCCACGCGGTGCTGGTGAAATCCATTGAGTGAACATTTGAAATATCTTGCTTTGTTTTCCGCAAAGTCTACTTTGAAATAACTTAATTAAATATAAACGTTTGGTAATCGGTTTAACCTCCCACAGCTGTCGAGGGTTTATCTGCTTCTCTAATCGCTGGAAGTATCGGAGGTGCAGTGTTAATTTTAATGTTCATCGTTATCATCGTGATGGCAATTATATTTAGAGGTATGTTTCTCATCCATTTTTTAACATTATCATCTCAGTATAATATTATAATATAATAATATTGGTAATTACGCGATTCTCTTGATAATAAAGGAAATGAAACATTTTGTATGGGCAAAAATTATGATTATAATAAACAGCACCGACTAACGAAGATATTACATTTTGCATGTGACTAATGTTTGATGATCACATATTTTGAATTATATGTATTATTTCGACACATTATCATATAGCAGCCAGCATTTAATTGTACCTGTTGAACATCTGTGAATTTTGTGATAAAAATGTGTTTCATTGATTGAAAGATAGCGCAGAGAAACCGGCCTTTTAACCCATCGATTCCAAGCCGGCCATCGATCATCCGTTCACACTAGCTCTACGTTAACCTACTTTCGCATCCACTCAATACACAGTGGGGGCATTTACAGAGGTCAATTAACCCACAAACCGCACATTATTGGGATGTGGGAGTATACGGAGCAACGGATGAAACCCACGTGGTCACAGGGAGAACATGCCTCAAACTCCGCATTTACCTGCTGCACCACTGTGTCGTCCAACACTTTGGAAAAAGCGTGGCACAAACAACGTGGTTTAAGCCTTCACACATATGTAGTGAAGCCGTATACAGTGAAACTCTATCGTGCAATTATCACATGATATTACGTTCTTGGCGTGCAAAAACCCCCACCATGTCGCACGGCCTTTTATCACTATTTTATTTTTCCGAGCAGGTGCAAAGAAGCATACAGTAAATACAAATCGGACACAAAGTTGGGTAAGGCTAATTTAATATATGACTATTCCATTTGTGAAAGTAGAGACAGGGTTGTGCCTTTGTTGAAACCAAGCCGTTTTAATGAGACCACGTCTTATTCTGTTTGAACGTATTCCCAATCCGTGAATTTCACAGTACACTACACAAAGGAGGACATAAAGAACAATACAAATGCATTTACAGGAGTTCGCATTTATTATAGATATCATATATATTGTTTACACCAGGCGTAGTGAAAGGAATATTTTCATTTGCACCTTACTGTTTCCTGTCCAGCCACAGGCGAGATTTCGGAATACTAGAGAGTGGCCATGCTGTTTCTTTGTTTAAGAAGGGAAGTAGAGGGAATCCGAGGCTCAACCAGTTGGATCTAAATATAGATCGTTTAACCACATGTTAGTGGTTGGGTACCGATTGGAAAGACTTCGTCAAGAGAGGATCTACTGACATTGGGAAGAGAATGGACGGATTAGCGATAGCCAGCACGGTCTAACACGTTTTACTGATGTAATTGAGTTTTCTGAACAGATGACAAAGGAGATTGATGAAGGCAGGGCAGTAGCTGCTGCAAACACGAATCTAATGAAGGCTTGTGATAAAGTTCCTCATGATAGGTTGATCCAAAAGATCAAGATCAAGATATACATGATCCACTGTAACTTGGTGATATGAATTCAGAACTGGCTTCTTCAGAGCGACAGAGGTTTGTCGAAGGAAGATCTGCCTGAAGGTCTGTGATCAGTGGAATTCCACAGGGACCTCTGTTATTTGTGATATATATAAATGACGTAGACATAAACCTAGATGGGTTGTTGAGTAAATTTGCTGAACAACAGGAGGAGTTGCAGACAGCGAGGAGGGCTGTCGGAAGATACAGAGGGTTATAGATCATCGATAGAAGTGGGTGGAGAAATGGCAGACGGAGCATGATGGAGTATAACCCGAGCAGTCTGAGCTGTTGCACCTTAGAATGGCGCATGTAAGGATAATGTCAAGATGCTAAAGTGAATTGATGTGCAGGGAGGTCATGGAGTCCAAGCTCATAGCTCACTGAAGACGGCAGCACGAAGAGATAGGCTGGTAAAGATGGCATATGATATGTTTGCTTTCATTGCTACGGCATTGAATATAAAAGTCAATAAATCATGATACAGCTCTATAAGACTCTGGTTAAGGCCCATTTCGAGATTTCCGTGCGGTTCTGGTAGCCTCATTACAGAAAGCCTTTTGGGAGGGTGCAGAAGAGGTTTATCAGGTGCGCTTGGATTAGAGCGGTGCAAGTAAATGAAGGGGTTGTATAAACTTGGATTGTTTTTTTCTGGAAATTCGGAGCATGAGGGCAGAATTGATAGAATGAAAGGCATAGATAGGGTAGACCGTCAGAACCTTTTCCACAGAACAGAAATGTCTAATGCTAGAGGGCATAGCTATAAGGTGTGTGGGAGAATGTTTGATGGAGGTATACGGGGTAAGTTCTTTACATAGCGATTGTTGTTTGCCTGGAAGGCATTACCATGTGTGCTGGTGGAGGCAGACACGATAGTGGCGTTTAATAGACATTTAGATGGACATATGCACAAGGAAAAACGGATATGGATCATGTACAGATAGATGAGATCAGTTTAAAATGGCATCGTGTTCAGCACAAGCATTTTGGGCTGAACACGATGCCAAGGGCGCGTTCCTATGCTGTACTGTTCTATGTTCCATATTATGTGCAGTTATCATATTGATCTGTCCAGTTGCGACTGTTTGCCCCGCAGTCGATTAGACTCTGGAAATTGGTCTTCGTGCGATAAGTCATTCGAGACAAACAAAAAATAATTGTCCCTCGTTTATTCTTGCCAGTGCATTCCACGCGAAAGCTTTATCTGTAGTATAACTAATCTTAAAATAAGTTCATGAATTTCCAGGAAGAATGTGAGAACGTTGGCCGCAATCCGATGTACGCATATTTGGATCTTGTCCGCTGCAAAGAATATGAGAAACCTGAAGAGCATGTGGAGAGCCCTGTGTATGCAAAGGTAAAGTTCGTTTCACGCTTTTACTCTACACATCTGAGAATATAGATACGTCGTACTCGGAGAAATTAGTCATTTTCTTGTCCAATTAACAATAGCATACATTTGTGCACAGATCGCAATTGTGGCTGCTGCTGATAATGAACTGGCATACGCTCCCTTGAACACGTCAAGCTCGACAAAGAATTTGAAACGGCAACATAAAGAAATAAGTGTAATATATAGCGGGGTGAAAAATAACAACTAAATTCGTCGGGCTATATGTAGGTATGTTACAAAACTTACCTTCAGTCGCGCTGTAATTCTGCCACTGGCCGTGTGCGCGATTTTGGCGCCTTTAAGGGGGGGGCGGGGTTAAAACGCGGTTTATCCTCCCTTGTCCTGGAAATATTTTGTTGGAGTACAAAACTTCGCTGACAAAATCGTTCCTACCGGCGTTTTGTGAATTTTTTATTTTTATTAAATCGTCAATGTCAGCGCTACAGTCATTTTAAAAGCAGCTCCTGAAGCGTCAACGCCAATAACGGGGACGGATTTCACACAATGGACAGGTAAACGAAAGTGCTTTCTTTAAATGTATAAAAGTGCTTCTTAAGAAGCCTTTAATTCACATTTTGTCATGCGACACGGTGATTTTATTCCCCGAATTAACGGCAGTATTTTTCATGCCAATACGGGGTTAAATTCACCGCAAATGAACGTTCCAAAAGATCGCGTTCCAGAAATTCTCACTCGCAAGATGAATTAAATCCCCATTAATTTACAGGTATTAAACATTCAATTCCTTCCATTTGGCCTGTAAATTCATGAAAATTAGATTTAAAAATTATGTTATATTGTGAATTATTGTGTGAATGTTATTTGGACACTTAGGCTATTTAAAAATGTTAATCTATTCTTAAGAAATTGATAGATGTTTAGATCTAGTAATTGAATTTTGTAATTAGCTACAATTAGGTAACTAACTAATTATATGCTTTACTTTCATGTCTTCGAAGTAAGATTGTTTCATATTTGTTTCAGAATGCTTCAATCTATAATACCTGAAAATTTCTTTCAGTTACCATAATTTTTAAGAAAGTTATGGGCTTTTAACTGTCCTCGATCACAGCTTTTGTGTTAAGTCAATGGAAAAGCAATAGGGAACTAGATGCTAATTTCTGAGTATGATAATGGCCATAACTTTTTTAATACTGAAGATATGAAAGTGAATTAAGTGTCAAATTAAACTTCTTTTTATGCTTTATCTGATGGGATAAATTGCAGACTTTATTTTTTAAATCTCAAAATTTTGTAACATTGCTACTATATGGCAGTGAATCGAAAATTTGTCAGTTACGCTGGAAATGAATTATTCGCTAATTTGATTCTAATTTAGTATATTCATAGTATCATTGTGTCATACAACATGGAAACAGGCCCTTAGGCCAAACTTCATGCCGTCCAATATGCCTCAATAATCACACCTACCCGCGTTTGACCCATATCCCTCTAAACGTTTCCTATCTATGTACCTTCCCAAAAATCCAATACATGCTGTTATATAATCTGACTCAACTCGTTGCAGACACCCGCTATGTGAAAGCAGTGCCCGTCAGTTTAAAAAAAAATTAAATCTCTCTCCTCTCACCTTCAACATGTGTCCTTTAGTTTTTTATTCCCGTACTTTGGGTAAAATACTCTGTGCATTCGTCCTATCTATTCCCAAAATGTAATTCTTAACTTTCATTGCCGCGGACCTACTCTTTTATGTACTGTGAAGTTATAATAGGCACGTTTCCTTCTTGATTGAGGGGGTTCACACAGCATGGCTAACTTATAATTTGTTTAAGACCATCTCATTGTTATTACAATTCCATTATTCCCCATTATGTTTACCTTCGATTGCGTGAGTTGGCATTCCGAATTCCATTTATTCCTTTATTAAGCTTGGTGCATGTGGTTATCAATTGATTATTTTCTTTCATACCAAATAATTATTTCAAGATTCCGATTAGTGAATGTTAGTGAATTCGATATTTTATACATCCATAATCCCTCAATCGTACGACTTGTGGTTTTCAAATGTTAATCATTTTTATTTCACTGGATTACTCTCGTCAAACTGTAAGCACATGCAAATTTCGCGCCGCGATATTAGAGACCCACTTATCACCTCCTCTTTTGATCCACCGATAAGCTAAGGAATTTTCGGCACCAGGTGTCCTTAGTTCCCCATTGCAGGACTCTTAGATATCTAATTGAATATGGTGAAATATTCTGTGTCTCAATTCTCTTTGCAACCATTACGCTTTTTATTTTTTGCAGGGGTGGGCTTATATGCATTTGGCCGTGAACATCGGCTCTGAGTGTACATTATTAATGTCTTGTAGCGGAACCAAACTGGCCTGTATTCTCCATTAGAAAGATACACAAGATTTGGAATTATCGAAAATGCTCAGCAAACTTGGCAGCATGTGTGCAACGAGAAATAGGTTTAATGTTTCACGTCGGAGATTGTTTCAGTAGAACTGGAAAAGAGAAATTGAAATTGCAGAATTGCTGAACGGTGGCAATCCATCTCTCTTGCAACCTTCTCCGACACCTACACGTACCTTTTTAAACTTTATTTCCCAGTTGCGGCAGAAGCTCGTGGTTGAAACATAGACCGCTTTTCTTTCCAGGCATGTTATCAAACCAAATGAATGTTTTCCGTATATTATTTTTGAATTAACATCTTTAACATTTGTATATTTGATTTTAAATTTAAGAAAACCTGCATATCACATACTATTTTCAATGATAATCATGTTGTTCCTTAGTGGAATGAATGTTAGAGGTCTGAAATATTTGGTTTTCTATTTGAATCAAACATTCTGAAATGTGCACCGTGACTTCTAAGCAAATCAAGTTTTCGGAATAAAATATTTGCTATCCTTTTTCGAAACCATATTTTGGAGGACAACATCGCATTTTCCCTTGTCAAATAATTAAAACTTATATGTCACAATTCTGCTGTGTGATTTGTTTTGGAGATATGATTCCAGGTCAAAAGTTCACAAAATGCATATTCACAACAAGATTATTTATGACGCTGCAAAAAATCCCAAACTCAATGGCCTTACCAATGGAAAAATATTAGATAAGCGAGAGTCATAGAAATACACAACACGAAAAGGCCAATCTAATTGGCATTGACCATCGGCTTCTTTGTCATATTCCTTCATTGAGACCATTTTATTTTCCCCAGTTTCACGACAAAGACTCTCCACTCCCACTTCCCGCCTCGACACACATTCACTCACACATTTTGTACTTGTCGGCCACACACTGTTCACAAACTAAACAAACTTTGAGTCAGTGGACTGGTACATATTCAGGCATTCCGCAGCTAACCTGAATGAGTACGTCACCACCGTGACTGACTTCGTCAGCAAGTCCATAGAAGATTGTGTATGGACGAAGACAATCCGAGTGTTCCCCAACTCGAAACCATGGATGAAACGCGAGGTGCATTCACAGGTCAAGGCCAGTTTTCCTGCACACAAGTCAAACAACCCAGAGCAGTACAAGAAGGCCTGCTATCATATTCGCAAAGCCATCAAGGATGCCAACAGACATTACCGGGACAAACTTTGATCGAGGTATAATCACTCGGACACACAGAGAATGTGGCATGGTCCGAATAAGATAACTGGCTGCAAAGCTAGGTCAGGCAACATCATTGGTGATAGTGCGACCTTACCTAATGAACTGAATGCTTTCTATGCTCGCTTCGAGCAGAACGCCAACAGAGCGGTGACACCTGGCGCATCAAACTCCTTTGTGCCTCTCCGCAGGGTGACTGGAGCAGAGGTTAGATCGGCCTTCCTGATGGTAAACTCACAAACAGGAACTGGACCAGACGGAGTTCCTAGCCGTGTCCTCATTAGCTGCACAGTTCAGCTAGCGGAGTATTCACGAACATCTTTAATCTCTTCCTACTCCGTTCTGGTACCCACCTGCTTCAAAAAGACCACCATTATCCCATTGCCAAAGAAAAGCAAGACCCCATGCCTAAACGATTACCGTCATGTGGCCTTCACGTCCACCGTCATGAAATGTTTTGAGGGGCTAGTTATGAAACGCATTTAATCCAGTCCACCCAGTGGATTTGACCCTACTGGCACAACAGGTCCACTGATGAAGCCATCGCCCGAGCCCTACACACATCCCTACAACACCTGAAGAAGAGAGACACCCACATCAGACTCCTAATTCATAATAATAATAATAATAATAATAATAACTTTATATATAAAGCACTTTAAACAACCACAGTTGCCACAAAGTGCTGTACATGAGAAATCATGAACAAAAAGCTATTACAAACAATTAAAAACCATTAAAAACCGTAAAACGAAGGACTATAAAAACACACTAAAAATTAAAAGACATTAAAAGCACTAAAAACAGGGGCAATGCCTCAGCCAGTGTCGAAAGCCAAAGAATAAAAATATGTTTTTAGGGAGGATTTGAAGATGGACAGTGAGGGGGCCTGTCTGATGTGCAGCGGCAAGGTGTTCCAGAGTGCCGGAGCAGCAACAGAAAAAGCTCTATCCCCTCTGAGCTTCCGCTTAGACCTTGGTACCTCAAGGAGCAGCTGATCAGCTGACCCGAGGCACCGGGCAGGAGCATATAGGTGGAGCAGCTCAGAGAGGTAAGGCTACAACTCTGCCTTTAATACCATTATACCATCCCAGCTTAACACCAAACTCGCAGGACGGGTTCAGCACTCATCTTTGCAACTGGATCCTCAACTTTCTGACCAACAGACCCTAATCAGTGAGAATAGGGGACAGATCATCCTCCACGATAATCTTCCACACTGGTGCTTTGCAAGGATGTGTTCTCAGCTCCCGTCTATACTCCCTGTACACCCACGACTGTGCAGCCATGAATAAACCTAATTCAAGTTTCAAATCCCCAGATTACACCACCATTGTGTGCCGATAAACAAATAATGATGAGACAGAGTACAGGAAGGAGATTGAGAACCTCGTGTCCTGGTGTGGAGACAATAAGCTTTCTCTCAACATCAGCAAGATAGTGATCGACTTCAGGAAGCAAAGTGGTACACATACCCCAGTTTGTATTGATGGTGCCGAAGTAGAGATGGTCGAAACCTTGGATTTCCTCGGAGTCAATACCACCAACAACTTCTCCTGGACAACACATATTGAAGCAACGTGCAAGAAGGAACACCAACGCTTCTGCTTCCTTAGAAGGCTTAGGAAGTTTGGCATGTCCCCTACATCACTCAACAACTTCTACAGACGCACCATAGAAAGCATTTTATCAGGATGCGTCACAGCTCCATGTAGGACCATAAGGAATTGCAGCAAATTGTGGATGCAGCCCAGGCCATCACTCAAACAAACCCTTCTATAGATTCAATTTATACTTAACTCTGCCTTGGCAACGTCAGCAGCATGATCATAGACGAGTCGCACCCTGACCACTCCCTCTTCTACCCTCTCCCATCAGGCAAAAGGTGTGAAAAGGCAAACCACCAGTCATGGACAGTTTCTTGTCAGCTGTTATCAGGCAACTGAATCACCCTACCACAACCAGAGAGCAGTGCTTAACTACTACCTCCGATGTCCCTTAGACTTTTCTTGACCGGACTCAGGAGGAGTAAACGGAGAGTTTGAGAATAATTAAGAAGGAAATCAGGAAGGCATCAAGTGGGCATGAAACAACTTTTGTAGAGAAGATTTAGGAAACTCCAAAAATATTGTTTAAGTATATTAAGTAGGCTGATTAAGGAGAACATATGCCCCTTCAAATAACAAATTGTATGTCTACGCTTGGAGCTGCATGAGATGGGCAAGATGCTCAATGAATGTTTCTCCTCTGGGGTGTGGTTAATGTTCGGCCTTTATTTGAGAAGGGCTGCAGAAAGAAAATGTGGGAATTATAGACCAGTAAGCTAGACAATAAAAACTTGGGAACTATAGACCAGTAAGCTTGGTGTTCTGGGAGATCGTTTTGCGGAATACGATTTACAGCATTTGCAAATGTAGGCATGCATTCTGGATACTTAACATAACTTATGCATGGGAGTATGTGTCTCACGAACCTGGTTGAGTTTGGTGATTAATTAACGAAAAAGATAGACGAGAGAAGGTCTACTTGGACTTCAGCAAGGCCATTGACAAGGATCTGCATGGTAGATCACTCTGCAAAGTTAGATTGCATGGGATTCAGGGAGAGATAACTAATTAGATAGGCAATACGCCCATGGAAATATAGCAAGGACTTATCGTGGAAGAATGTTTCTCGGACTTGAGGCCTGTTGCAGTCAAGAGGGGTAGCTAAAGAGTCGGAGCTGGTCATATTTGCATTTGTTATCCACATCATCGATTTGATAAAAAAAATGTATATGGCATTGTTAGTAATTTTGCAGATGTCACGAAATGACGTGGCATCTTAGCTGTGAAGAAGATTATCAGGATGAGAGCAGGATTTTGGTCAGCTGAGCATGTGGACCAAGGAATATGTAATGGAGTTTATTTCAGCTGTGCAAAGTGTTGCAATTTGGGATGTCAATATAGTGTAAGACCCTTAAAGATTTAACGTAGGGACCTTGGGAGTATTTTGCAACAGAGGTACCCGGAAGTCGAGCACATCTTTCACTGTAAAGTGCGTCCCGGGTTGTTAGGGGGGAAGGAAGGTGTTTGCACGATGGCCTTCTATTGAAAGGACATTGCAAATAGAAGTCGGGAAGTTATGTTTCACTTGTTCATGCCACGCGTGAAATGTTAACTTCTGGTCACCCTGCCATAGAAAAGATAAAATTAAACTAGAGAGAGAGAGAGTGCAGAGATTTCTGCCAGGAATCAAAGGACTGAGTAATAAAGAGGCCTGGGTAGCGATCCAGACAGGTACGATAGTGGCATTTTCGAGACTTTGCCTTGGTATATGGGTGTGCAGGGAAAGGAATTGTATGGATTACGGTGCTCTCCACAATGTTTGGGACACTGACCCATCATTTATTTATTTGCCTCTGTACTCCACAATTTGAGAATTGTGATTGAAAAAAATCGCATGTGGTTAAATTGCACATCAGCAGATTTTATTATAGGGTATTTTAATACATTTTTGTTTCACCGTGTAGAAATTACTGCAGTGTTTATGCATAGTCACCTCTTTTCACAGCTCGAATGTCGGCGAGGCATTACTCCCTGATGAGCTCAATGCGTTTTACGCACGCTTTGATAGAGAGAACACCGATGTACCTTCCCGAGCCCCCATTCGCTGTGATGGTATTTCAGTCTCAGTGACAGAGGCCGACGTCAGGAAATCCTTCAGAGGGGTGAACCCTCGAAACGCGCCTGGACCTGATAGTATACCTGGTGTTCTAAAAACCTGTGCGGACCAACTGGCTGGAGTTTTTACGGACATTTTAACCTCTCACTTCTGAGGTCTGAGGTTCCCATCTGCTTCAAAAGGGCATCAATTATACCAGTGCCCAAGAAGAGTTAGGTGAGGTGCCTCAACGACTATCGACCTGTGGCACTAACGCCTGTGGTGATGAAGTGCTTTGAAAGGTTGATCATGGCGCAAATCAACTCCTACCTCGACAAAAACCTGGACCCAATGCAGTTCGCTTACCGCCACAACAGATCAACGGTGGATGCGATCTTGCTGGCCCTCCACTCCGCTCTGGACCACTTGGACAACAAAAACTCATATGTCAGGCTGTTATTCATTGATTACAGCACGGCATTTAATACTATCATCCCCTCCGAGCTGGTTACCAAACTCGCAGAACTGGGTCTCTGCGCATCCCTCTGCAATTTAATCATCGACTTCCACATTCACAAACCACAGTCTGTTTGTATTGGTGGAAATGTGTCAGACTCGATAACAATCAGAACGGGAGCACCTCAAGGCTGCGTGCTCAGCCCCCTGCTGTACTCACTCTATACTCATGACTGCGTAGCCGGTCATAGTGCGAACTCCATCATCAAGTTCGCTGACGACACCACTGTTGTGGGACATATCTCTGATGGAGATGAGTCAGAGTATAGAAGAGAGATCGAGCAACTGTCCATATGGTGGCAGCACAATAACCTGGCCCTCAACACCAGCCAAACCAAGGAACTGATTGTGGACTTTGGAAGGAGTAGGATGGGGACCCACAGTCCCGTTTATATCAACGGGTCGATGGTTGAAAGGATCAAGAACTTCAAATTCCTGGACGTGCACATCTCTGAAGATCTCTCCTGGTCCGAGAACACTGATGCAATTATCAAGAAAGTACATCAGCGCCCCTACTTCCTGAGAAGATTACGGAGAGTTGGTTTGTCAAGGAGGACTCTCTCTAACTTCTACAGGTGCACAGTAGAGAGCATGCTGACCGGTTGCATCGTGGCTTGGTTCGGCAACTTGAGCGCCCTGGAGAGGAAAAGACTACAAAAAGTAGTAAACACTGCCCAGTCCATCATCGGCTCTGACCTTCCTTCAATCGAGGGGATTTATCGCAGTCGCTGCCTCAAAAAGACTTTCAGTATCATCAAAGACCCACACCATCCTGGCCACACACTCATCTCCCTGCTACCTTCAGGTAAAAGGTACAGGAGCCTGAAGACTGCAACGACCAGGTTCAGGAATAGCTACTTCCCCACAGCCATCAGGCTATTAAACCTGGCGCGGACAAAACTCTGAACATTAATAACCCATTATCTGTTATTTGCACTTTATTAGTTTATTTATTCATGTGTGTATATATTTATATAATGGTATATGGACACACTGATCTGTTTTGTTGTCAATGCCTACTATGTTCTGTTGTGCTGAAGCAAAGCAAGAATTTCATTGTCCTATCAGGTACACATGACAATATACTCACTTGAACTTGAACTTGAACTTTAACTTTCAGGGCACCATAATGTTTGAGACACAGCAATGTCATGTAAATTAAAGTAGTCATGTTTAGTATTTTCTTGCATACCCTTTGTATGCAATGACTGCTTGAAGTCTGCGATTCATGCAGGGTGTCTTCTCTGGTGATGCTATGCCAGACCTGTATTGCAGCCATCTTTAGCCTATGCTGGTTTGGGGGCTAGTCCCCTTCAGTTTTCTCTTCAGCCTATAAAATAGAATTTGCCTATGTGTGTGGGTGTGCAGGGAAAGGAATTGTATGTATTACAGTATATGTAGGTAGATAGCAATTGCACTGCTCATCATGTTCGGTGCAGACATCTTAGCCAGCAGGGTCTGACCTTGTGCTACACACAGTGTTCAAGTGTTCTAGTTGTGCCCAGGGGACTGTCTTGGTGCTGCTAGACTGTGTGACTCTATGTCGATGTATAAAAGCAAGGTCACCATTGAGGTTTATTCGCATTTTTAAAGGCACGGCAGATAAAAACAAAACAGTTGATGTAGTGGACTTTTAGAACGGCTTCAATGACAAAACACAGAATGGAAACTGGCCCTTCATCCCACCGAGGCCATGCCGAGCATTGATGTCGATCAGAAAGTGTGGAATAAGATGGGGGAATTGTCGGTCTTATCTCCCAAATAAAGTGTGAGAATAGGACTGAACATATAATTTCTGGTTTGAGATTTAAGATGGCAACAGCCATGTAAACCGGTAAATACAGTCAGGATAAATATTCTTTTCGGCTTTGCAGGAAACCATAAACTTATTTGCCGCTCTGAAATGGGATTCCATCCAGAGGCATCATTCAATGGATTCCACCTCAAACGGTCGCATTTTCTCCCATGATGAATCTATCCACATAGGTTTGATTAGATTGCAAAATACAGAATGGAAACTGGCCCTTCGCCCACCGAGGCCATGCCGAGCATTGATTCACACTAGTTCTATATTATCCCACATTCGGATTTACCCACTCGGGGGGAATTCAAATATTCATTTACCAACAAGCATACGAGTCTTTGAGATGTGGGGAGAAACAGGAGCACTCGGTAGGAACCTGCGTTATCACATGGAGAATGTGCAAACTCCACACAGACAGTAAACGAGGGCAGAATTGATCCCGGGTCTCTAGCCCTGAATGATAGTAGCTCTACCAGCTAAACCACTGGGCCGCCCTGTAATTAACTTCCTTGCAATTATCTTCCTTCTTCCGAGAAACTACTACAAATGACTTGGGCCAAATCTATGCTTGCCTTCTGTAGGAAGCATGAGAAAGTCCTTATTGCATTCCAACTGGCATCCTCAGCGCTTGAATGTCAGCACTGATTGGGGATGATCAGCCATGATCACATTGAATGGCAGTGCTGGCTCGAAGGGCCGAATGGCCTATTCCTGCACCTATTGTCTATTGTCCACATCGACAGTTGCATTAGTGCGTATAGCTGCATCCGTAGAGAAATGCACAGTTTCGTCAGTTTTTGGCTTCGTTCCATCGTGCTCTAATCTTCACGTGGATGATCTATGATTCTTCATTACGCTTTTAGTTTGCTCTGTATCTACATCAGTGGATAAAGCAGGGAGCAAAATCCATGCAGAATATGAAACTCCCAAAGTTATATATTCATGGAGATATGGAGTCACAAATTAGGGAAAGGGGCTTTTTGGCCCAACCCGTCCATACCACCTATATGCCCCATGTAAACTGGCCCCATTTTCCCGCGGTTAACCAATATACCTCAGAACCATTCGATCCATGCGCCTGGCCAAGCCAAGTGTCTAAAAAATGTTGTTGGAGTACTTGCCTCAATTACCTAATCTGACAGCTCGTTACATATACCTACCACCCTCTGTGAAAAAGTTCCGATTTGGGTTCTTATTAAAGATTTCCCCTCTCAACACAAAACCATATAATCTAGTTCTTGATTGCCCAATGCCGCGAAAAATATTCTGTGCATTCACCCTATCTATTTATCTCATGATTTCACCTCAGGTGTCATGCGTCTAGATATTCTTATTCCGTCTCTTGCAGTGCATCTATTCCATGCCATCAGTTCCCAATCTACAGTATGACGCATTGGTTGACAATGGAATGATTCGCACAGGTATATCTGAATGGTTCTCATCCTTTCTGTCCTATGGCTTTCCCCCCACAAGAGTAGGTGGAACCCTTGCATGAATCTCATCTACTTTCCACCCCACCAGCCTCCACATCCAAAGGGTCACGCAAAGTAATTAATAGAAGCGCTAATAAGATCCCCCCCACCATAGTCATAAAGTGATAGTGTGGAAATAGGCCCTTCATTCGAACTCGCCCACACCGGCCAACAATGTCCCAGCTGCACTAGTCCCACTTGCCTGCACTTGGTCCATATCCCTCCAAACCTGTCCTATCCATGTACATGTCTAACTGTTTCTTAAACGATGGGATAGTCCCAGCCGCAACTACCACCTCTGGCAGCTTGTTCCCTTTCACCACCCTTTCAACGTCAAACCGGAGAAGTACAACTAAATCGCTGCTTAACATGGAAAACATATCTCAGTCTCTGCATGTTGGGAAAAATGATTGTGTGAAAAAGTTACCCCTCGGATTCCTATTACATATTTCCCCTTCAACTTGAACCTACGTCGTCTGGTCCTCGATTCCCTTACTCTGTGCATAAGACTCTGTGCATCTACCCGATCTATTCATCTCATGATTTTGTATACCTCTATAAGATCTCCCCTTATCCTCCTGCGCTCCATGGAATGAAGAACCAGGCTACTCAACCTCTCCCTAGAGCCCACACCCTCTGGTCCTGGCAACATCCTCGTAAATCAGAGATATACAATATCCCTCTACGTTTCAGTGTTTTAAAACAATTACCTTCTTCGTGAATCAAAGGTCTGCTCAATCACGTTCACCTGAATAGATCCGTTTTATTCAAAAATAGCATTTTTGCATATCACCATGGGAGGAACAATTATTTTTCCCAACATGCAGAGACTGTGACTTTTTATCCATGTTAAGCAGCGATTTATTTGTACTTCCTCCGGTTTCACGTTGAAATTTGGTTCACAAATCGTTCTACTCTGCATTGGAGAACAGAAACTAGATTGTGTGATGACTTTTCAGAGAGACCCTAAGCATCGGGTTGCGTGCCACTTTAATTCGTTCTCCCTGTCCCACTGACTATTCTGTTTACCCATCCAAATCCGAATGAAACTGCTATAAGAACGCTCAATCATCTAGGCATTATGCAGACATCGTCAACTTAGGTAATTGAGACTTTATTTTCGCGTGTACCATAAGTGCCCAATCTGCCTCGCATCACAGTGTCTCTCTTTTCATTCTCTGTTGATATGCCATAGCATACTGGAAACGTCTCAGAGCTATCTACAAGTCCTCCAGCTTATCCGCCATCGATAGAAATACTCTTTTCTAGTCAAATGAAAGGCGTAAGCCGTAAAACGTTAAAGGGTTCCGTTTCCGCCTAATCGGCCATGGCTCGAAGCAAAATAAATAAAAAGACACATTGTGCTAGAGTAAAGTGCGACGTGCACGTCCTCTAACCTCGTCCACTGTATCCGATGTTCCTCCTGTACGTCGGCGTGACCAGGTATAGAATCGGTTCCGGTTGGCGGCGCGACTCACGTTGCAGCGGACCCTGCAGCCTGTCTGTCTTTTTTGTATTTTTTTGTCTAGTTAAATGTAGTTGTTGTGTTTTTTTATTACTGTTTTTAACTGTGTATATGTGGGGGGCGGGTGTGGGGGGGAGGGGGAAACGTTTAAAATCTCTTCCCTGCACGGGAGACCCGACCTTTTCCCTGTCGGGTCTCTGTTGTGGTTGGGCCTAGCACCGTGGAGCGGCCTCCAACCGAAACGACCTGGGGGCTCCAGTCGCGGAGCCTGCGGAGCTGCGGACTTACCATCGTGGGGCTGGCCGCCCTCAGAGCTTGGGGAGCGGTGGTGGCTCGTTGCTGCGGCCCGACTCCGGAGCTCGGAGGTTCCAGCCGCAGGTCCGGTGGACTGTGATATCGGGAGCTCGCGGGTCCGGGTGGGAGACCGCTTTTCGGAGCTCCCGCAACGCAACTTCTCCAGCCCGTGTCGCGGGGTTGGAACGACCCGGAGTGGGGCCGTACATCGCCGGCGCGACTTTAATGACCGCGGGACATTCCAACGCCCGCCAGGGGCTCCAACTTTGCGACATTTAGACCTGGAGCGGGGCCGTACATCGCCCGGCGCGGTTTAATGGCCGTGGGACTTACCATCGCCCGCCTGGGGCTTCAACATCGGGAGAAAAATGGTGCACAGGGAAAATAAAATGATTTGCCTTCCATCACAGTGAGGAGGAGATTCACTGTGATGGATGTTTGTGTGAATTGAATTGTTTGTGTGTCTTGTAGGAATTATTTTGTTTGTACGGCTGTAGAAACAGAGTTTCGTTTGAGCCTCACTGAGGTTCAAATGAGATTTAAAAAATATTGTATTGTATTGTATTGTATTGTAATCGAGGAGAGTTTAGCAAATATCACGGCACCCTTCTGAATAGCAAATGCCAGATGTTACATCAAAAAGGGACATGTGATGCAGTTTTAGCAGCAACGAAGAAACGGCCGATGCACGTGTGTTTAAGATTAAAATGATGGGGCATATTTGAGAATAGGGTATTCGTAGACGACCATAAGGCAGTCACTGGATGATAATTACAAAACATAGGGATATTTAATATGTAATGGATGGGAGAGAAGCACGTTTCTTTCAAACATGATGGAAAGAGGCAAATACAATTACAACATCCAGAAGACATTTCGACAGGTATACAGAAAGGAAAAATAGAAAGCGACATGGGATTTGCAGGCAACTGGGTTTACCGAAGACATGACATAGCTGCTGGCACAGCTACACCAAGGCTTGTTGCACTGTGGTACGATTCAGCGATTGTCTGATACGACTATAACCATCTATATGTTTCGGGATTTTTTTTTGCTAACAGTTCAAACAGTATAGGAAGGAACTGCATATGCTGTTTTAAACCACATATAGACACAAAAAGCTGTAATAACTCAGCTTCTTCAGTTTGAAGCAGGGTCTCGACCCGAAACGTCACACATTCCTTCTATCCAGAGATGCTGCTTGTTCCGCTGAGTTACTCCAGCTTTTTGTGTCTATCTTAGGAGTTAGCTGTACATGGTGGCAGCTCCATGCATGGGGTGTGAAAGAGATGATTGGTCCAGGAGTCTGACAACAGTGGGGAAGAAGCTGTTCTTAAGCCAGGCTTTTAAATCCCCATACCTTTTCCCGGAAGATAGAACAGAAAAAAGGGATTTGCCAGGGTTGCAGGCATCCTTAACAATACTTCCAGACTTCCTGATGCAACGCACTGTTACATGGACTGGATGGAGGGAAGTGAAGAGACTCTGATGGACTGAGCTGTGTTCATCATTCTCTATATAGGAAGGATCTGCAGATGCTGGTTTAAACTGAAGATAGACAAAAAATGTGGAGTAACTCAGCGGGTCAGACAGCATCTCTGGTGAACAGGAATATGTGACTTTTCGGGTCGAGACCCTTCTTCAGACTGCTGGTCAGTCAGTCAAAAGCAGAGCAGTTGCCCTACCAGGCTGAGACTCCTGTCAGAATACCTTCTATAGCATAACTGTAGACGTTTGAGAGAATTCTCATCAACGTGCCGATTCTACTCACAGTTCAAAGGCCAATTAACCTACAAACCTGTACATTTGTGGGGTGTGGTAGAAAACCAGAGCACCCGGAGGAAACCCACGCACAGGGAATGTGTGCAAACGCCACACAGGTCTGAAGAAGGGTCTCAACCAGAACCGTCACCCATTCCTTCTATCCTGAAATGCTGCTTGACCCGCTGTTACTCCAGCATTTTGTGTCTATCTTCGGTGCAGACCAGCATTTGCAGTTCCTTCCTATACACAGACAGCATCCATGGTTTGAATTTTAATTTTACCACGAATATGTCAAGAATGGGACATAGTACATTGGAGAAGCGTTGGTGCAGTTGGTCCCAAGAGGGATATAATTTATATATTAAATACGTATTGGGACGTTGGTGGCACATTCCAAACAATTAATGGCCGATAGAAATATTTAAAGCTTTCATTTTCGCATTTACCTCATTTTCTATCTGGTTACTAGTATTTTCGGATGTCCGACTCCTTTTAGTTTCTACATATGTGGAAGACTTTTAACTTTCTGTTCTGACATAAAACTGCAGCCATTAGCATGAAGATCATTGGTAAACTCAGCAAAGACAAGATTCGTCTGGATGGATGGCAAATATGTGTTTGAATCGTGGAACATGCCATGCACTTCCGACAGGGTGATTCCAGAATTTTACAGAAGCTCATTTCTGAACAGCTGCAATTGTGTCATTTCGTATCGGACGTGATTTCCTTCAGTCCACGTCAGACCCTGTACCCTTTTTTTCACAGCAGAGATATGGTAATGCATTGTGCAACATGTTCCATTTGACCAAGTCTTTCGAACAGAAAGGTTAACTCTATTTCTCTTTACCAAGATCATACTTTACTTACATGTAGAGTTCAGCAATTACTGAGTGCATTTCAGACTTCCAATACTTAGGACGTATGATTTTTATAGTTCAGTATGCTTTTTCGCGATGTGGTTCTGTTATTATCGTCGCTCTTGTTTATAAACGCAGGTATTTTTCGATTTTTCTTTTGTTTTCATCTTCTTACTGACCTACACCCTCTGTGATCTGCACCCGTATATCGAACGCACATCCATTTTCATGCATCTTTTAAAAGTGCGATTAATTGTGTCTGTCCTCGTCTGTTATGGGATAATTTTTGATTTTCTTCTGCTACAGTTGCCGTTGATGCTCACTACCAAATCGATCAATCTCCGACGATCAAACACGCGATCTTACATTCAAATATCACTCTCTATTGCATTATTGGACTATCGCACAATAGTCAACCTGTGGAATTTTATTGGTGGAAACTTGGCGAACAGAACGTTCTGCAAACAGCTTCTGACAGTAGGAAGATATTTCTTCGTTTTAAACAAGGTGGAGCTTCCTTGCATATATTGAATATCCATGCAGATGATGCTGGAGTCTATTACTGCGGAGTAGGAATCCAGGGAAGCGAGATTGTGAATGGATCTAGCTCCAGAATTAAAGTCTTCGGTATGTGTAACAGTAAAAGCAAATGTGCTGCAAGATGGAGATGTTATTCTATTACTGTTCAATTCTATACTTCGGGAAAGCAATGTGGCCAGGTTTTCCATTGGAAGTACCCATGTTATATGTAATATTGTGTCTTAAGATCCCAGGACAACTGTCTAATTGGTTGATTTTCGGTTGTTAGTATGAGGATGTTGCTCCAAATTCACTGAAACATAGATTCCAACACAGTTACTATCTTGACTAGTACTTCCCGAGGACGATTAATGCGGTCTAATATCTGCTTGTAATTTATATTGATCTTCTTTAAATCATTCAGAATTACGCGCTGGTGTTATTTTAACACAGGTGTATCGTAAACCTTTTTCTTCACCAAATATTCAATGAAATTCCAAATACACAAAGGAAGAAATATTGCTGGAGTAGCTCAGCGGGTGAAGCCGCAACTCAGCAGACCATGAATAGGCGACGTTTTGGGTTGGGACCCTGCTTCAAATTGAAGCGACGGACGGGGTGGGGGTAGAGAGTTGGAAGAGAGGAGGGGGGGGGAGCTTTGGGTGTAATAGACCGACACAGTTGGGAAGCATTTCTTTGGACCATTTTATTTACAACTGCCGGTGCGGCATCAACCGTCACCCTGTTCCGGTCACTTCTCCCGTCTCTAACATTCCCCCTCATCATGGACCCGCCCTGCCGGCCTTCTGCTCTAGCTGGATCTTTTTTTATATCCAACGCGGTTTCAAATTGCAGGAGCGGTATCAAACGTCTCCTCCTCTCCCGCAGTAAACATAAAAGGCTACACCTGATATTCCTATGTTGTTTTTTTAATTTACCAATTAATTTAGAGTTCTTACTTTAAGAAAACTAAATAATATAGGGCGCTCATTCTGAGGTTTGAAAACAGAGCACATCTGTAAAAGTTGCGAATTAGTTAAAGATAAACTGACCAATTGTTATTAAAAAATTAAACAGAGGTAGCAATTCACACTATTCGAAACAGTGGGCAACGATTGGAAACGCTAAATAAGTTTTCATTCTCCTCGGATGCTTGCTGTCGTGGATGTGTATAGAATCAGATTGCACGGCTGAGCACGATTTATTTTGTTGATATCCGAAAAACCGGCCGAAGTTGTGCTAATCGACTGAACGTTTCCATAACCGTGCAATTATGAGGTCGCCGACCAGTATTGTAAAACATAGTTATGCTCGTGTAGTTGTGTTCCGGATCCCAAATACATTTTCTGCTTTACATTTGCAGTTCCGCCAGCTCAGCTCAGAATCTCAAAACTGCCTGATGAAAACTCAACCACATTGAATCTCTTGTGTAAAACGGATGAATTTTTCCCGGAGTCATTAAATCTTACTTGGTACCGAAATGGTATTGAGATTTTCGAGGACATAGATAGAACAGTAAAACTGACTATGAATGGATTATATGAAGTTTCCAGTCATTTAAAGGAAACAAGGACACTCCAGGGCGGATCGGTCTATACTTGCCAAGTTGCGCACCTCACTCTTCCTACACCATTGACTGGACACTGGATACTCCAGTATCATGTTCCGGATTCCAAAACAGGTAACGAAGAAAACATTAGAATGTTCGATTGTAGCGGATTCAGATCGTCGTGTTTGGGAAGCGAACTGGCTTTGAAGGAGAGGATGATTGCTAAGTTGCAAAAGTATGGTATTTCTACCTTGCTCTCTTAATTATATTGTTAAAATTGTACTAAGATTTCAGATTGTACTAAGTTGTAGTTGGAGCAGATAAAGCCCTTAACCGACTTGGTTAATCCATTTAGAGTATTAAGTCAATTTAAGTATAATACCTATCAGGAGAGATGAGCCAGTGCAATGTTTATCCTGCGTTTTGTCGGAGATCAGCAACAAGTTTAATGTCGCTCGCGGCCATTTCTTCAGGAAATGCATTAAACTTCAGATCCAGACTGACGTTCTTGCGCATCTGGTATTTAGAATGGATTCGCTGTGTAGCATCTCCGATGTTGACGACGGTATGGATAGCTTGTTTACTGAATTCATAATGTGACCAATATTGATCGCTTTGGAAAAAAGGCGTTTGGTACGCTATGGCCAAAGTAGTACCACAATCGGAAAGCGTGGTTGTGCACTGGCTTTGGATAATCAAAGTTTAAGGAGCAGGACCCCTTAAGTTGTTAAATCCAGATTTGTTCCAGCAGCACTTGCGAATGAAGATAGGAATAGGAGGATAGATCTGTGGAATACTTGGCTAAAGATATAGTGGAAAAGGGGGATCGTAACATTTCTCAATCCCCGGGAGTAGTAGGGACATGGAGTGCTTTGCCAGTGATGGTGATGAAGATAACTGGAAGTACGGCAATAGAGGAAGTTGGATCATGTACAGGAAGATGTGTTCGGCTTCACTTGGCATTTTTAGCACAAATATTGTGGCCCGATGGGCTCGTCCCTGTGCTGTTAAGTTATATGCTCTAACGATCACTTTGATGAAAAACTGCAAATTTATCAGCCCTATTATTATCGGGTGTTTGCCCATTGATGTAGGCAAATCCGAATGATTTAAGATTAATACTGTTTTAGTAGTTGGAGATTTCATGTAGAGTAATATTAATTCTGAAAATGTTAGTATGAAAGACAAATTGTGTCTAGGAAAGCATTTTGAGCCAGAATGCACGTAATCCAACCGCAACGTTGCTGCGCCGAATCTTAGGGCAATTTACGGCAATTATTTCGTCCAGTGGTTGGGGCTAACATTTTCTATAGCGTCCATTTCTTTAGGTATTAGGGCTGGTCGTGGATCGGGATTACATTCGTGTGGAAGTTAAGATACTGAATTGGGGAGGTTGCAAATCTATCGTAATATATGACCTGTCAAATTGAAACTGTGTTTACGGTTTGGCGAATCCTGTAAGTATGAACAACTGAGAGTTGGGGGCCGACGTGTCATTTCAGGGTGGAAGGAAATGGCAACGTTAGGGGATATCAGACTGTTTGGTGAAGCGCATGAAATCAGATGGGGCTCTTCGGAAGGTACATACAAGTGCTCAGGGTGGTTAAACGGAAATGAAAGATCACCAGTTCGCAGGATTAAATAAAGCACCAAGCCACATAATAACGACAATACGGAAGACGGTCTGTTCCAGATCAAAAGGGCAATCTGTAACTGAAGCTGAAATGCGCATACCATTTTCTGTATAAAAATAACGTCACCCGCACATCTCTGATTCTTTCATATTTTAACCATAGGAAAAGGATTCTGATTATCTATCCTGACTATGTCCCATTAATTCTAGAAAACATTCTAACTGCCCACAACCTACGATGCCCCAGAAAAAAATCCAAGGTTGGCCAAGCTCTCTTGATGGTCAATATCCTCTCATGCAGCCAGCATTCAGACAGTCATCGGGCACGCGGAGAGGCTATAATGTCCAACTTTCCCATGCCGACCTCGATGCCCCATCCACACAGGTTACACCTGCCTGCGTTCATCTCTCATCCTTCTAACCCTTTCCGAATATGTACCTGTCCAAATGTCTTTTAAATGTTGTTTTAGTAAATCTGTTCTACACTCTGTCAAAAGTCTCCACATTCTTGCCGTAATGGGGCGATCTAAACGGCAGACAACATTCCACACGCGGACTATTCAAAGTTTTTTAAAGCTGCAACATGGCTCCCACTCAGCACATGGTTCTTGCACTCAGTGCCACAACCGATGAAGGGAAAAGTATACCAAATTCATCCTTTACCATGCTATCAATTTGTGTTACCGTTCTTAAGGAGCTATGTCCTTCGACCCAAGATCCAAAAATTCATCAGTGCTGTGGAAAGTTTTGCAAAACGTAACAGAACACACTTGCTCAGATTAAACTGCATTTTCCACTTCTACACATACGTCCCTAATCAAACTGGACCTTTCCCTGTTTAGACTGGGAGTGCCATAGTGTCATGGACGTTGATCAGCTGGAATTTGTCATATATGTTCAGGACAACACAAGTGAGAGGTGTTGCATTTTCTGAGGTCAAACAGTGTGAGGACGCAGACAGTGTAAGGCAGGGCTCTACGGAGTGATGGGGAGCAGAGGGATCTAGAAGATGCAAGCATGCATACTTTCTTAAGAGTGTTTTCACAGGTAGATAGGGTGAGCAAGAAGGCGTTCGGCACATTGGGCTTCATCATTCAAAATATTTAGTATAGAAATTAGGAGGTCGTGTTACAGTTGTACGGGGCATTGGCGAGGCAACATTTGGAGTATTGTATTCAGTTTTGACCACCCTGTTACAGGAAATATGCTGTTAAGCTGTAAAGGGTGCAGAGAAGATTTACGACGATGTTGCCAGGACTCCAGGGCCTGACGTATAGGGAGAGATTGAGCAGGCTAAGACTTTATTCCTTGTGCTACAGAAGGGTGAGGGGTGATCTTATAGAAGTTCGTCGCAAGAGAGGAACAGATAGGGCAAACGCACAGTATTTTGCTCAGTGTAGGGGAATCATAAAACAGAGGGCAAAAGTTTAAGGATGGAAAGATTTAATAGAAATCTGTTAGGGCAACTGATTTAGACAAATCGTGCTGAGTATATGGAAGGAGATGCCAGAGGAGGTAGTTGAGCCAGGTGAAATAACAACGTGTAGATGATATCTGGACCGGTGCATGGATAGGATAGGTTTAGAACGTCATGGGCAACGCGCAGGCACGTGGAACTAGTGAATGTTGGTCCACGTGGGCAACTTAGACAGACTGGCCTGTTTCCATATTGAACAACTATTTGATTTCATAAATGTTGGTGGGTGAACATTTAGGGACCAGTATCTACAGTTCTATTTGCTTGAAAATAATTTTGAATACGCACAGGGCTGGTCCACAAGGTTGAAGTTCTAAGCCGTGCAAGGCCAACTTTAATGGTATTCGACAGGAATTTACAAACGTTTGGTGGAGGCTTGGAACAGACACAACCATCTGAAGAAGTGTCCCGACCCGTAAAATCACCTATCAATGTTCTGCAGAGATGCTGATTGATCAGCTGAGTTACTACAGCACTTTGTATCCTTTTATCTTACAAATCTTCAGTCGTGTAGGTTATTTGCGGCCAAAGCGGCTTCAGGTAAGTGGACTGCTCTTCAAAGTGTAATGGCGAGAGTTGCAAGCATGCATGTTCATGTTAAAGTGGGTAAAACAAATGGGATTAAGGAAGACCAGATCACGTGCAAATTTGTGTCTCTGGTCAGGAAAAAAGGAGGCATGGGCCAGTTATAGGCAGTTGGGATGAAATGTATCCCCGAAGGGATTTAGGGGATTGAGGAGCATAGTTAAGAAGCAAATCAAACGGGCAGGAAGAGGCAATGGATAATTATGGCAGATAATATTAAGTAAAATTTGAAGACATTTCGGGAGTACATAAAGGTGAAAAGGGTAACTAGACAGTGAGATAAAATCCGCTGTAACCTTTGACAGCCTTCCCTCCAACTCCAGCAATTTTATTAAAGTTAATTCGACCATTAGGCAGATCCATTTACATTTTCGCCAGAATCGCCTTCGGAAAATTCAAATGTCACTTTTTTCTGTTTGCTTTGCACAAACGTTGAAATTATTTGTAGATTTCTGGGCTTACAATATATTACATCAGATTCAAGGGAGGGTGATTTTCCGAATTCAGGAGCTTCGATTTTTATATGTATCCTATGCTTTTCAATCTTACAGGTACTAAAATCATCAATTGCGTCAGGATAATATGCGGTTTAGTAACTTTACTACTGCCGCTTGGCATTGCAATGTGTTGTATTGCAAGAAAAAATAAAGGTAAAGAATAATTTAACACAATTAAGCATTTTGTTCAGGGGGCTAAAGCTCCAGAAAGGGAGGCACATGAACTCTCTATTCTCGGGGAATATAGCTTATTCTATCTTATCATAATGTTCGGCAAACATATTGTGCGCCGAGGGACCTGTTCCTGTGCTCTGTATTAATGTTTTATGTTACAATGAGTAGCCTTCATATTGCATCTGCGAAAATTAATTACCTTTCATGAAAGCATTCATATTCGCTATTCCGCACATTTTTAAGTGCACTAATATCCTACTGTCACGTGCTGTTCCCTCAGAACTGAAGATCTCGTCCAATTATGTATTCCCGAAAAAACACTGACTAGAATTAAATGACTGACGACATCAGCGTATTAATATCGATTCGGGATATAGCCATGTCTTTGCAGATGATCCATCGATCTATATTAACCACCAATGAACCGCTTGTGAACCGCTTTTTTTCGGGTGACAAAATGCAATTTTTGTAACTTGATAACGAATTAATATTATTAATTTACCTGGTACCCAAAAGAAAGGAGAAATATCTGATATTAATGGTATATACTCAAAATCCATGGAATTATTTTTGAAATATAATATAATATATTATACAAAATTAGCAGTAGAGCCGATTGAACAAAAATGCAGCATTGTCTTAAAAAGAACCTTCGCAAGTCTGCGATGTATTTAATTGCCATCAGAGTAATCTGAAGAAACATTTCACATTTGCATCCCCATGAAAGAAGTTAAGATGAAATATTTGCCTTTGCCTTCCATACAACAGAAATTGGTTAGCAGGTTTACTGCTACCAATACCTCTTGGTACCAGCCGTTCAAAGTGTTTTGTCCGTTAACACGAATGCTAGATGAAAACCCATCTTGCCAAGCTGATATATTGAAAATCACTTCTAAAAATCGTACCTGTTGTCAACAAAATGCCTCAGGTCTATTGAATGCTCTTACCTACAGAGCAAAATCATGAATGCCTACCACGGATGCATATTTGCCATTTTTGCCTGGCACGTATTGCTTGCCCAGTATTTACCCTGTCAAGCCCCGAAGACAGTAGTAGGACGTCCAATCAGTACAGGATCAAGCTGCCCTCTATTTGCGCTTAAAGCGAACCCCCAAGGAACCCGCAGTCATCTCAGTGGACCTTCTCTGAACTGTGTCGTGTAACAGTGTTCCTTTCTTTAAGTAAGCGCATCGAAACAGACGACGTTTTTAGTTGTAGTTCAAATAACGCTTTGTAAATTTGAAGTAAGAGTTATATATATATTTGCAGCATCCCCCCAGAAGATGACAGGCCAATGCCGCTGTAGCACAGCCTGACAACAACTTGGAAACAGAAGTTGAATTTTGATGTGAAATGAAATGAAAAATCGGCTACTGGATTACTTCTGTTCCATCGGTTGGCTGTAATTTGCTTCTTTGCGTTTGAAAATTCTAAACTAAAGCAAATTAGACGTTTTCGAGGAAAATAAAGGTCATTTACGGGTTAGGAAGCCTTCCCCCGCCATTCCCACACTGCGAGTTCTTTAGCTAATCAGATCTAACTTGCTTTTTAGGGTATTGTTAGAGCAGCAGAAGTGATAGACATCGTGCCTATAGGTTACTGGCATTGGAACTATTCATGTAATGGGTCCTCGAAACCATTTCAGAGCCTGATAGTATCGTTCTGCGCAAGAATCAATGTACCATTGTTTAGAAGATGTATACTTTTCTCGTTTAGTCTATGCAATGTGTCGGTGAAGCGATTGTGTCTTAGTTTAGTTTAGTTTAGTTTAGTTTAGTTTAGTTTAGTTTGGTTTAGAGATACAATGCGGAAACAGGCCCTTCGGCCCACCGAGTCCATGCCGACCAGCGATCCCCGCACAACTACTATATCCTACACAAACTAGGATTTTTTTTACAATTATACCAAACCAATTAACCTACAAACCCGTACGCCTTTGGAGTGTGTGGGGGGCGTTTCTGGCTCTATGAGGCAGCAACTCTCACGCTGTGCCAACTTGTCGCCCCTAATGTGCGCTAAATCTGAGTAAAACAGGAAAATTCCAATGCCGGTGCATGAAGAAAGGACAGGTATATATATGAATTCAGGCTAGATATCGATACCTCCACCCTTCGGCATGCTCCGTCGTTTAATGTGACGATTGACCTTAGCTCTGCATTTACCACTGCCAACCGAACGATTGACGGCTTTACTTATCTAATATATATTTCATCTCCTGATAGAAAATATAAAAGGGAGAAAAAAGTCAATTTATTGCGCCTGCGCATAATGTATCAAATATATTGATGGCAAAGTTAGACACAAAATGCTGGAGTAACTCAGCGGGTCAGATAGCATCTCTGGAGAAAGTGGATAGGTAACATTTCGGGTCGGGACCTTTCTTCAGATTGAATGCAGCAGGGAGAGTAGAGAGGAACATTTGGAAGCGAAGAAAATTAGGAAAAATCGGGGCCCGCAACAAATGATCTCAAGTAACGTGGTTCCACGATGGGCTGACTGTGGGTCAGGGACAGACGTGAATCCAAGAGGGGTGCATAGTTGCGAACTGCCGAATTAGTTAACCAGCTTTTTGTAGAGGCTGGGGGGTTGGGGGAGGTGGGGGGATGGGTAGAGCGGGAGGTGTAGCGAAGTCACTAAAATTGGAGAGTTCAACGTTCATACCATTGGGCAGCACAAACGAAATATGAGGTGCTGTTCCACCAATTTGCGTGTGGCACTTTTGCAAGGGAGGAGGAGCAGGACAGAGATGTCAGTGTTGAATGGAATAGTGACAGTGGTTAGCAAATGGGCGATCTAGTAGACCTTGGCGGACCGAGTGCATGTGTTCAGTGAAACGGTCGCCGAGTCTACGCTTGGCCTCGCCGTTGCACAAGAGACCATATCGGGAACACCGGGTGCAGTAGATGAGGTTATATGAGGTGCCCGTGAAGCTCTGCCTCACCTCGAAGGGCTGCTGGGGTCCCTGGATGGATGTGAGGGAAGAGGTATAATAACAAGTATTACATCCCCTGCAGTTGCTGGGGAAGGTTCATAGAGAAGGGGTGGTTTAAATGGCAAGGGAAGAGTTGCAAAGAGTTACCAAGGGGCGTTCTCTGCAGAAGGCATAAAGGGTGAAGACGGGAAGATGTGATTAGTGGTGGGATCATATCACAAAGTGGAGGTGGCAGAAATTTCAGATGATGATGTGTTGGATGAGGAGGGCGAAGGGGTGAAAGACGAGGACCATGGAAACTCTCTCCTTGTTCCACCTGGGGAGAGAGAAAGAGCGAATAGAACTGCAGGACGCAGAGGTAATGCGTTCGAGGGTCCTATCTGTGACAGAAGGGGGGGGGGTAACCACGTTCACTAAAGAATGAGGTCATTTCAGACGTCGTTGTATGGAAAGCATCTTCAGAGCAGATGTAGCGGAGACGTAGGAGTTTCTCGGTAGGTTTGTCATGGGCATATGTCGGTAGTCTGGCTCATGTGATTGAGAGCGAGATCAGGAAAAGGGGAGGTGTCAGAGATAGTCCAGGTAAATCTGAGGGCAGGGTGGAAGTTAGTGGTGTAGTTAATAAAATCCACGAATTCCGGAAGGTAACCCGGATGTAGTCATGGACGTAGTGGAGAAAGATGGGGGATCTGGCCAGTGTACACACGTAACAAGGACTGTTCGATGTAACCAACACAAAGGCAGACATAACTAGGGTCCATACGAGTGTTCATGGCTACTCCTTTAACTTTAAAAAAATGAAAGGACTCGGAAGAGACGTTGTTGAGCCTGAGGACAAGTTCTGCTAGGCAGACAAGTGTGTTAGTGGTGGGAAATTAGTTGCGTCTTTGTTCAAGGAAGAAACGTAGGGCCCGAGACCTTCCTGATGGGGGTTGAAGGTGGTGAAGAACTGAGCATTCGCGGTAAAGATTAATGAACCGGGACTAGAAACTGAAAGTTATTGAAGAGTTGAAAAGCATATGCGGTGTCCTGGGGGCGTAGGTCGGATGGGAATCGGGTAAATTCTACGTGTATTGAAATGAATACTTGGATTAGGAGCAGGCAGAAACAATGGGTTTGCCAGGGTAGAGTCCACCACACCACAGCCACACCACCACTGCACCACACAACCCCCCCACCCCCGCCATACCTCCACCCCCTTCCTCAACTGCAAGTCGGTTAACTAGATCCACAGTTCGCAATTATGTATCCTTGTTGAGTTCACCCCTTGACCTCCTTAGCCGACAGTCAGCCTATCAGGGAACCACCCTGCCCGAGGTCATCTGTCGCCGGCCTTGATCTGTCCTGTTTTCTCTTCACCTCCAGTTGCGCCTCCTCCCCCCCGCCCCCCCCACCCCCGTCACCACACACACACACAACACATCATCATCATCATAGAAACTAGTATGACTGTCCTCTTTTGAGGTTGATGCCCGTGCGTGACTTTGTTTAACGTGGGGAGTCTGGTGCACAGACAGCCACCACACGGTTCTTGACAGATCTGGGTCAGGATCCAGTGGCTTGGAGTCCAAGCCCTTTTCTGCTGCAGCCTTCATCCGCCTTCCCAGCCGTTGTGACGCTCCACTAAATTCAGCCATCATCCTCTGCCTGTTCTACCGTTGAGGTCTTGGTTGGATTGCTCTTTCAGTCAGGGACCTCCCCCTCGACCTTGCCGCCATGGGTGGACCTTCCAACAGCATAGCTGCAGACGGCATCGCTCTCAGGATCTCAGGACCACACAACCTTCTCCACCACGACAAGGTGACACACTCACAAAACACACACACACACAAAAACACATACACACACCAACACACACACAACACACACACACACACACCAACACACACACACACACACACACACACACACACACACACACACACACACACACACACACACACACACACACACACACACACACACACACACACACACACACACACACACACGCACACACACACACACAAACACACAAAATCAGACTAAAGAAGGGTCCCGACCCCAAAAGTCACCTGTGCATTTTCGTCATAGATGCTGCCTTACCCGCTGACTCACATCAGCACTTTGTATCTGTCTTTGGTATAAACCAGTATCTGCCGTTCATTTTTATTACTTTTAGTCGGAAGTCTTTTATAATAATTTCTGATCCTGCGATGCTCTCGTGCCTGCATGAGATTTAAAGCAACTTACAACATGAACTAATGTTCTTCCTCCTAATTTTCATCTCGTAGACCAAGCAGAAACCGATGCATGCTAAAGTGATCTACGCTCCGCTCTTTACGGCAGGAAACAAGAAAAGAGAGCAAACAATTGTACGGATAATGCCACTGACAACTAACAGCCAATAAAGCAAATGCGAGGTGCAGATATTATCTATTCAAAATGGAATCCCGTAGTATCCTTGCTCAAAGTGATGTCTTGTTATTTGTGTAATTACTTAACAGCTCGTCCATTCTCTGACAAAAAGCTGCAACAGCCCTCAGAGAAAGTGCGAGATGTACTATTTTGCACGCATGAAGCACTGATTTTACGTTAAAACTTCTAACCAACTGAGCCCTTCACTTTCAACACTTGGGGCGAAATGGGTTGCAACTAATTGCCCAAGTTTTGTTCAAGTAAGATTCGGTGTCCATGCGTTTGACAACTGCGCTCTTTGTCATTGAACATGTTTTGTAAAGGTAGGCAACTAAATTATGATTTCAACCCGAAACAAAAAGACCCATGCAAAATGCATAGCGTTTAGAGGGGATCCAAAAGTGACTTTACTCCGACAGAGATTGCTTGGCATCTGGAATACACTGTCGGACGAGTGGAGTAATGTACTTTTGCAACATTTATGAAGCGTCCTTACAAGCACCCGAATTGCCAAGATATAACAGACCACGAAACGAGTGCTAGAAAACTAAATTAGGATGGATCATTTCTTGATGGTTCGCATATCAATATAGGCCGAAAGGTCTGTTTATACGCTGCACCGCTCTGCGACTCAATGAAACGAGCAGACTGACAGCATCGTAATCTCCATAGAAACAAAGCGTCGTGCATCATGGAGTTAGGGCTTGAGACGAACTCGTCCACATAGAACAGTGAGCACCCATCCGTATTAGGGCCATCTCCCATCACCTGCCCCTTTTCCTATCTCGAGCTGTTTACAAGTAACTTGAATCGGGTATATTACTTTATTGATGTATACTTTGGTCTTGGGTGCAGTCCAGTTTATTTTATTCAATTGAAATCGGGATTGAACAGTGACCAAACTGCGCAGAAAAGCTGAAAGGCAGCTTTAATTGATATATTATGCATAAAATCAGCATTTCGGCGTAATCACTTGACGCCACAAAGTTGATATTCTACTCAGTATTCTACTCAGAAACGTAGGAAGGGCGCAAACTATTATCTTTTAAACATAGTAACGATTAAGACTCGGTGAAATATTCCAGGTCATTCTTGCAAGAATGGAGTTCCTAGATGGCAGGAGGGGCAGGACGGGCAGGGGAAATTGAAAAAGTGAAATGTCACGCCCCCAGATCTAACGACATGCTGGTTGACATTGCAGTTCAATGCGATTTTTCTTTCCGGTCTGCACAGCCTTGATTCGGCATTGTCTAATTATCCAATGATTTCACCTTTAACGGTATTCAGCGACTGACGATCCACAGCACTCTGACGTTGAAATCTCCAAAGATACCGAACCGTGTAATACGTTGGGAGAAATGTTATGAACTCTGCCTATAACAGCTATCTCTTTATCGTAAAACGATATTCCTTGCTCTTAACTAAGAGGAACGGCATTAATTTAGAAATACTATATTCCGTTAAATAAAAAAAACAGATTTAGTATCTGTCAAGTAGAAACATTACGAACCAAATATCGTTCGTGTTTTAGTGCTAAAGTCGGGGCCGGATGGGAAGTGCCAGCAGTTAAATCTGAGGGCTTCTAACTCGAGAGATTGGAATGCCGCTTAAAAGAAACCTGCAGAAAAGTTACCATAATAGCCCAACCGGATAGAACTTTTGCTCGCCTGCTCGGCTTCAGCGGGACCTGCTACTTTTCTTTGTTATTTTATTTGTGATCAACGTTCCGAGATAACAAATCACGTCTGTCAATTGATTGCACAGGCGGAAAAACCTAACTGAATATGGATATTTTCCTTTTCCCATCATACTTACACGTTCACATTCTGTAAAATAATATGCACTTCCAAGCGTGTGTTTACCGCATTCTTTCCAGTCACCTTGCAATCGCTGAATGTTACAAGTGTACGGACAGATTAAAAACAAACATGATCAGAAATAGAAATACTGTACATCATATGAATAAATATCGAAACGGTCAGAGACCAATCCGTCTTGACCGGGTTGTGAAAAAATAAACATCGTTTAGTTTAGTTTAATATTGTAACGTGTGCTGGGGTATATTGGAAAGTCTTTTGTTGCATGCTATCAGTCAAAGACTATACATCATTACTATCAAGCCGTCCACAGTGTACCATTAAAGGATAATAGCCTTCAAATATCATTAAATGGGAAGGGCTGGAGCTTCGGGATTGCGAAATCTATAATATTGCAATGGTCGGTGTGCACGTAATAAATGCTCCGCGTGTATGGATGGATCCGTAAAATCGGAAGTAAAGTAAGCATATCATTTTCATGGCCTTATTTCAGAACAGCAGGAGGGTAGAGAAGCGCAGGTGTTCATGCAAGTACAGAAGCAGAGAATAGGAAGTGGAGGGGTAATGGACTATAACAGAGACTGGCGATACGGTGTATAGCCAATCGAAAGACAATTGATAATAACATGATCAAACTCTATTTGTTAAAGATATAGAAGAAAATGAACTGCAGGTACTGGTTTAACAAGGAAGACAAAATGCTGGAGTAAATCAGCGGGCCAGACAGCATTCCTGGAGAACTTGGGATAGGTTACGATTCGGGTCAGGACCCTTCTTCATATTGATGACGTTTCGGGTCGAGACCCTTTCACTTGGAATATCTCCGACACCTCACTTCATTTTTTTGATTTCTCTGCCTCCGTCACAGGGGGTCAGACTAGGGACTGACGTCTACTACACGCCTACAGACTCCCGCAGTTATCTGGACCACACTTCCTTCCACCATGGCTCATGCAAAGACGGTATCTCCTATTCTCAATTGCACCGACTGCAACACATCAGCTCCCACGATGCGGCTTTTTCAATCTAGGACATTCAAGACGTCCTCTTGCTTTAGTAAAGTCAGTTATTTCTTTCTGTCATAGATGGATCCCTGACTCGCGTCCTTTCTGTGCCCCGTAGCTCTGCTCCCGCTCCCATTCCCCCCAAACAGAACAAGGATAGGGTCCTCAACTTTAACCCCACTAGCCACTGAATCCAATACATCAGCCTTGGGTATTTCTGTTACCTCCAATGCGATCCCACCACTAATCACATCCTCCCACTTTTGTCTACCTTCGATTTTCCAGCAGCAGCAGTTCCTTCTTGAATATTTTATCTACTCCACTGCGATATCTCCTCAAGGTATGCCTACTTTGAAGAAGTTCTCCTCCTCCCTCCGAAGACAGTTTCACAACCTCCTCTCTGACTGCCCCACCCCCTCTGTGTCCTCCTCTTCCTTTCTCCTGCCCACCCCCGCCCTCCCCCGCCTCCCCACCCTGCATCAGTCTGAAGAAGGGTTTCGGCCCGAAACGTTGCCTATTTCCTTAGCTCCATAGATGCTGCCGCGCCCGCTGAGTTTCTCCAGCACTTTTGTCTACCTCCCATCTCCATCCATTTCTACCTTCTGAAGAGACTGTTCCCTTTGCAACTCATTGGTTGAGGCAATAAAGGTAGAGTTCCCCTGTTCCTTACCTTTCACTCTACTAGCCTCCGCATCCACCACATTATTATCCTACATTTCCGGCATCTCTGATGTCATCACTACAGCAGTCATATCTTACCATCACCCACTCTGCGTTTGCAGCGATCACTCCTTCTACAATGCCATGGTTTGTTCATCCCTTCCCACCCAAATCACCTCCTCCCGATTACTTCCCCATGTCCCCTAATGCATGGCGCATTGAGGTTAATATAGAGAAGTGTGAGCTATTGCTTTTTTGGAACTAAAACCAGGGCAGGGCGACACAGTGAATGGCAGAGCCCTGGGGATTGACAGGGCAGAAGGATGTGGGAGTACACGTACATAGTTCCTTGAAAGTGGAGTCACGGGTAGATAGGGTAGCCAAGAAAACTTTCAGTATATCGGCCTTCATCAGTCAGAGTATTTAATATAGATGTTGGGAGGGCTTGTTACAGTTATGCATGACATTGGTGTGGCAACGCTCATAGTATTGTGTTCTGTTTTGGTCACTCTGTTGCAGGAAATATGCTATTAAGATGGAAAGGTTGCAGAGAAGTGTTACGATGATGTTGCCAGGACACAATGCCCGGGCTATAGAGAAATTGAGCAGGCTAGGAATTTATTCCTTGGTGCAGAAGAATGAGGGGTGATCTTATAGAAGTTACAAGATCATGAGAGGAATATGGTACTTTTACCCAGAGATGAGGAATCGACAAGCAGAGGACATCGGTTTGAAGTGAGTGTGGACATTTTTTATAAGAACCTGCGGAGCAACGTTTTTCCACAAAGGGTGGGCGGTGTGTGGAGCGAGCAGCCAGAGGAAGTAATTGAAGCAGGTACAATAACAATGTTTACAAAACCATTAGAAAGGTACATCGACGATAGGTTTAGATGGACAAGGGCCAAACACAGACAAGTGGGTCGAGTGTAGATGTGGCATGTTGGTCGGCGCGGGCAAGCTGGGATAAAGGGCCTGTTTACACGCTATGTGACTCTATGACTCTCCCTAAGTCTAACCGCAGGAAATGCAACACCTGTCCTTATACCTCCACCCTCGCCTCCATTCAGGGACCCAGGCAGTCCTTCCAGGTGAGACATAAGTTTACGTGCACCTCCACCAACCCCATGTACTCCATCCGCTCTTCCCTATGTGGCCTCATGTACATCCACTGGACTGAATGTCGCCTCTGCAACCATTTCGCTCCTAACACTTGTGTTTGATCGCCAAGGCCTGGTTAACTATTTTAGCCCCGCTTTTTATTCCCATACTAACCCTTCTGGCCTGGGCCTCCTCCATTCCCAGAGTGAGTCCACACGCAAACTGGAGAACAGTGCCTCATATTCTGCTTGGGTTAAAACCCAACACTATTAAAATTGAATTCTCCAATTTAGCTAACCTGTAACGACCCCCCCCCCCTCCCGCCATCACATTCCCCCCCATAAACCCTCACCTCTTTCTCACCCCCCCCCCGCACATCCTTGAGCCTGGCTGACCATGCACCTACCTCTTCCTTCCCTTCCTTCTTTACTCACAGTCTTACACAATTTTCTACTTGTCAATCCTCCAGCTCTACAGTTCGCAACTCTTAAATTATTTCGTCCCACAAATTGGTGTGTGTACACCATGTGTAAATATATTTATACCCATTGTCCAATCATCTGCTTATCACCACCCCTCCCGCCTCTGATCACCTATGACCTGTCATACTTTCTCCTGCCCCTCCACTCAAGCGACAAGTAAGCATAATTCCCAGACGAGCTCAATTACGCACACTTTGATCGGGAAAACACTGATGTGGGTTCCCGAGGCCCCATAGCCCCGATGGTATCACAATGTCCGTCACATTCTGATACCATTCTGCCTGCCATTCTGAAAGGGACCCATTAATCCCTACACTTTGTTTCCTGTCTGCCAACCAATTTTCTATCCATGTCAATACATTACCCCCAATACCATGTGCTCTAATTTTGCCCACTAATCTCCTGTGCGGGGCCTAATCAAAGGCTTACTGAAAGTCCAGGTGCACTACGTCCACTGGCTCTTCCTTGAACATTTTACTTGTTACATCCTCCAAAATTCCAGATGATTAGTCAAGCATGATTTCCCCTTCGGAAATCCATGCTGACTTGGACCGATTCTGTCACTGCTATCCAAATGCGCCGCTAATACCTATTTAGTAACCAACTTCAGCATCTTCCCACCACCGATGTCAGGCTAACAGATCTATAATTCCCTGCTTTTTCTCTCCATCCTTCTCAAAATGTGGGATAACATTAGCTGCCCTCCAATCCACAGGAACTGACCCAGAATCTATAAAACATTGTAAAATTATCAGCAATGCGTCCACAATTTCTTGAGCCACCTCCTCGGGTACCCTGGGATGCAGACCACCAGGCTCTGGGGGTTTATCAGCATTCAGTCCCATCAGTGTACCCAACACCATTTCCTGACTAATGTGAATTTCCTTCAATTCCTCCATCACCCTAGTGCTCAGTACATCTGGGAGATTGGTTGTGTCTCCCCAGTGAAGACAGAACCAAATTACCAGTTCAACTCGTCTGCCATTTCCTTGTTCCCCATAATAAATTCACCTGCTTCTGTCTTCAAGGGATCCACATTTGTCGTAACTAATTTTTTACTCTTCACATACCTAAAGACGTTTCACTATCCTCCTTTACATTCTTGGCTAGCTTATCTTCGTACCTAATTGTTCTCCTTTTCTCCTTTTTAGTTACCTTATGTTGAAATTGGCTTTTGATTTTTTAATTTATGTATGTACATATATGTTATGTATATGTGTATGTGTGTATATGTGTACATGTATGTATATATATAATTTTCCTTTATATATTATTCATTTTCATCTTTTCTTTTCTTCTTTTTTTAATCGTTCGAAATAAAAAGATATCATATCATATCACCTCTGTTGATCTTTAAAAGTGTCCCAATCCTTTGGCCTTCCGCTCATCTAAACTATGTTATACATCTTATCTTTTATTCCTATACCGTACTTGACTTCCCTAGTCAACCACGGTCGCCTCTTACTCCCCTTAGAATCTTTCTTCCTCTTTGGAATGAAAAGATCCTGCATTAACTGGATTATTCCCTGAAATACCTGCCATTGGTGCTGCTAGGGTCCCTTTCCAGTCAACTTTGGCCTGCTCCTCCCTCATGCTTACATAGTCCCCTTTGTTCAACAGCAATACTGACACTTCCAATTTTACTTCGGAGTCACGTGACTGACCACGTGAAGAGCCCGCCAGCACGCATGCGCGTCATACGCATTGCGCAAAGACGGCTGGTGGAAGCGCTGCTCCACCAGCGGTCAAACCTGAAGATAAGTTTTTAACTCTTTTCCAGGTCTGTTTTCTCCTTGCAGGAAGCTCTTTACAGAGTCTCAGCTGGAGACGTTCCGGGGTCGAAATCCCGGCTTCACCCGGCTCCCTTCTACATGGACCACGGGGGGGGGGTCCCGGCTGCGAAAACTGCGGGGATCCGGTTCGGGGGAAGCCCGACCACAGATATCGCGGGGAATCCCTTCTACAGGGACCGCAGAGGGAATTTCGGCTGCGAAAACCGCGGCTGGGGGGGGGGGGGGGGGGACCCGACATGGACCTTGCGGGGAAACCCTTCTACAGGGACCGCGGGTAACCCGCTACGGAGACCGTGGAATGCGGGTAGCGGGCGGCGGTCGAATTTGCCTTTTCGAGTCGCTGGCGGTGGAGCCAGCGGCTTCAGACTGGTGCCGGTAGCACCCAGGCAACCCCGCTTGGAGGGTAAGCCGTCGGGATCGCACGGTGGTGCGGGACTCAGGGTCAGCGACTTCGACTTGGGCAGCCCAAAGGTAGGCAACCAAACAAAGTCGGAGAGGCCCGGTCTGGACGAGCCTGGCCAGGAGGGTTCCCCTCCGACTTACTAGGGTACGTCCTCGGACGTCTTACCCAGCCTGATATGGTCCACTAAAGCAGGGCCATATCAGTACAAGGTCCACGGAGGTTTACGGCAGCACCTGTGTACAGGGCTGCTCACAGATCTCCCTCTCGATAGAGAGGCGTGCATGGGTCAGTGTGTGACTGACCCCAACCCCGGAGGAATGTCCATGGCACATGTTGCTATTTATGAGCGTTACTAACGGCATAAACACCCCTACGCCTCCATGGCATTAGCAGTTATAGTGTATTCTTTCAAGTATATGGCTATACATGGTAGGCACTGATATCCTCTGATTAATTATTTCAGTTCAGGGGTTTTGTTCTTGGTATCATACATGTATCATCATGCCAGTGGAATGAAACCTGCCATGTCGATCTAGATCCCTGGCCTGGAAAGCCTGTACCGATAAGCCACCTGTGCGAGCTACACATAGTGGTGTCATGGTAATACCGCTCATTAAAGGGACTGTGGAAGATTCTTCCCCGAGACGCCGAGTTTATTCCTATCAATTAAGTACTCAAATCTTTGATTTAACTGGGTGGGCGTCTTCGTTTATGTAAACGTCTTTGCCCATGACAAATAACTGGCAGGTTTTTCCAGCATTTCTCCCACTATGTCTGGCATACGGGGGCCAGAGGCGCTCCAGTCCTTCTCTGTAGACTGCATTGGCATCGGAAAGGAGCAACTAGTCCTGGCGGCTGCTGAAGGAAGCAACCTGACAAACGCAACTCAGAGTGAGTGCCAAGTCTTGGGCATCTATGTCAGACAAGATTGCGACTCGTCGCAGTCAAGAACGCTCCATCCTAAGGCAAGTCAGGCAGCAGCTCCTAGTTCAGGGTTGCAAATTTCCTCCCACTCAAAGCAACGGAGTGCTAGAGGGTGCTACAAAAGTGCACATGTGCCTGAAGCGACACCTGTTTCAGGGTTGCAATTCCTCCCACTCGATCGAACGTAGTGATGGAGATGGTGCTAAAATACATGCACACATGCCTGAGGCAGCTCCTGGGTCAGGTTGCATAAGTCCTCCCATTCGGATGTAGGAAGGATGAAGCTGGTTGAGGCAGCTCCTGGTTCAGGTTGCATAAGTTCTCCCATTCGGAGGTATGAAGGATGAAGATGGAGCCATATGGTGCCTTCTGTCACGGATACAAGTTGGTAATATTTACACTTGGTTTTTGTACAGATGACAATGATGACATGAGATAAGTTTATACTGCACAGCATACGAGCAAGGGAGTTGCCTTTCAAGGCAGGCTCGTAATTGTGGCAGATATGGCCTGTTCATTGTCAACAGGTTCAACTCGCGTGTGCAGTATATACATTTCTGAATAGGAAACTTCGTGACTGTTTAACTTCCATGGGATCAGTTTCCATTCACAGGGCACCGGAGATATTTGAAATTTAGCTGGATGGGGCAATGATACAGTTAGAAGCGTTGCAAAATGGGCTAACTTCAGCTCCCAGGTTATTTACCAAATTACTACAACCAGTGCTTCGGCTGCTCAGAGCTAAAAAACAATTGTTATGGCCTAACTGGATGATATTCTAAACACTGTATTTTGCTAAATTAGCTGTATCAGCCACAAAACTATATTTGAGAAATTGGGTTTCATCCATCCAGTTAAATTTAAGTTAAATTTAAGTTGATACCAACTGAAATTATTGATTATTGGGATTTACAATTAACTGTATTATTTGTCTTGGACTCTATCTGAAACTATCAAAGTCACAATAGTGGACGAACAGTATTCAGCATTGCTCCACTAAATTTTCATCAGTAAATCTTCAGTTGATTACAAACTGATGCTATTGCTCAAAGATGGAAAATTACTAATACCATCTCTAGTTACGGAGGCGGATGGGATTTGCATAAGTTACCAATTGTTCAGTTATA
>CM075978.1:175109509-175167588 GCA_038087875.1 Malacoraja senta
GTCAGTATTTTTTCGGGAATACATAATTGGACGAGATCCTTCAGTTCTGAGGGAACAGCACGTGACAGTAGGATATTAGTGTACTTAAAAATGTGCGGAATAGCGAATATGAATGCTTTCATGAAAGGTAATTAATTTTCGCAGATGCAATATGAAGGCTACTCATTGTAACATAAAACATTAATACAGAGCACAGGAACAGGTCCCTCGGCCCACAATAGGTTTGCCGAACATATGATAAGATAGAATAAGCTATATTCCCGAGAATAGAGAGTTCATGTGCTTCCCTTTCTGGAGCTTTAGCCCCCCTGAACAAAATGCTTAATTTGTTAAATTATTCTTTACCTTTATTTTTTCTTGCAATACAACACATTGCAATGCCAAGCGGCAGTAGTAAAGTTACTAATCCGCATATTATCCTGACGCAATTGATGATTTTAGTACCTGTAAGATTGAAAAGCATAGGTTACATATAAAAATCGAAGCTCCTGAATTCGGAAAATCACCCTCCCTTGAGTCTGATGTAATATATTGTAAGCCCAGAAATCTACAAATAATTTCAACGTTTGTGCAAAGCAAACAGAAAAAAGTGACGTTTGAATTTTCCGAAGGCGATTCTGGCGAAAATGTAAATGGATCTGCCTAATGGTCGAATTAACTTTAATAAAATAGCTGGAGTTGGAGGGAAGGCTGTCAAAGGTTACAGCGGATTTTATCTCACTGTCTAGTTACCCTTTTCACCTTTATGTACTCCCGAAATGTTTTCAAATTTTACTTAATATTATCTGCCATAATTATCCATTGCCTCTTCCTGCCCGTTTGATTTGCTTCTTAACTATGCTCCTCAATCCCCAAAATTCCTTCGGGATACATTTCATCCCAACTGCCTATAACTGGCCCATGCCTCCTTTTTTCCTGACCAGAGACACAAATTTGCACGTGATCTGGTCTTCCTTACTCCCATTTGTCTTACCCACTTTAACGTGAACATGCATGCTTGCAACTCTCGCCATTACACTTTGAAGAGCAGTCCACTTACCTGAAGCCGCTTTGGCCGCAAATAACCTACACGACTGAAGATTTGTAAGATAAAAGGATACAAAGTGCTGTAGTAACTCAGCTGATCAATCAGCATCTCTGCAGAACATTGATAGGTGATTTTACGGGTCGGGACTCTTCTTCAGATGGTTGTGTCTGTTCCAAGCCTCCACCAAACGTTTGTAAATTCCATTAAAGTTGGCCTTGCACGGCTTAGAACTTCAACCTTGTGGACCAGCCCTGTGCGTATTCAAAATTATTTTTAAGCAAATAGAACTGTAGATACTGGTCCCTAAATGTTCACCCACCAACATTTATGAAATCAAATAGTTATTCAATATGGAAACAGGCCAGTCGGTCTAACTTGCCCACGTGGACCAACATTCACTAGTTCCACGTGCCTGCGCTTGGCCCATGACGTTCTAAACCTACCCTATCCATGCACCGGTCCAGATATCATCTACACGTTGTTATTTCACCTGGCTCAACTACCTCCTCTGGCATCTCCTTCTATATACTCAGCACGATTTGTCTAAAACAGTTGCCCTAACAGATTTCTAATTTAAAAATCTTTCCATCCTCCCTTAAACTTTTGCCCTCTGTTTTATGATTCCCCTACACTGAGCAAAATACTGTGCGTTTGCCCTATCTGTTCCTCTCTTGCGACGAACTTCTATAAGATCACCCCTCACCCTTCTGTAGCACAATGAATAAAGTCTTAGCCTGCTCAATCTCTCCCTATACCTCAGGCCCTGGAGTCCTGGCAACATCGTGGTAAATCTTCTCTGCACCCTTTAACAGCTTAACAACATATTTCCTGTAACAGGGTGGTCAAAACTGAATACAATACTCCAAATGTTGCCTCGCCAATGCCCCGTACAACTGTAACACGACCTCCTAATTTCTATACTAAATATTTTGAATGATGAAGCCCATGTGCCGAACGCCTTCTTGCTCACCCTATCTACCTGTGAAAACACTCTTAAGAAAGTATGCATGCTTGCATCTTCTAGATCCCTCTGCTCCCCATCACTCCGTAGAGCCCTGCCTTACACTGTCTGCGTCCTCACACTGTTTGACCTCAGAAAATGCAACACCTCTCACTTGTGTTGTCCTGAACATATATGACAAATTCCAGCTGATCAACGTCCATGACACTATGGCACTCCCAGTCTAAACAGGGAAAGGTCCAGTTTGATTAGAGACGTATGTGTAGAAGTGGAAAATGCAGTTAATCTGAGCAAGTGTGTTCTGTTACGTTTGCAAAACCTTCCACAGCACTGATGAATTTTTGGATCTTGGGTCGAAGGACATAGCTCCTTAAGAATGGTAACACAAATTGATAGCATGGTAAAGGATGAATTTGGTATACTTTTTCCTTCATCGGTTGTGGCACTGAGTGCAAGAACCATGTGCTGAGTGGGAGCCATGTTGCAGCTTTAAAAAACTTTGAATAGTCCGCGTGTGGAATGTTGTCTGCCGTTTAGATCGCCCCATTACGGCAAGAATGTGGAGACTTTTGACAGAGTGTAGAACAGATTTACTAAAACAACATTTAAAAGACATTTGGACAGGTACATATTTCGGAAAGGGTTAGAAGGATCAGAGATGAACGCAGGCAGGTGTAACCTGTGTGGATGGGGCATCTAGGTCGGCATGGGAAAGTTGGACAGTATAGCCTCTCCGCGTGCCCAATGACTGTCTGAATGCTGGCTGCATGAGAGGATATTGACCATCAAGAGAGCTTGGCCAACCTTGGATTTTTTTCTGGGGCATCGTAGGTTGTGGGCAGATAGAATGTTTTCTAGAATTGGTGGGACATAGTCAGGATAGATAATCAGAATCCTTTTCCTATGGTTAAAATGTGAAAGAATCAGAGATGTGCGGGTGAAGTTATTTTTATACAGAAAATGGTATGCGCATTTCAGCTTCAGTTACAGATTGTCCTTTTGATCTGGAACAGACCGTCTTCCGTATTGTCGTTATTATGTGGCTTGGTGCTTTATTTAATCCTGCGAACTGGTGATCTTTCATTTCCGTTTTAACCACCCTGAGCACTTGTATGTACCTTCCGAAGAGCCCCATCTGATTTCATGCGCTTCACCAAACAGTCTGATATCCCCTAACGTTGCCATTTCCTTCCACCCTGAAATGACACGTCGGCCCCCAACTCTCAGTTGTTCATACCTACAGGATTCGCCAAACCGTAAACACAGTTTCAATTTGACAGGTCATATATTACGATAGATTTGCAACCTCCCCAATTCAGTATCTTAACTTCCACACGAATGTAATCCCGATCCATGACAAGCCCTAATACCTAAAGAAATGGACGCTATAGAAAATGTTAGCCCCAACCACTGGACGAAATAATTGCCGTAAATTGCCCTAAGATTCGGCGCAGCAACGTTGCGGTTGGATTACGTGCATTCTGGCTCAAAATGCTTTCCTAGACACAATTTGTCTTTCATACTAAAATTTTCAGAACTAATATTACTCTACATGAAATCTCCAACTACTAAAACAGTATTAATCTTAAATCATTCGGATTTGCCTACATCAATGGGCAAACACCCGATAATAATAGGGCTGATAAATTTGCAGTTTTTCATCAAAGTGATCGTTAGAGCATATAACTTAACAGCACAGGGACGAGCCCATCGGGCCACAATATTTGTGCTAAAAATGCCAAGTCAAGCCGAACGCATCTTCCTGTACATGATCCAACTTCCTCTATTGCCGTACTTCCAGTTATCTTCACCACCATCACTGGCAAAGCACTCCATGTCCCTACTACTCCCGGGGATTGAGAAATGTTACGATCCCCCTTTTCCACTATATCTTTAGCCAAGTATTCCACAGATCTATCCTCCTATTCCTATCTTCATTCGCAAGTGCTCCTGGAACAAATCTGGATTTAACAACTTCAGGGGTCCTGCTCCTTAAACTTTGATTATCCAAAGCCAGTGCACAACCACGCTTTCCGATTGTGCTACTACTTTGGCCATAGCGTACCAAACGCCTTTTTTCCAAAGCGATCAATATTGGTCACATTATGAACTCAGTAAACAAGCTATCCATACCGTCGTCAACATCGGAGATGCTACACAGCGAATCCATCCTAAATACCAGATGCGCAAGAACGTCAGTCTGGATCTGAAGTTTAATGCATTTCCTGAAGAAATGGCCGCGAGCGACATTAAACTTGTTGCTGATCTCCGACAAAACGCAGGATAATCATTGCACTGGCCCATCTTTCCTGATAGGTATTATACTTAAATTGACTTAATACTCTAAATGGATTAACCAAGTCGGTTAAGGGCTTTATCTGCTCCAACTACAACTTAGTACAATCTGAAATCTTAGTACAATTTTAACAATATAATTAAGAGAGCATGGTAGAAATACCATACTTTTGCAACTTAGCAATCATCCTCTCCTTCAAAGCCAGTTCGCTTCCCCAAACACGACGATCTGAATCCGCTACAATCGAACATTCTAATGTTTTCTTCGTAACCTGTTTGGAATCCGGAACATGATACTGGAGTATCCAGTGTCCAGTCAATGGTGTAGGAAGAGTGAGGTGCGCCACTTGGCAAGTATAGACCGATCCGCCCTGGAGTGTCCTTGTTTCCTTTAAATGACTGGAAACTTCATATAATCCATTCATAGTCAGTTTTACTGTTGTATCTATGTCCTCGAAAATCTCAATACCATTTCGGTACCAAGTAAGATTTAATGACTCCGGGTAAAATTCATCCGTTTTACACAAGAGATTCAATGTGGTTGAGTTTTCATCAGGCAGTTTTGAGATTCTGAGCTGAGCTGGCGGAACTGCAAATGTAAAGCAGAAAATGTATTTGGGATCCGGAACACAACTACACGAGCATAACTATGTTTTACAATACTGGTCGACGACCTCATAATTGCACGGTTATGGAAACGTTCAGTCGATTAGCACAACTTCGGCCGGTTTTTCGGATATCAACAAAATAAATCGTGCTCAGCCGTGCAATCTGATTCTATACACATCCTCGACAGCAAGCATCCGAGGAGAATGAAAACTTATTTAGCGTTTCCAATCGTTGCCCACTGTTTCGAATAGTGTGAATTGCTACCTCTGTTTAATTTTTTAATAGCAATTGGTCAGTTTATCTTTAACTAATTCGCAACTTTTACAGATGTGCTCTGTTTTCAAACCTCCGAATGAGCGCCCTATATTCTTTAGTATTCTTAAAGTAAGAACTCCAAATTAATTGGTAAATTAAAAAAAAACCATAGGAATATCAGGTGTAGCCTTTTATGTTTACTGCGGGAGAGGAGGAGACGTTTGATACCGCTCCGGCAATTTGAAACCGCGTTGGATATAAAAAAAGATCCAGCTAGAGCAGAAGGCCGGCAGGGCGGGTCCATGATGAGGGGGAATGTTGGAGACGGGAGAAGTGACCGGAACAGGGTGACGGTTGATGCCGCACCGGCAGTTGTAAATAAAATGGTCCAAAGAAATGCTTCCCAACTGTGTCGGTCTATTACACCTAAAGCTCCCCCCCCCTCCTCTCTTCCAACTCTCTACTCCCACCCCGTCCGTCGCTTCAATTTGAAGCAGGGTCCCAACCAAAAACGTCGCCTATTCATGGTCTGCTGAGTTGCGGCTTCACCCGCTGAGCTACTCCAGCAATATTTCTTCCTTTGTGTATTTGGAATTTCATTGAATATTTGGTGAAGAAAAAGGTTTACGATACATCTGTGTTAAAATAACACCAGCGCGTAATTCTGAATGATTTAAAGAAGATCAATATAAATTACAAGCAGATATTAGACCGCATTAATCGTCCTCGGGAAATACTAGTCAAGATAGTAACTGTGTTGGAATCTATGTTTCAGTGAATTTGGAGCAACATCCTCATACTAACAACCGAAAATCAATCAATTAGACAGTTGTCCTGGGATCTTAAGACACAATATTACATATAACATGGGTACTTCCAATGGAAAACCTGGCCACATTGCTTTCCCGAAGTATAGAATTGAACAGTAATAGAATAACATCTCCATCTTGCAGCACATTTGCTTTTACTGTTACACATACCGAAGACTTTAATTCTGGAGCCAGATCCATTCACAATCTCGCTTCCCTGGATTCCCACTCCGCAGTAATAGACTCCAGCATCATCTGCATGGATATTCAATATATGCAAGGAAGCTCCACCTTGTTTAGAACGAAGAAATATCTTCCTACTGTCAGAAGCTGTTTGCAGAAAGTTCTGTTCGCCAAATTTCCACCAATAAAATTCCACAGGTTGACTATTGTGCGATAGTCCAATAATGCAATAGAGAGTGATATTTGAATGTAAGATCGCGTGTTTGATCGTCGGAGATTGATCGACTTGGTAGTGAGCATCAACGGCAACTGTAGCAGAAGAAAATCAAAAATTATCCCATAACAGACGAGGACAGACACAATTAATCGCACTTTTAAAAGATGCATGAAAATGGATGTGCGTTCGATATACGGGTGCAGATCACAGAGGGTGTAGGTCAGTAAGAAGATGAAAACAAAAGAAAAATCGAAAAATACCTGCGTTTATAAACAAGAGCGACGATAATAACAGAACCACATCCCGAAAAAGCATACTGAACTATAAAAATCATACGTCCTACGTATTGGAAGCCTGAAATGCACTCAGTAATTGCTGAACTCTACATGTAAGTAAAGTATGATCTTGGTAAAGAGAAATAGAGTTAACTTTTCTGTTCGAAAGACTTGGTCAAATGGAACATGTTGCACAAGGCATTACCATATCTCTGCTGTGAAAAAAAGGGTACAGGGTCTGACGTGGACTGAAGGAAATCACGTCCGATACGAAATGACACAATTGCAGCTGTTCAGAAATGAGCTTCTGTAAAATTCTGGAATCACCCTGTCGGAAGTGCATGGCATGTTCCACGATTCAAACACATATTTGCCATCCATCCAGACGAATCTTGTCTTTGCTGAGTTTACCAATGATCTTCATGCTAATGGCTGCAGTTTTATGTCAGAACAGAAAGTTAAAAGTCTTCCACATATGTAGAAACTAAAAGGAGTCGGACATCCGAAAATACTAGTAACCAGATAGAAAATGAGGTAAATGCGAAAATGAAAGCTTTAAATATTTCTATCGGCCATTAATTGTTTGGAATGTGCCACCAACGTCCCAATACGTATTTAATATATAAATTATATCACTCTTGGGACCAACTGCACCAACGCTTCTCCAATGTACTATGTCCCATTCTTGACATATTCGTGGTAAAATTAAAATTCAAACCATGGATGCTGTCTGTGTATAAGAAGGAACTGCAGATGCTGGTCTGCACCGAAGATAGACACAAAATGCTGGAGTAACTCAGCGGGTCAAGCAGCATTTCAGGATAGAAGGAATGTGTGACGGTTCTGGTTGAGACCCTTCTTCAGACCTGTGTGACGTTTGCACACATTCCCTGTGCGTGGGTTTCCTCCGGGTGCTCTGGTTTTCTACCACACCCACAAATGTACAGGTTTGTAGGTTAATTGGCCTTTGAACTGTGAGTAGAATCGGCACGTTGATGAAAATTCTCTCAAACGTCTACAGTTATGCTATAGAAGGTATTCTGACAGGAGTCTCAGCCTGGTAGGGCAACTGCTCTGCTTTTGACTGACTGACCAGCAGTCTGAAGAAGGGTCTCGATCCGAAAAGTCACATATTCCTGTTCACCAGAGATGCTGTCTGACCCGCTGAGTTACTCCACATTTTTTGTCTATCTTCAGTTTAAACCAGCATCTGCAGTTCCTTCCTATATAGAGAATGATGAACACAGCTCAGTCCATCAGAGTCTCTTCACTTCCTCCCTCCATCCAGTCCATGTAACAGTGCGTTGCATCAGGAAGTCTGGAAGTATTGTTAAGGATGCCTGCAACCCTGGCAAATCCCTTTTTTCTGTTCTATCTTCCGGAAAAGGTATGGGGATTTAAAAGCCTGGCTTAAGAACAGCTTCTTCCCCACTGTTGTCAGACTCCTGGACCAATCATCTCTTTCACACCCCATGCATGGAGCTGCCACCATGTACAGCTAACTCCTAAGATAGACACAAAAGCTGGAGTAACTCAGCGGGACAAGCAGCATCTCTGGATAGAAGGAATGTATGACGTTTCGGGTCGAGACCTGCTTCAAACTGAAGAAGCTGAGTTATTACAGCTTTTTGTGTCTATATGTGGTTTAAAACAGCATATGCAGTTCCTTCCTATACTGTTTGAACTGTTAGCAAAAAAAAACCCCGAAACATATAGATGGTTATAGTCGTATCAGATAATCGCTGAATCGTACCACAGTGCAACAAGCCTTGGTGTAGCTGTGCCAGCAGCTATGTCATGTCTTCGTAAACCCAGTTGCCTGCAAATCCCATGTCGCTTTCTATTTTTCCTTTCTGTATACCTGTCGAAATGTCTTCTGGATGTTGTAATTGTATTTGCCTCTTTCCATCATGTTTGAAAGAAACGTGCTTCTCTCCCATCCATTACATATTAAATGTCCCTATGTTTTGTAATTATCATCCAGTGACTGCCTTATGGTCGTCTACGAATACCATATTCTCAAATATGCCCCATCATTTTAATCTTAAACACAAGTGCATCGGCCGTTTCTTCGTTGTTGCTAAAACTGCATCACATGTCCCTTTTTGATGTAACATCTGGCACTTGCTATTCAGAAGGGTGCCGTGATATTTGCTAAACTCTCCTCGATTACAATACAATACAATACAATACAATATTTTTTAAATCTCATTTGAATCTCAGTGAGGCTCAAACGAAACTCTGTTTCTACAGCCATACAAACAAAATAATTCCTACAAGACACACAAACAATTCAATTCACACAAACATCCATCACAGTGAATCTCCTCCTCACTGTGATGGAAGGCAAAGTATTTTCTCTTCCTGTGCACCATTTTCTCCCGATGTTGAAGCCCAGGCGGGCAATGGTAAGTCCCACGGCCATTAAGGCCAGGCCGGGCGATCAACGGCCCCGCTCCAGGTCTAAATGTCGGAAAGTTGGAGCCCCTGGCGGGCGTTGGAATGTCCCGCGGTCATTAAAGTCGCGCCGGCGATGTACGGCCCCACTCCGGGTCGTTCCAACCCCGCGACACGGGCTGGAGAAGTTGCGTTGCGGGAGCTCCGAAAAGCGGTCTCCCACCCGGACCCGCGAGATCCCGATATCACAGTCCACCGGACCTGCGGCTGGAACCTCCGAGCTCCGGAGTCGGGCCGCAGCAGCGAGCCACCACCGCTCCCCACGCTCTGAGGGCGGCCAGCCCCACGATGGTAAGTCCGCAGCTCCGCAGGCTCCGCGACTGGAGCCCCCAGGTCGTTTCGGTTGGAGGCCGCTCCACGGTGCTAGGCCCAACGACAACAGAGACCCGACAGGGAAAAGGTCGGGTCTCCCGTGCAGGGAAGAGATTTTAAACGTTTCCCCCCCCCCCCACACCCCGCCCCCCACATATACACAGTTAAAAACAGTAATAAAAAAACACAACAACTACATTTAACTAGACAAAAAAATACAAAAAAGACAGACAGGCTGCAGGGTCCGCTGCAACGTGAGTCGCGCCGCCAACCGGAACCGATTCTATACCTGGTCACGCCGACGTACAGGAGGAACATCGGATACAGTGGACGAGGTTAGAGGACGTGCACGTCGCACTTTACTCTAGCACAATGTGTCTTTTTATTTATTTTGCTTCGAGCCATGGCCGATTAGGCGGAAACGGAACCCTTTAACGTTTTACGGCCCACGCCTTTCATTTGACTAGAAAAGAGTATTTCTATCGATGGCGGATAAGCTGGAGGACTTGTAGATAGCTCTGAGACGTTTCCAGTATGCTATGGCATATCAACAGAGAATGAAAAGAGAGACACTGTGATGCGAGGCAGATTGGGCACTTATGGTACACGCGAAAATAAAGTCTCAATTACCTAAGTTGACGATGTCTGCATAATGCCTAGATGACTGAGCGTTCTTATAGCAGTTTCATTCGGATTTGGATGCGTAAACAGAATAGTCAATGGGACAGGGAGAACGAATTAAAGTGGCACGCAACCCGATGCTTAGGGTCTCTCTGAAAAGTCATCAAACAATCTAGTTTCTGTTCTCCAATGCAGAGTAGAACGATTTGTGAACCAAATTTCAACGTGAAACCGGAGGAAGTACAAATAAATCGCTGCTTAACATGGATAAAAAGTCTCAGTCTCTGCATGTTGGGAAAAATAATTGTTCCTCCTATGGTGATATGCAAAAATGCTATTTTTGAATAAAACGAATCTATTCAAGTGAACGTGATTGAGCAGACCTTTGATTCACGAAGAAGGTAATTATTTTAAAACACTGAAACGTAGAGGAATACATCACTGATTTACGAGCATGTTGCCAGGACGTTGGATTCACGAAGAAGGTAATAATTTCAAAACACGGAAACGTAGAGGGATATTGTATATCTCTGATTTACGAGGATGTTGCCAGGACCAGAGGGTGTGGGCTCTAGGGAGAGGTTGAGTAGCCTGGTTCTTCATTCCATGGAGCGCAGGAGGATGAGGGGAGATCTTATAGAGGTATACAAAATCATGAGATGAAAAGATCGGGTAGATGCACAGAGTCTTATGCACAGAGTAAGGGAATCGAGGACCAGACGACGTAGGTTCAAGTTGAAGGGGAAATATGTAATAGGAATCCGAGGGGTAACATTTTCACACAATCATTTTTCCCAACATGCAGAGACTGAGATATGTTTTCCATGTTAAGCAGCGATTTAGTTGTACTTCTCCGGTTTGACGTTGAAAGGGTGGTGAAAGGGAACAAGCTGCCAGAGGTGGTAGTTGCGGCTGGGACTATCCCATCGTTTAAGAAACAGTTAGACATGTACATGGATAGGAGAGGTTTGGAGGGATATGGACCAAGTGCAGGCAAGTGGGACTAGTGCAGCTGGGACATTGTTGGCCGGTGTGGGCGAGTTCGAACGAAGGGCCTATTTCCACACTATCACTTTATGATTATGGTAGGGGGATCTTATTAGCGCTTCTATTAATTACTTTGCGTGACCCTTTGGATGTGGAGGCTGGTGTGGTGGAAAGTAGATGAGATTCATGCAAGGGTTCCACCTACTCTTGTGGGGGGAAAGCCATAGGACAGAAAGGATGAGAACCATTCAGATATACCTGTGCGAATCATTCCATTGTCAACCAATGCGTCATACTGTAGATTGGGAACTGATGGCATGGAATAGATGCACTGCAAGAGACGGAATAAGAATATCTAGACTCATGACACCTGAGGTGAAATCATGAGATAAATAGATAGGGTGAATGCACAGAATATTTTTCACGGCATTGGGCAATCAAGAACTAGATTATATGGTTTTGTGTTGAGAGGGGAAATCTTTAATAAGAACCCAAATCGGAACTTTTTCACAGAGGGTGGTAGGCATATGTAACGAGCTGTCAGATTAGGTAATTGAGGCAAGTACTCCAACAACATTTTTTAGACACTTGGCTTGGCCAGGCGCATGGATCGAATGGTTCTGAGGTATATTGGTCAACCGCGGGAAAATGGGGCCAGTTTACATGGGGCATATAGGTGGTATGGACGGGTTGGCCAAAAAGCCCCTTTCCCTAATTTGTGACTCCATATCTCCATGAATATATAACTTTGGGAGTTTCATATTCTGCATGGATTTTGCTCCCTGCTTTATCCACTGATGTAGACACAGAGCAAACTAAAAGCGTAATGAAGAATCATAGATCATCCACGTGAAGATTAGAGCACGATGGAACGAAGCCAAAAACTGACGAAACTGCATTTCTCTACGGATGCAGCTATACGCACTAATGCAACTGTCGATGTAGACAATAGACAATAGGTGCAGGAATAGGCCATTCGGCCCTTCGAGCTAGCACCGCCATTCAATGTGATCATGGCTGATCATCCCCAATCAGTGCCGACATTCAAGCGCTGAGGATGCCAGTTGGAATGCAATAAGGACTTTCTCATGCTTCCTACAGAAGGCAAGCATAGATTTGGCCCAAGTCATTTGTAGTAGTTTCTCGGAAGAAGGAAGAAAATTGCAAGGAAGTTAATTACAGGGCGGCCCAGTGGTTTAGCTGGTAGAGCTACTATCATTCAGGGCTAGAGACCCGGGATCAATTCTGCCCTCGTTTACTGTCTGTGTGGAGTTTGCACATTCTCCATGTGATAACACAGGTTCCTACCGAGTGCTACTGTTTCTCCCCACATCTCAAAGACTCGTATGCTTGTTGGTAAATGTATATTTGAATTCCCCCCGAGTGGGTAAATCCGAATGTGGGATAATATAGAACTAGTGTGAATCAATGCTCGGCATGGCCTCGGTGGGCGAAGGGCCAGTTTCCATTCTGTATTTTGCAATCTAATCAAACCTATGTGGATAGATTCATCATGGGAGAAAATGCGACCGTTTGAGGTGGGATCCATTGAATGATGCCTCGGGATGGAATCCCATATCAGAGCGGCAAATAAGTTTATGGTTTCCTGCAAAGCCGAAACGAATATTTATCCTCACTGTATTTACCGGTTTACATGGCTGTTGTCATCTTAAATCTCAAACCAGAAATTATATGTTCAGTCCTATTCTCACACTTTATTTGGGAGATAACAGACCGACAATCCCCCCATCTTATTCCACACTTTCTGATCGACATCAATGCTCGGCATGGCCTCGGTGGGATGAAGGGCCAGTTTCCATTCTAAAAGTCCACTACATCAACTGTTTTGTTTTTATCTGCCGTGCCTTTAAAAATGCGAATAAACCTCAATGGTGACCTTGCTTTTGTACATCGACATAGAGTCACACAGTCTAGCAGCACCAAGAAAGTCCCCTGGGCACAACTAGAACACTTGAACACTGTGTGTAGCACAAGGTCAGACCCTGCTGCCTACGATGTCTGCACCGAACATGATGAGCAGTGCAATTGCTATCTACCTACATATACTGTAATACATACAATTCCTTTCCCTGCACACCCACACACATAGGCAAATTCTCTTTTATAGGCTGAAGAGAAAACTGAAGGGGACTAGCCCCCAAACCAGCATAAGCTAAAGATGGCTGCAATACAGGTCTGGCATAGCATCACCAGAGAAGACACCCTGCATGAATCGCAGACTTCAAGCAGTCATTGCATACAAAGGGTATGCAAGAAAATACTAAACATGACTACTTTCATTTACATGACATTGCTGTGTCTCAAACATTATGGTGCCCTGAAAGATCAAGTTCAAGTTCAAGTTCAAGTGAGTTTATTGTCATGTGTACCTGATAGGACAATGAAATTCTTGCTTTGCTTCAGCACAACAGAACATAGTAGGCATTGACGACAAAACAGATCAGTGTGTCCATATACCATTATATAAATATATACACACATGAATAAATAAACTGATAAAGTGCAAATAACAGATAATGGGTTATTAATGTTCAGAGTTTTGTCCGAGCCAGGTTTAATAGCCTGATGGCTGTGGGGAAGTAGCTATTCCTGAACCTGGTCGTTGCAGTCTTCAGGCTCCTGTACCTTCTACCTGAAGGTAGCAGGGAGATGAGTGTGTGGCCAGGATGGTGTGGGTCTTTGATGATACTGAAAGTCTTTTTGAGGCAGCGACTGCGATAAATCCCCTCGATTGAAGGAAGGTCAGAGCCGATGATGGACTGGGCAGTGTTTACTACTTTTTGTAGTCTTTTCCTCTCCAGGGCGCTCAAGTTGCCGAACCAAGCCACGATGCAACCGGTCAGCATGCTCTCTACTGTGCACCTGTAGAAGTTAGAGAGAGTCCTCCTTGACAAACCGACTCTCCGTAATCTTCTCAGGAAGTAGGGGCGCTGATGTGCTTTCTTGATAATTGCGTCAGTGTTCTCGGACCAGGAGAGATCTTCAGAGATGTGCACGTCCAGGAATTTGAAGCTCTTGATCCTTTCAACCATCGACCCGTTGATATAAACGGGACTGTGGGTCCCCATCCTACTCCTTCCAAAGTCCACAATCAGTTCCTTGGTTTGGTTGGTGTTGAGGGCCAGGTTATTGTGCTGCCACCATATGGACAGTTGCTCGATCTCTCTTCTATATTCTGACTCATCTCCATCAGAGATATGTCCCACAACAGTGGTGTCGTCAGCGAACTTGATGATGGAGTTCGCACTATGACCGGCTACGCAGTCATGAGTATAGAGTGAGTACAGCAGGGGGCTGAGCACGCAGCCTTGAGGTGCTCCCGTTCTGATTGTTATCGAGTCTGACACATTTCCACCAATACAAACAGACTGTGGTTTGTGAATGTGGAAGTCGAGGATTAAATTGCTGAGGGATGCGCAGAGACCCAGTTCTGCGAGTTTGGTAACCAGCTTGGAGGGGATGATAGTATTAAATGCCGTGCTGTAATCAATGAATAACAGCCTGACATATGAGTTTTTGTTGTCCAAGTGGTCCAGAGCGGAGTGGAGGGCCAGCAAGATCGCATCCACCGTTGATCTGTTGTGGCGGTAAGCGAACTGCAGTGGGTCCAGGTTTTTGTCGAGGTAGGAGTTGATTTGCGCCATGATCAACCTCTCAAAGCACTTCATCACCACAGGCGTTACTGCCACAGGTCGATAGTCGTTGAGGCACCTCACCTTACTCTTCTTGGGCACTGGTATAATTGATGCCCTTTTGAAGCAGATGGGAACCTCAGACCTCAGAAGTGAGAGGTTAAAATGTCCGTAAAAACTCCAGCCAGTTGGTCCGCACAGGTTTTTAGAACACCAGGTATACTATCAGGTCCAGGCGCGTTTCGAGGGTTCACCCCTTTGAAGGATTTCCTGACGTCGGCCTCTGTCACTGAGACTGAAATACCATCACAGCGAATGGGGGCTCGGGAAGGTACATCGGTGTTCTCTCTATCAAAGCGTGCGTAAAACGCATTGAGCTCATCAGGGAGTAATGCCTCGCCGACATTCGAGCTGTGAAAAGAGGTGACTATGCATAAACACTGCAGTCATTTCTACACGGTGAAACAAAAAAGTATTAAAATACCCTATAATAACATCTGCTGATGTGCAATTTAACCACATGCGATTTTTTCAATCACAATTCTCAAATTGTGGAGTACAGAGGCAAATAAATAAATGATGGGTCAGTGTCCCAAACATTGTGGAGAGCACGGTAATCCATACAATTCCTTTCCCTGCACACCCATATACTAAGGCAAAGTCTCGAAAATGCCACTATCGTACCTGTCTGGATCGCTACCCAGGCCTCTTTATTACTCAGTCCTTTGATTCCTGGCAGAAATCTCTGCACTCTCTCTCTCTAGTTTAATTTTATCTTTTCTATGGCAGGGTGACCAGAAATTAACATTTCACGCCTGGCATGAACAAGTGAAACATAACTTCCCGACTTCTATTTGCAATGTCCTTTCAATAGAAGGCCATCGTGCAAACACCTTCCTTCCACCCTAACAACCCGAGACGCACTTTACAGTGAAAGAGGTGCTCGACTTCCGAGTACCTCTGTTGCAAAATACTCCCAAGGTCCCTACGTTAAATCTTTAAAGGTCTTACACTATATTGACATCCCAAAGTGCAACACTTTGCACAGCTGAAATAAACTCCATTACATATTCCTTGGTCCACATGCTCAGCTGACCAAAATCCTGCTCTCATCCTGATAATCTTCTTCACAGCTAAGATGCCACGTCATTTCGTGACATCTGCAAAATTACTAACAATGCCATATACATTTTTTTATCAAAACGATGATGTGGATAACAAATGCAAATATGACCAGCTCCGACTCTTTAGCTACCCCTCTTGACTGCAACAGGCCTCAAGTCCGAGAAACATTCTTCCACGATAAGTCCTTGCTATATTCCCATGGGCGTATTGCCTATCTAATTAGTTATTTCTCCCTGAATCCCATGCAATCTAACTTTGCAGAGTGATCTACCATGCAGATCCTTGTCAATGGCCTTGCTGAAGTCCAAGTAGACCTTCTCTCGTCTACCTTTTTCGTTAATTAATCACCAAACTCAACCAGGTTCGTGAGACACATACTCCCATGCATAAGTTATGTTAAGTATCCAGAATGCATGCCTACATTTACAAATGCTGTAAATCGTATTCCGCAAAACGATCTCCCAGAACACCAAGCTTACTGGTCTATAGTTCCCAAGTTTTTATTGTCTAGCTTACTGGTCTATAATTCCCACATTTTCTTTCTGCAGCCCTTCTCAAATAAAGGCCGAACATTAACCACACCCCAGAGGAGAAACATTCATTGAGCACCTTGCCCATCTCATGCAGCTCCAAGCATAGACATACAATTTGTTATTTGAAGGGGCATATGTTCTCCTTAATCAGCCTACTTAATATACTTAAACAATATTTTTGGAGTTTCCTAAATCTTCTCTACAAAAGTTGTTTCATGCCCACTTCATGCCTTCCCGATTTCCTTCTTAATTATTCTCAAACTCTCCGTTTACTCCTCCTGAGTCCGGTCAAGAAAAGTCTAAGGGACATCGGAGGTAGTAGTTAAGCACTGCTCTCTGGTTGTGGTGGGATGATTCAGTTGCCTGATAACAGCTGACAAGAAACTGTCCATGACTGGTGGTATGCATTTTCACACCTTTTGCCTGATGGGAGAGGGTAGAAGAGGGAGTGGTCAGGGTGCGACTCGTCTATGATCATGCTGCTGACCTTGCCAAGGCAGAGTTAAGTATAAATTGAATCTATAGAAGGGTTTGTTTGAGTGATGGCCTGGGCTGCATCCACAATTTGCTGCAATTTCTTATGGTCCTACATGGAGCTGTGACGCATCCTGATAAAATGCTTTCTATGGTGCGTCTGTAGAAGTTGTTGAGTGATGTAGGGGACATGCCAAACTTCCTAAGCCTTCTAAGGAAGCAGAAGCGTTGGTGTTCCTTCTTGCACGTTGCTTCAATATGGGTTGTCCAGGAGAAGTTGTTGGTGGTATTGACTCCCAGGAAATCCAAGTTTTCGACCATCTCTACTTCGGCACCATCAATACAAACTGGGGTATGTGTACCACTTTGCTTCCTGAAGTCGATCACTATCTTGCTGATGTTGAGAGAAAGCTTATTGTCTCGACACCAGGACACGAGGTTCTCAGTCTCCTTCCTGTACTCTGTCTCATCATTATTTGTTTATCGGCACACAATGGTGGTGTAATCTGGGGATTTGCAACTTGAATTAGGTTTATTCATGGCTGCACAGTCGTGGGTGTACAGGGAGTATAGACGGGAGCTGAGAACACATCCTTGCAAAGCACCAGTGTGGAAGATTATCGTGGAGGATGATCTGTCCCCTATTCTCACTGATTAGGGTCTGTTGGTCAGAAAGTTGAGGATCCAGTTGCAAAGATGAGTGCTGAACCCGTCCTTCGAGTTTGGTGATAAGCTGGGATGGTATAATGGTATTAAAGGCAGAGTTGTAGTCTATGAATTAGGAGTCTGATGTGGGTGTCTCTCTTCTTCAGGTGTTGTAGGGATGTGTGTAGGGCTCGGGCGATGGCTTCATCAGTGGACCTGTTGTGCCAGTAGGGTCAAATCCACTGGGTGGACTGGATTAAATGCGTTTCATAACTAGCCCCTCAAAACATTTCATGACGGTGGACGTGAAGGCCACATGACGGTAATCGTTTAGGCATGGGGTCTTGCTTTTCTTTGGCAATGGGATAATGGTGGTCTTTTTGAAGCAGGTGGGTACCAGAACGGAGTAGGAAGAGATTAAAGATGTTCGTGAATACTCCGCTAGCTGAACTGTGCAGCTAATGAGGACACGGCTAGGAACTCCGTCTGGTCCAGTTCCTGTTTGTGAGTTTACCATCAGGAAGGCCGATCTAACCTCTGCTCCAGTCACCCTGCGGAGAGGCACAAAGGAGTTTGATGCGCCATGTGTCACCGCTCTGTTGGCGTTCTGCTCGAAGCGAGCATAGAAAGCATTCAGTTCATTAGGTAAGGTCGCACTATCACCAATGATGTTGCCTGACCTAGCTTTGCAGCCAGTTATCTTATTCGGAACATGCCACATTCTCTGTGTGTCCGAGTGATTATACCTGGATCAAAGTTTGTCCCGGTAATGTCTGTTGGCATCCTCCACGAATATGATAGCAGGCCTTCTTGTACTGCTCTGGGTTGTTTGACTTGTGTGCAGGAAAACTGGCCTTGACCTGTGAATGCACCTCGCGTTTCATCCATGGTTTCGAGTTGGGGAACACTCGGATTGTCTTCGTCCATACACAATCTTCTATGGACTTGCTGACGAAGTCAGTCACGGTGGTGACGTACTCATTCACGTTAGCTGCGGAATGCCTGAATATGTACCAGTCCACTGACTCAAAGTTTGTTTAGTTTGTGAACAGTGTGTGGCCGACAAGTACAAAATGTGTGAGTGAATGTGTGTCGAGGCGGGAAGTGGGAGTGGAGAGTCTTTGTCCTGAAACTGGGGAAAATAAAATGGTCTCAATGAAGGAATATGACAAAGAAGCCGATGGTCAATGCCAATTAGATTGGCCTTTTCGTGTTGTGTATTTCTATGACTCTCGCTTATCTAATATTTTTCCATTGGTAAGGCCATTGAGTTTGGGATTTTTTGCAGCGTCATAAATAATCTTGTTGTGAATATGCATTTTGTGAACTTTTGACCTGGAATCATATCTCCAAAACAAATCACACAGCAGAATTGTGACATATAAGTTTTAATTATTTGACAAGGGAAAATGCGATGTTGTCCTCCAAAATATGGTTTCGAAAAAGGATAGCAAATATTTTATTCCGAAAACTTGATTTGCTTAGAAGTCACGGTGCACATTTCAGAATGTTTGATTCAAATAGAAAACCAAATATTTCAGACCTCTAACATTCATTCCACTGTTCTAAGGAACAACATGATTATCATTGAAAATAGTATGTGATTTGCAGGTTTTCTTAAATTTAAATTCAAATATACAAATGTTAAAGATGTTAATTCAAAAATAATATACGGAAAACATTCATTTGGTTTGATAACATGCCTGGAAAGAAAAGCGGTCTATGTTTCAACCACGAGCTTCCGCCGCAACTGGGAAATAAAGTTTAAAAAGGTAAGTGTAGGTGTCGGAGAAGGTTGCAAGAGAGATGGATTGCCACCGTTCAGCAATTCTGCAATTTCAATTTCTCTTTTCCAGTTCTACTGAAACAATCTCCGACGTGAAACATGAAAGCTATTTCTCGTTCCACACATGCTGCCAAGTTTGCTGAGCATTTTCCATAATTCCAAATCTTGTGTATCTTTCTAATGGAGTATACAGGCCAGTTTGGTTCCGCTACAAGACATTAATAATGTACACTCAGAGCCGATGTTCACGGCCAAATGCATATAAGCCCACCCCTGCAAAAAATAAAAAGCGTAATGGTTGCAAAGAGAATTGAGACACAGAATATTTCACCATATTCAATTAGATATCTAAGAGTCCTGCAATGGGGAACTAAGGACACCTGGTGCCGAAAATTCCTTAGCTTATCGGTGGATCAAAAGAGGAGGTGATAAGTGGGTCTCTAATATCGCGGCGCGAAATTTGCATGTGCTTACAGTTTGACGAGAGTAATCCAGTGAAATAAAAATGATTAACATTTGAAAACCACAAGTCGTACGATTGAGGGATTATGGATGTATAAAATATCGAATTCACTAACATTCACTAATCGGAATCTTGAAATAATTATTTGGTATGAAAGAAAATAATCAATTGATAACCACATGCACCAAGCTTAATAAAGGAATAAATGGAATTCGGAATGCCAACTCACGCAATCGAAGGTAAACATAATGGGGAATAATGGAATTGTAATAACAATGAGATGGTCTTAAACAAATTATAAGTTAGCCATGATGTGTGAACCCCCTCAATCAAGAAGGAAACGTGCCTATTATAACTTCACAGTACATAAAAGAGTAGGTCCGCGGCAATGAAAGTTAAGAATTACATTTTGGGAATAGATAGGACGAATGCACAGAGTATTTTACCCAAAGTACGGGAATAAAAAACTAAAGGACACATGTTGAAGGTGAGAGGAGAGAGATTTAATTTTTTTTTAAACTGACGGGCACTGCTTTCACATAGCGGGTGTCTGCAACGAGTTGAGTCAGATTATATAACAGCATGTATTGGATTTTTGGGAAGGTACATAGATAGGAAACGTTTAGAGGGATATGGGTCAAACGCGGGTAGGTGTGATTATTGAGGCATATTGGACGGCATGAAGTTTGGCCTAAGGGCCTGTTTCCATGTTGTATGACACAATGATACTATGAATATACTAAATTAGAATCAAATTAGCGAATAATTCATTTCTAGCGTAACTGACAAATTTTCGATTCACTGCCATATAGCCCGACGAATTTAGTTGTTATTTTTCACCCCGCTATATATTACACTTATTTCTTTATGTTGCCGTTTCAAATTCTTTGTCGAGCTTGACGTGTTCAAGGGAGCGTATGCCAGTTCATTATCAGCAGCAGCCACAATTGCGATCTGTGCACAAATGTATGCTATTGTTAATTGGACAAGAAAATGACTAATTTCTCCGAGTACGACGTATCTATATTCTCAGATGTGTAGAGTAAAAGCGTGAAACGAACTTTACCTTTGCATACACAGGGCTCTCCACATGCTCTTCAGGTTTCTCATATTCTTTGCAGCGGACAAGATCCAAATGTGCGTACATCGGATTGCGGCTAACGTTCTCACCTTCTTCCTGGAAATTCATGAACTTATTTTAAGATTAGTTATACTACAGATAAAGCTTTCGCGTGGAATGCACTGGCAAGAATAAACGAGGGACAATTATTTTTTGTTTGTCTCGAATGACTTATCGCACGGAGACCAATTTCCAGAGTCTAATCGACTGCGGGGCAAACAGTCGCAACTGGACAGATCAATATGATAATTGCACATAATATGGAACATAGAACAGTACAGCATAGGAACGCGCCCTTGGCATCGTGTTCAGCCCAAAATGTTTGTGCTGAACACGATGCCATTTTAAACTGATCTCATCTATCTGTACATGATCCATATCCGTTTTTCCTTGTGCATATGTCCATCTAAATGTCTATTAAACGCCACTATCGTGTCTGCCTCCACCAGCACACCTGGTAATGCCTTCCAGGCAAACAACAATAGCTATGTAAAGAACTTACCCCGTATACCTCCATCAAACATTCTCCCACACACCTTATAGCTATGCCCTCTAGCATTAGACATTTCTGTTCTGTGGAAAAGGTTCTGACGGTCTACCCTATCTATGCCTTTCATTCTATCAATTCTGCCCTCATGCTCCGAATTTCCAGAAAAAAACAATCCAAGTTTATACAACCCCTTCATTTACTTGCACCTCTCTAAGCCAAGCGCACCTGATAAACCTCTTCTGCACCCTCCCCAAAGGCTTTCTGTAATGAGGCTACCAGAACCGCACGGAAATCTCCAAATGGGCCTTAACCAGAGTCTTATAGAGCTGTATCATGATTTATTGACTTTTATATTCAATGCCGTAGCAATGAAAGCAAACATATCATATGCCATCTTTACCAGCCTATCTCTTCGTGCTGCCGTCTTCAGTGAGCTATGAGCTTGGACTCCATGACCTCCCTGCACATCAATTCACTTTAGCATCTTGACATTATCCTTACATGCGCCATTCTAAGGTGCAACAGCTCAGACTGCTCGGGTTAATCTCCATCATGCTCCGTCTGCCATTTCTCCACCCACTTCTATCGATGATCTATAACCCTCTGTATCTTCCGACAGCCTTCCTCGCTGTCTGCAACTCCTCCTGTTCTGTTGTTCAGCAAATTTACTCAACAACCCATCTAGGTTTATGTCTACGTCATTTATATATATCACAAATAACAGAGGTCCCTGTGGAATTCCACTGATCACAGACCTTCAGGCAGATCTTCCTTCGACAAACCTCTGTCGCTCTGAAGAAGCCAGTTCTGAATTCATATCACCAAGTTACAGTGGATCATGTATATCTTGATCTTGATCTTTTGGATCAACCTATCATGAGGAACTTTATCACAAGCCTTCCTTAGATTCGTGTTTGCAGCAGCTACTGCCCTGCCTTCATCAATCTCCTTTGTCATCTGTTCAGAAAACTCAATTACATCAGTAAAACGTGTTAGACCGTGCTGGCTATCGCTAATTCGTCCATTCTCTTCCCAATGTCAGTAGATCCTCTCTTGACGAAGTCTTTCCAATCGGTACCCAACCACTAACGTGTGGTTAAACGATCTATATTTAGATCCAACTGGTTGAGCCTCGGATTCCCTCTACTTCCCTTCTTAAACAAAGAAACAGCATGGCCACTCTCTAGTATTCCGAAATCTCGCCTGTGGCTGGACAGGAAACAGTAAGGTGCAAATGAAAATATTCCTTTCACTACGCCTGGTGTAAACAATATATATGATATCTATAATAAATGCGAACTCCTGTAAATGCATTTGTATTGTTCTTTATGTCCTCCTTTGTGTAGTGTACTGTGAAATTCACGGATTGGGAATACGTTCAAACAGAATAAGACGTGGTCTCATTAAAACGGCTTGGTTTCAACAAAGGCACAACCCTGTCTCTACTTTCACAAATGGAATAGTCATATATTAAATTAGCCTTACCCAACTTTGTGTCCGATTTGTATTTACTGTATGCTTCTTTGCACCTGCTCGGAAAAATAAAATAGTGATAAAAGGCCGTGCGACATGGTGGGGGGTTTTGCACGCCAAGAACGTAATATCATGTGATAATTGCACGATAGAGTTTCACTGTATACGGCTTCACTACATATGTGTGAAGGCTTAAACCACGTTGTTTGTGCCACGCTTTTTCCAAAGTGTTGGACGACACAGTGGTGCAGCAGGTAAATGCGGAGTTTGAGGCATGTTCTCCCTGTGACCACGTGGGTTTCATCCGTTGCTCCGTATACTCCCACATCCCAATAATGTGCGGGTTGTGGGTTAATTGACCTCTGTAAATACCCCCACTGTGTATTGAGTGGATGCGAAAGTAGGTTAACGTAGAGCTAGTGTGAACGGATGATCGATGGCCGGCTTGGAATCGATGGGTTAAAAGGCCGGTTTCTCTGCGCTATCTTTCAACCAATGAAACACATTTTTATCACAAAATTCACAGATGTTCAACAGGTACAATTAAATGCTGGCTGCTATATGATAATGTGTCGAAATAATACATATAATTCAAAATATGTGATCATCAAACATTAGTCACATGCAAAATGTAATATCTTCGTTAGTCGGTGCTGTTTATTATAATCATAATTTTTGCCCATACAAATGTTTCATTTCCTTTATTATCAAGAGAATCGCGTAATTACCAATATTATTATATTATAATATTATACTGAGATGATAATGTTAAAAAATGGATGAGAAACATACCTCTAAATATAATTGCCATCACGATGATAACGATGCACATTAAAATTAACACTGCACCTCCGATACTTCCAGCGATTAGAGAAGCAGATAAACCCTCGACAGCTGTGGGAGGTTAAACCGATTACCAAACGTTTATATTTAATTAAGTTATTTCAAAGTAGACTTTGCGGAAAACAAAGCAAGATATTTCAAATGTTCACTCAATGGATTTCACCAGAACCGCGTGGAAGGCGGCAGAGCCAGCAATTTCGCTTTATGGCGCGATTACGAGTGAAATAAATAGATCTTAAGTGAACCTTGTGGGATATTGACCGTTAGGAAACAGGAATTGTAGAACATAATACATTAATTTGGATATATTCTGTTCACCAAATTTTGAAGGAGATGTTAATGTTACTGACGCTGGTCAGGAGTGAATCATTGCAGACGTCTTCTCCCCACTAACAGTCCCCAATTAATGCAAGAGCCAACAAGTTAGTTCTCATAGATAGACTGAAAATGCTGGCGTAACTTAGCGGGTCAGGCAACATCGTTGGAGAAAATGGAGAAGTGACGTTTTGTGTCGGGACACTTCTTCAGACTGATTGTGGGGGGTGGGGGCAGAAGCAAGAAAAAAACGGCAGCAATCGGGACTACCACGATATGACCCCACGCAGGGCGGTTCCCCGTTAGGCCGACTGTTGGTTTGGGACGACGTTATCCCAAGAGGGGTACATCGTTGCGAATTGTGGGACTGGTAAATCGACATTTAGAGGAAGGGGGCAAATGGGAGGGGGCGGGACGGGGTGGGGGAGATGGAGAGAAGATGGAGCTGCGTGCTTGTGGACATTACTAAAATGAGAGAATTCAACGTTCATGCCGCTGGCTTGTATGCTATACAAGTGAAATATGAGGTGCTGTTCGTCGAATTTGCTTTCGCCACTCTGTGCAAGGCAGGTCCTCGGACAGAAAGGTCAGTGTAGGAATGTAAAAGGGGAAGTAATATACTTAGCTACCGGGAGATCCAGTAGGTCTGAGCATGCTCAGCTAAATGGCCGCAGAATCCACACCTTTTCACACTATTGTACAGGACCCCGCATCCAGACCATCCGATGCAGTAGATAAGATTAGAGAAGGTGCATGTGAACTACTGTCCAACCTGGAAAGACTGTCGGAGTCCGTGCATAGAGGCGAGGAAAGAGGTACAGTGGCAGGTATTACGTCTCCTGGCAGTTGTAGAGAAAAGTACATCGGGTTGGGGTGTGTGTGTTTAAAGGGATGAATGAAACATAGTTGTGGAGGAACAGTCTGCAAAAGGCGGAAAGGCATGGAGATGTAAATATGTGATCAATAATGGGATCAGGTTGGAGGCGACAGAAATGTCCGAAGATGATGTTTAGTATTGCGGAGGCTGGTGGGGTGAATGGAGAGAGAGAGAAAGGAAGGATAAAGCGGTATCAGAGATAGTCCAGGTACATTTGTGGGCATGGTGGAAATTAGTGGTGAAGTTGAGTTCTGCACGGGTGTAGGATGTAGTACTAATTGTCGAGGACTGGCCGTACTGTATCGCAAAGGAGGTCAGGGGGTGGTGAAAACACGACAGAGGTGAGGGGTGGGGTCAGGGGCGAGCAGTGGTGTAGAAGCAGGCTCGGGCGTGGGGACCAGAGACCTTCAGAGAGGAGGGGTTGGGAGGAGCTGTGCATGGGCGGGCAGGGGAGGGCTATTAAGGTCATAAGGAATGGTAGAATTAGGCAATTCGGCCCATCATGTCTACTCAGCAATTTTATCATGGCTGATCTATCTCTCCCTCCTAACCCCATTCTCCTGCCTTCTCCCAATGACCTCTGACATCTGTAGTGGGTGTAGAGTGGTTAGGATCAGGACAATGTCATGGCCTCCGTTTCTTCCTTGAAAAGAGACCAACGATATCTACGAACAATCTCCTGTGTCTAGAGGAATTTGTCGTCACCCTCAATAACTTCTCTTTTGACTCCACTCACTTTCTCCAAGTTAAAGGTGCAGCTGGACACTCACATCAGCCACAGCTACAGGCTACCATTGTGTTGGTTACATTGTGCAGTGCTTGTTTAAAACATACGCTGTCGTTACCCCCGAACCCCTCCTCGAATACATCGTCAACTACGCTGGAGCTACTTCCTGCACTCGTGCAGAACTTATGGCCTTTATTAATTACTCCACTAACTTCCACCTTGCTCTCATTCTTTAGTGAACGTGATCCCCCCCCCACCCCTCCTCCCTCCCCCCTCCCCCACCCACCTCCCATAACCTTATCTACTGCATCCAGTGTTCCTGATGCGGGCTACCGTACAATAACGAGACAAAGGTAGATTATGCGGCCGTTAAGCTAAAAACATGCATGAGGTCTGCCGAGGCCTATTGGATTTCCCGGTTGCTAACTATTTTAAATCCCCTTCCCACTCGCACACTGACCTTTCTGTTCTGGGCATCCTGCGTTACCAGAGTGAGGCCACAGACACATTGGAGGAGGAGTACTTCATATTTCGGTATTTGCGCAGATTATTTTTAGGTAGCCTCTGTGTCTGTGTTGCAATTGGTTATCCATTTCAGCCATAAACGAACAAAAACAAAACCTTCACCGAGTTAATGGTGCAGCAATAGTGTTATCGATTCACAACTCCAGATATCCAAGCTCAGGCCTGGCTTCGGAAACTGTCTGCATGGACATTGTACTTTCTCTGAGATTTTACCAAGGAACTGCTTGGTGAGTTAATTGATTATTTTTACATTATTCCTCGGGAAAGTGTGATGTTTGAGGGGGCATCAGAGTGGACTTGTAGATCACTTGAAAGGGAATGAGCTACAGGTGCGCGATCGATTGCGGGAACGGTATTGATGGAATCTTCTGGGAGGCAACATAGGCTGAATGGACTGTACAGCGTCCGTCTACGCTGGCATAAAATAGGAAAATTGCACAAGTTCTAGGAAAATAAATTTGCTGCAGAAAATACGGTCTTTTAAAAATCCTCACATTTTATTTTTACTATTAATATTATTATTCAGTGGACTATCCATTATACTATGTTATATTCATTATATCCATTATACTACGTTACCTTCATGAGGAACCGTGTAGTTGGCTGTTGCTGGAGTTAGCATAGAACGGTGAATAATTTTACATGTGTAAACGGTTCCTTCTTTGACTGCCCGTTTCTCCTCTAAAGAGCTGATAACTTCATACAATCCGTCTGCCGTTGAATTTTGTTCATGCCGAAATCCAGATTGGATGACGGAACCATTTCTATGCCAGGTGAGATTAAATTCTTTCGGGTAAAACGCAGCCGTTCTGCACTGGATTTTCAGGAAATGAGTCGCAGCATTTCTAGATCGAACAGATACAATCTTCAGAGGAGAAGGGACAGCTAGGTAAAGAGAAATGGAATTAAAAGAAAGGGGAAAAGTCGATTACATCATCCAATAGCATTTGTTCCAACGCTACTTAATTCCATCATAATTTTTAAATCGGGAGCCCAGATGAAGGTGTTCTTCAACGCAATTGACCCCCCCCCCCCCACCCTCCTTCCCTTGACATGCATTCCCTTGACATTTAATTTAAGAAAAGTGCACTAATTTGCACACTTGTTTCCTGTGCTAACATGCGCGAATCAACTTTCAAGTTTCAACTCTTCAAAGGCACAGTACTGTTGTGAATATTTCAACTTCCCAATATAATCAGTCATAAACAGTTGCAGACTTTGGCTTACAGAGAATGCTATCACTAAAATTTCTTGTTTCTCCAATTCGGCGCAAGAAATCTAATTTATATTTCAATTAATTTGTGCAAGTAAAAACCTCGCTCTTTCAATTCACAGGATTATATGTTGATAACATTATCATTAGGAAAACATCAGGAGGATCCCCGCCTCGGCGTTCAGTGTCAAATTGAGTCCGTTGTATTTATTCATCTTACACTCACTACCTTCAATATACTTCAACTCAAATATCATTGCAGTCATGCCCTCTGACCTACATTTTCAAACGAATCAATCTAGAATAATTTTCCAACGTTTTGCACATTTGTATTCTGGATTAAAGACTTTTGTGAAGCAAAATCCAAATTTGAGCTGCAACTAAAGTACCTAAGAAGGAACTGCAGATGCTGGAAAATCGAAGGTATACAAAAGTGCTGGAGAAACTCAGCAGATGCAGCAGCATCTATGGAGCGAAGGAAATAGGCAACGTTTCGGCCCGATACGTTGCCTATTTCCTTCGCTCCATAGATGCTGCTGCACCCACTGAGTTTCTCCAGCACTTTTGTCTAGCAACTAAAGTACCGTTCGCTCACCATATACGATCAGTTGCTCTCCTGTTCCCTCCCCAACCGTTCGGCCCGCTTGTTTTGCAAGACAATAGTATGTTCCGGCGTCCGAGACCGTGACATTCAGCAGGTGAAGGTAGGCGCCTCCTGCCCTTATGATGAAGATTTTCCTGCTATCTTCTTTCAGGAAGCCTTTATTTCCATCTTTCCACCAGAAAACCTTTAGGTTTGACAGATTTACATTGAAGGGGAAGGAACACCGACAGGTAATGTTTATGCCACTGATCACCGTCTTCTGAACAACATTCGATATCGTCTTGCCCGACCTGTTCTCAGCAGCTGTCAATAGATGGTGCACAATCCAGTTTAGTCATTGATATACAGCAATGGAAATTTAACACTGCTGGCAAATATCTTATTGCACGCAGAATAAATATATACGTTGAATTGAACCGAATTATTATGCCCGCCTTTTGTGTCCTCGTAAAGGTTTCGTAAATTGCACTCCTTTCCAGAACTCATACAACAGCAATGACTTTATGGACAATTCAGCATGACATTATAAGGTACAACTATCATATGAATTTGAAGACCCATAAATAAAAAGCAATAGAAGCCCTAGTTTACCCGCATTCAAAATTCCAAGGAAATACATCGTCCAAGGTGACACTTTCAGAAACATATCGACGACGAAGCAGGCCTGGCTGGGAAAGATGAAGGTCTGGTTAATAATCGTCACGGTATCTTCTACACTGACTCCTAATCACGTCGGTCACCCCATGACATGGCCGAGAAATGCGTTGCTTTTAATATAGGGCTTGCTGAGTGCCTGAAGGCGGAAATTGAGTCAGGAAATAGAAGGCTGTTTTATTTGAGGACATCAAACAGTCCGCACATCGATCATTTCTCGATTTTCCCAATGAGAGGATCTAATTAAAATAAGATGCCAAATAAGGACATTGCCTCCCCCCTCCCCCCCACCACCTCGAGAATTTGATAAGGCCATGAATGAACCAATCTTGGTTTAAAACGCCTCTTTTCTGTTCTTTTCCCCTTTAACGACCCTCAAAGGTCATTTATTTCCTCAGATTTTGCCTTGTATACATTCAATAACGCCCACCCAGATCCTTCTATTTTCTGTTTAGTATGTGTTCCACCCTTTAGTTTCCTTACATTTCGTTCTAGAAACCCTAATTAAAAAGTACGTTCCCGCAATCAACCTGACCGCCCACAACCCGGAGAATTTATATATTTCAATATGATCACCTCTTGTTTTATATAGTCCATCACGACATAACTATAGATTTAAGTAGTTATTCCTGGGTACCTTGCTGTGGTATTCCGCCATTCACTGTTCGTCAATCTGGCAATCATCCATTCATCCCATTGCCCTTTTCAGATAATTAACCAACATATCATCCATTTCCTTATAAATTATATCGATAACAAGTTCGCGTGTTCCTGTCTTGATCAGATATCTTTTATAGGGAATACTATAAAGTGCTTCAGGATATCCATATACAGGTTCTCAGAGTTCCCTTTTATTCACATTGCTCCCTCCATCGTGAAATAATGCTAGCAAATATATCAAAATATGTGTGTTTTTCATAAACCCACTTGGACTCTTGATAGACTGATAGTGTCATCAACGTCCCGCTACTCTTTAATCAGTAATGGATTTGGACACTTTCCCACTAGCAGTTGACAGAATAACTTGCCAATAGTTTCCTCCTATTTGTGCCCCTCTTGTCTTCACTTTCATGACATTTACAGTTTCCCCAGATCTATTCAAAATTCATGGAGTTTTATTTCAGTACAAAATAGAATCCGCCACATCTAGAGTCACCCCATTGGCTCGAAGTTAAACCACCGAAAACTTTCTTCTGTCGCCATAGCGTCTCCTTAGTTATTATTGTTCGATGTTCCTAGTTTCCTCTACCGTGAAAACCAGATACTAAGCAATTATTTATAATCCTTGGCACATTTTCCCCCATGAATAATATAATACACATATTCGTTATGGGGCAAAATGTTTAATTTAGTTACTCTCTTCCTTGTTATCTATGTGAAGAATATCTTGCTCTCTGCTTCAATGTTATTTATTGCATTACGCACAGGCTCCGTCTCGTTCTCGTTATTTTAGTTTACCTCTCCGATCTTATTTTAAATTAGCTTAGATACAGCGTGGAAACAGATCCTTCGGGCCGCCGAGTCCGGCCGACCAACGATCACCTGTACATTCTATTCTACACACCAGGGAGAATTTATAGAGGTCAATTAATCTACAAACATGCAAGCCTTTTGGGATGTGGGACGAAAACGGAGCAGCCGAGGAAAACCCAACGATCACAGTCAGACCATGCAGACACCACCGGTCGTCAAGATCGAGCCCGCGTCCCTGGCGCTGTGAGTCGGCGCATAGTCTGTGCCACCCTAAACTTGTTGGAAGTCGACATAATCCTGTTGGCAGTCCACATACGAAGACAATGCCATAGGGCCACTGGATAAATCATGCTCTTTTGTCAACGCTGTCGGGATAGCAAATTGTGAAGTCTGCGACTCCATGTCATTTCTGTTGAAACAGCGATAATATTTTCCCACTAAATCGAATGAGTCGATCTTGAAGATTTGAATCGATTCGTGAGACCGGTTTCGTCCTCGTCATTTCCACAGTTCTAAGTATGATGTCTGAATTACAGGTATTATGAGCAGGCCGTATATATAGCTGAACATAATGTGGAGGAAAGAACTGCAGATGCTGGTTTAAATCGAAGGTAGACTCAACATGCTAGAGTAACTCAGCGGGTCAGGCAGCATCTCTGGAACGAAGGAATGGGTGACGTTTCGGGTCGAAGAAGGTCTGAAGAAGGGTGTCGACCCGAAACGTCACCCATTCCTTCGCTCCAGAGATGCTGCCTATCCCGCTGAGTTACTCCAGCATTTTGCGTCTACCTATTGTTGGACAGTTTTTTAAAAATATCAGTTACGTAAATAATATGTACAATTGACTATTCATGCTAACGCGTGTTGTTTACATTCGAAATATATTAGTCTCCGTGATATTTATTTTATTATCCTTCATAAGGAGGGCAGCTAATGTAACCCCACTTTTTAAAAAGGGATGGAGAGAGAAAACGGGGAATTACAGACCAGTTAGTCTAACATCGGTAGTGGGGAAACTGCTAGAGTCAGTTATTAAAGATGGGATAGCAGCACATTTGTAAAGTGGAAAAATCATTGGACAATGTCAGCATGGATTTATGAAAGGTAAATCATGTCTGAAGAATCTTATAGAATTTTTCGAGGAGGTAACTAGTAGAGTGGATAAGGGAGAACCAGTGGATGTGTTATATCTGGATTTTCAGAAGGCTTTCGACAAGGTCCCACATAAGAGATTAGTATACAAACTTAAAGCACACGGTATTGGGGGTTCAGTATTGATGTGGATAGAGAACTGGCTGGCAAACAGGAAGCAAAGAGTAGGAGTTAACGGGTCCTTTTCAGAATGGCAGGCAGTAACTAGTGGGGTACCGCAAGGCTCAGTGCTGGGACCCCAGCTATTTACAATATACATTAATGATTTGGACGAGGGAATTGAATGCAACATCTCCAAGTTTGCGGATGACACGAAGCTGGGGGGGGGGGGGCAGTGTTAGCTGTGAGGAAGATGCTAGGAGGCTGCAAGATGACTTGGATAGGCTGGGTGAGTGGGCAAATGCATGGCAAATGCAGTATAATGTGGATACATGTGAGGTTATCCACTTTGGTGGCAAGAACAGGAAAGTAGACTATTACCTGAATGGTGGCCGATTAGGAAAAGGGGAGATGCAACGAGACCTGGGTGTCATGGTACACCAGTCGTTGAAAGTAGGCATGCAGGCAGTGAAGAAAGCGAATGGTATGTTAGCATTCATAGCAAAAGGATTTGAGTATAGGTGCATGGAGGTTTTACTGGAGTTGTACAGGGTCTTGGTGAGACCACACCTGGAGTATTGCGTACAGTTTTGGTCTCCTAATCTGAGAAAGGACATTCGTGCCATAGAGGGAGTACAGAGAAGGTTCACCAGACTGATTCCTAGGATGTCAGGACTTTCATATGAAGAAAGACTGGATAGACTCGGCTTGTACTCGCTAGAATTTAGAAGATTGAGGGGGGATCTTATAGAAACTTACACAATTCTTAAGGGGTTGGACAGGCTAGATGCAGGAAGATTGTTCCCGATGTTGGGGAAGTCCAGAACAAGGGGTCACAGTTTAAGGATAAAGGGGAAATCCTTTAGGACTGAGATGAGAAAAACATTTTTTACACAGAGAGTGGTGAAGCTCTGGAATTCTCTGCCACACCCATGTGTTTTACATTTGAAATTCAAACGCCCCTCACAGTATATGATAGGTTCTTGACTGGTTTCATTTTAAACCGTTTAACCCGCAAGTTTGTGGAATGTGGAAGTACATTCTACTGTCAGCACGCTCACATGCAGCAGCAACAACGGTTGCGCCCCCTACCCGTAATGTTCTGCTATCTCTTCTCAGGAAGTTCTTATTTCCGTCTCTTTGCCAGTGCACCGTTACGTTAGGTTGATTAAGATCGAAGAGGAAGGGAAATAGGTGTGTAACGTTTATTTTGTTGAGCGGCGTCTTCTGCGCAGCATCGGATATCGCTTCCCCCCCATCGGTCCAGAGTAATAGACAACAGAAATTACATACTCCACTAAACTAATCTTCTCGTGGTTTATCAACACTAGCAACAAAAAGTTTCTGATTCAAGTTGTATTTGCTGACTTTAAAGTAGTTGTAAGCTTTTTATTGGTTCTTGTATCTTTCTCATTTACAACTTCTAAAATGTTAGGGTGGAAACGATGCAAATGTCTTTTCAAATTTGAAGCTCTTGTTGGAGCATTGTTCCACACAATCTTTCATCATCATCATCTTCTATCATACACTGACACACAAAATGTTTTTTCATCAATACAATACGGTTTTATTCGTCACATTGCACATAAAGTGCATGTGAAATGAATTTGCCAGCAGCGGTACAATGAGAAAGAACACACAAAAACACAATAACAATTTAACACAAACATCCACCACAGCATTCATCACTGTGGTGGAAGGCACAAAATTTGGCCAGTCCTCCTCCATTTTCATCTGTAATTATTGTAAAATAATCAAAAACAGCAGGATCTGGTTGGAGTTTTCTTTGCCATTGAGAAAGGGGCTTTAGATTTCAAATTGGCTAACTTGGGTAATTTTGAATGAACTCAAATGTTTTTCCTGAATAAGAAAATAATGAATGACATTACTGATTCATTCCGTGCCTGAAATGGAATTATTAACATCTTATATACATCACAAAATACGAGGTTCAAGTACAGTAAATACCGGTGGAAGAACGGGCATACTTTACTAACTCACTTTAGTAGTCTCTATTCATTGGTAATAATTAAATAATTTAAGGAAACTTGTTTTAAGGGATTACGGCGGTCACAGGGACGCAGCCCCCAACCCGTTAGGTTAGGTTAGCCTGTATTTACTAAACTTTTAGCTAAATGAGCCCTAACCTTTTTTTCCTTCATTACCCAACCCTTTACTAACCTTTTAACCTAGAATATTGTGTCAAGCATCCCACTGAAAGTAGAAATTAAGGTTTGCATTGACGAAAAATCACCACATTTTTTGACGCTTTTCCAAGACTAGTATGTACTGCTGTTTAGACGGAATTAATCATCACTGACGATTTATTTTGCAGTAAATCATGAACATTCGTAATCTGTATTCATTTATAATATATTCCACATAAATGAATGTCTAAATTTTCCTTTTGAATTCAGAAATTATCCAGACATGATCACTCAGTAGTAGGTGGAGGGAAATCAGCTGGTGATGGCGTTTGTTTACGTTTTGTTTCTGGTCGTTCTGCCGCCAGATGGCTGCACCGATGTGATTTCTCATTCTCTCGGGTGGAAATAAATGTGTGCGGCATGTTTAAAAAGTGGGATTTTTTCCGATTTAAGTAGTCTCTGAAATTTATGTGGAGGTCGGAGACGGGACTTTTTTTTACCGACTCCGACTCCAGCTGCATCAAAATTGCTCCGATTCCGACTCGACGACTCCCACTCCGACTCCACAGCCCTGGATTCAACAATGTATCATTATTTCAAAAAGGCGAAGTAACAGATTTATTATCCACCTCATTTCCCTGGTGGACCCTGTATTGATTCTCACCCTACCGTTACTACTGACGATGTGCACCTTATGCGCAAGATCTTATTTAGCAATGAAGATGTCTGTGTTTCTTGTCGATTATGAATTTAATCACGGACTCGGTGTTGAAGATATCGGAGAATAAACAATACAAACCGAGCAGGTAAAGTGAAGGCGCATTCTTATTCAGCTCATCATCTAGTAAGGGCTCGGTTCAAATTTCGCTATGGAAACGTGGTGCGTTTAATTATATTTTGTTTAAAATTGAGAATTTTGTCATAACGATAACAAAATTGCGGGGTTGTTCTTGAAATCTCGTGTAGCTCAATGAAGCCCTTCATAGGATAACCTTGTCCCAATCGAGGCTATGTAATTCCAACGCATTAATGTGGTTCGTTTTCAATGTCACCTGAAACATACTAGTAATAGGGGTGAGCTACCCATTAACACAAATTGAAACTATGTTTTGTAAAAAAAAAAGCTGTACCTGCATGCAAAATCCGCAGAGGAAACACGCCTAAAGTTGTGATGAGTTGAAATAAATCGACGATGAATTTTCTGATCTGAAAGGAAAGAATGCGTCAATCATATCGCTCTACGTCTGCTAGAGTGAACGCCTTCATGTGCAATCACAGAACATTTACGCGCTTACTTGCAGGGACTTTGAAGAATGGAAACTAAAGGCGTGGCTGTATCCGGAACAGGTCAGGCAACAATTAGACCGCACGAAAGTAAAATAATGTAGGAAGCGTAATCATTCACTCAAACAAATGTCCTTATTTTTATACTCCGCCTGAAACGATTAAACTAACAGGTCTTCATTACCGGCTGCATATAATCTAATTACCAGACCTTACATGAACTAAAGCGGACCTGCCGAGTACATTTTTTCCTCATTTTAGGAAGGCTTATATTTAAGATGTTAAAAGGGCCACCGGTTCACAGATTAACGGCAAGATTATATTAGAGTAAGTAAATGTAAAGCCATCAATCAATCAGTTTTATTCGTCACTTGCGCATAAAGTGCAAGTGAAATGAATTTGCCAGCAGCGGTACAATGAAAAATAACGCACAAAAACACAATCAAAATTTAACACAAACATCCACCACAGCATTCATCACTGTGGTGGAAGGCACAAAATTTGGCCAGACCTCCTCCATTCTCCCCCGAGGTCTGGACCTCAACCCTCCGCAGCCGCCGCTTCAGGCGTCCAGATGTGCAGACAAGGTAAAAAGTCCAGGTAAGTCCTGAATCGGTGCTCCCCTACCGGAGACCGCGGCTTCAGGTTGGTGTAGGCCGCAGGCCGGCGGTCGAAGATTTAAAGTTCCCGCCACGCCGCAGCCAGAAGCACCGCAGACCTCAGGGCCGGCGGTCGAAGCTCGTCTCCAGGGGTCCCCGGCGAGGGACCCCGCTCCTGATGGTAAGTCCCCGCAGCGCTCGCGGTCGAAGTTGGCCGCGGTCCGGCAGTTGGAGCTCTTCTCCTCCCGGGTCCCCAACGTGGGATCCCAGGCCCAGGACGCCGCGCCAGCTGGAGCTCCGCAGACCGCGGCTTCAGGCTGCCGCGAGCCAGTGAACGGAGCGTTCCCCTCCGGCGAGCGCCGGCGAGGGCTCGCCCGCTCCACGCCGAGAGTCCGCGCTGCGCCCACGGCTGAAGCCCCGGGCACGTCTCCGGGAAAGGCCGCACCGATCCTCGATGTTAGGCCACGGGGGAGGCGACATGGAACAAAGTCGCCTCTCCGTGGAGGAGGCGACCGAAACGGTTTCCCCCTTACCCCCCCTGCACCACCCCCCCACACCACCACCCCCCACACAAGACACACAGAGGAACATCAAAAACACAAATTTAAACACACTAAAATAAACAAAAAAAAGTAGAAAAAACTGACACGCTGCTGGCAGGGCGCCCGGCTTGCAACGCCCCCACCGACTGCATTGTTCATATTTATCTTCAAATTTATGTTCCAGGTTGACAAACGTCGTGTAGTTAATGCTATGAGGTATTTTGTTGAAAGCTTCACAACTAGTTCGATTACGAGCTCATATTGGTTGCACGATTATTCTTCAAATTGTAATGTGAAAGTGAGTTTTAACTGTTCTCAACTTCGAATTGCAACTCGGAATGATGTGAAGCCGCATTTGAAATGACCGCAATTTAACAAAGGTATTTGATTAGAATAATTAACTTAAATACATGGATTAAATTAACCTACTTGCATTAAAACCCATTATGGATGTATTGTCGTTTGGCGTTTATGGATTGATCAAGTCTGCTTTGGGTTGAACTGGACTGTTGTATCTGTACATAGAACTGTTTAATTCCGTCCGTTTCCATGCACTGTCACAAAATAATACCTGGCGTCGCAGTTTGTTTGATCCAACGACCTCGTGCGTCAAGCAAGGATGTACATTAATACCGGTTTATTCTCTCTAAATCCATATAAATTCATTCTCCCGTTCCATCACCCACCAACACAACGCGACACCTTATCCAATTATCCTATCGACTCTCAATTTTTCGATATATGTGAATTACCGGAGCACGTGGTTAGTATAGGTGTCAGAGATTAGTTCTTGAATAATACAGGTGTCAGAGGTTAAGGGGAAAGAATAGATCAGCCATGATTGAATGACGGAATGTACTTAATGGGCCATATGGCCTAATTCTACTCCTATCGCTTATGACCTCATGACGTGGTCAAATGGAGAACGGAAAAAAAAAACCACGAGCGGCCAGATTCAACCGGGGCTTCTAGAGTTGAGGTAACACATCTGTAAGCTGCACGCATCTCCCGTCTTACTACATCACTGTGCCAATCTAAACAGTAATCTTAAAGCTTCGTCATTTACATCAGTTGGTGAAGACGTGATAGACGTGAACTATCTGTGAAATTAGTGAAGCGATGGATACATTTCCATCAGGCAGAGACATGCTCAATGTTAATTCATTCGGCATATTTCTGATCAAATATTTGTGATTTAGAGAAGAAATAAAAAGTACGAAAACATCTTGTTTATCTAAGTGTTGAATGAACGTCACTGTTAAATTAGTTCAAATGAAATACTAATAGTCGACTCCAGTCAATGGTTTCACTAGCAGCAAGAGATACTCGAGAATGCTCTCTCCTCACTCTATTGTCTGGTATTACGAATGTCACGTGGCAGACACGGAACATTGTGAGACGGGAGGGTGAGAAGCCATATCTCGTGCTCCATAATAGTATCAATGCCATATGTGGAAAGGGACACGAGAGCCTGCAAAGAGAATTCAGGGAGTTCGGTATTCGGTGAAAAAAACAAGTCCTCCATGATTGCGATCTCGGGATTAATAAACGGTATCGATAGGAATAGCAGAATAATCCAAGTGAACACTTGGCTAAGGCCCTGGTGTAGGTGGATGGGCATAAAATATATGGATTGTTGGGTTTTCTTACAGGACGAATGAGACCTATATAAAACGGACGGGGTGCAATTGAACTGGTAGGTAAAGGCGGTGTCCTTGCAGTTACTTAGGAGGATTAATGCCCGAGGGATGAGCACGGCCGGGGGGGGGGGAGTGGTGGGAGCAGCAGGTCAGCCCATGGAACAGCTAGTGGCAAGATCGGGGCTATGATCCATTAGTTTGAAATGGAGGTGTGGCGGGAAAAGGTTAATTAAAAAAAATTAAGATGGATGATCTGAGGTGTGTTTTGAGTGTGGTTCAAAACGTTGAAACAGGTCGGTTGAGGTGTTTATTTTAAGGAGTATTATAGATAAAGCGGATTAGGAGTATTATGGATAAAGCGGTAGGCTGCTAACTCAACATTTATGAGTTTTGATGTTTCATACATTCTGGGAATGGGGTACAAGAGATACAGGAATTGCATTACAAATCAGGAAATGTCAGCGGCACTCACATACTCATCAATTGAGGCAATAGGGGTGGAACGCAATATAAAGAGAGGTGCAACAAAAATGGGATTATACCATCCCTTTCGCCGGTGAATGGCAGAGAAACAGATATGTGGGGAGATTAGAGAAAGATGTCAAAACATCAAGTTTCTGGTATCGGTGACAAATCCCCATTATTGACTGTGACTTCCTTCGTGCAGAAGATCTAAAGAGAGCAAGCTTGGTTAGGTGTATCCAAGGTAGTTTCTTGAAACAGTCTGTGGATATTCCAACTCGAGGCCGGTCCATGTTACACCTTACTTTGGGAAATGAGCTTGATGTTTCAGTGGAAGAGTAATTTGGGATCCCTGATCATAAATCCATAAGTTTTAAGATAGCTACGAATAAGGATGCATCTAGATATTGGGGGAGATGAAATGGTGAGCAGATGTTGTTGGGTACGTTTACATTGGACATGGTGGTCGATTAAAGGCCAACTGATCAGAAATCAGGACCAGTATGCACCAGTAAGGAGGAGGAATTACGTTATATAGGCGAGGAATGATTGGATGATCTGAGATATTGTAAATTAGGTGACAATTTGCTGGTGCACTTTGAGAACCAGAAAGAGTTGGTTCTCTTCAAAAGCCTTAAGGTGCCCCTCTTTTATTGAAGTAGGCAAGGGAGGAGATGAGATTGCAGCGCCTTTGATGAGGACCTAAGGTACTGGAAGAGAGAAGGTGGGTGACGGTGAGAAAGGGAGGGAATCATGGAATGCAAACGTCCCCGGGTGTTGTACCTCTTGTGAACAGGTTCACCCACTTAGAAGCTGACGGGACAGAAGACGTTATCACACTGAGCGGCGGACTGGCTTGCGAAGCAAAAAGGGCTGTTGAGTCAAAACCAAAGCGGCCAACGTCAAGCAACGCCATTGTAGTTGGAGACTCCATTATGAGAGGTACGGACAGGGATTTCTGCGGCAATAGACGGGATTCGAGGATGGTGTGCTGCCTTCCTGGTGCCAAGATCCAGGATGTCACGGACAGAGTGCAGAAAATCCTCCAGGGCGAAGGTGAACAGCCGAAAGTGCTAGTGCATGTCGGCACAAACGATGTCGGAAAGAAGGGGATGAATATTCTGCAGCGTGACTTTAGAGAGCTCGGAAAAATGCTGAAAAGCAGGACCTCCAGGGTTGTTATCTCGGGTTTGCTTCCAGTTCCTCGTGCTGGCGAGAGCAGGAACAGGGAGATACGGGACCTGAATGTGTGGCTGAGGATCTGGTGCAAGGGGCAGGGATTTAGATTCTTAGATCACTGGGATCTGTTTTGGAGTAAGGGGGAACTGTACAAAAGGGACGGATTGCATCTTAACAGGTGGGGGGCCAGCATTCTGGCAGGCAGGTGTGCCACTGTTACACGGGTGGTTTAAAACTGAATAAGGGGGGGTGGGGTGTCAAATGGGATAGTCGAGGACGGAGTTAAAGGGAAATAGAGCTCACAAAGGGATAGGAAAGTATGGCCAAGTGTAATAGGGATCGATGTGAAAGGTGAGATGCGTAAGGAATTAAAAGTATTGTTATATGAATGCGCAAAGAATAAGAAGTAAAGTAGATGAGCTTGAGGCTCAGTTAGAGGTTGGTAGATATGACATTGTGGGGATTACTGAGACGTGGCTGCAGGAGGATCGGGCCTGGGAACTTAATATTCAAGGTTATACATCCTATAGAAAGGACACGCAGGTGGGCAGAGGAGGGGGGTAGCTCTGCTGGTGAGGGATGGAATTCAGTCCCTTGCGAGGGATGATATAGGGACACGAGGGAGAGTCACTGTGGATTGAGTTGAGGAATTGTAAAGGCAAGAAGACACTAATTGGTGTTATTTACAGACCCCCAAATAGTAGCCCGGATGTAGGGTGTAAGTTGCAGCAGGAGTTAAAACTGGCATGTAACAAATGTAATGCCACTGTGGTGATGGGGGATTTCAATATGCAGGTAGACTGGGAAAATCAAGTTGGTTCAGGACCCCAAGAAAGAGAGTTTGTAGAATGCCTCCGAGATGGATTCTTAGAGCAGCTTGTAATGGAGCCGACCAGAGAAAAGGCAATTCTGGATTTAGTGTTGTCCAATGAACCAGATATGATAAGAGAACTTGAGGTAAAGGAACCGCTTGGAGGTAGTGATCATAATATGATTAGTTTTAATTTGCAATTTGAGAAGGAGAAGGTTAAATCGGAAGTGGCAGTGATGCAGTTGAACCAAGGGGACTATGAAGGCATGAGAGGGGAGCTGGCCAAAGTAGATTGGAAAGGGATCCTAGCAGGAATGACGGTGGAACAGCAAAGGCAGGAATTTACTGGGCATAATCCGGAAGACGCAGGATCATTTCATTCCAAAAAGGAAGAAAGATTCTAAGGGGAGTAGGAGGCAATCGTGGCTGACAAGAGAAGTTAGGGATAGAATAAAACTAAAAGAAAAGATGTATAACACAGCAAAGAGTAGCCGGAAGCCAGAGGATTGCGAAACTTTCATAGGACAACAGAAGGAAACAAAACGGACAATACGGGCTGAAAAGATGAAGTATGAAGGGAAGCTGACCAGGAATATAAAGAAGGACAGTAAAAGCATCTTTAGATATGTTAAGGGAAAAAGAGTAGCAAAGTCAAATGTGGGTCCCTTGAAGGCAGACACGGGTGAAATTATTATGGGCAACAAGGAAATGGCAGAATAGTTGAATAGGTACTTCGGATCTGTCTTCACTAAGGAAGACACAAACAATCTCCCAGATGTACTGGAGGACAGAGGATCTAAGGGTGTAGAGGAACTGAAAGAATGTTTCATTAGACGAGAAATACTATTGGGTAGGCTAATGGGACTGAAGGATGATAAATCCCCTCGGCCTGATGGTCTGCATCCCAGGATCCTCAGGGAGGTGGCTCTAGAAATAGTGGACGCATTGGTGATCATTTTCCAATGTTCAATAGATTCAGGATCAGTTCCTGTGGATTGGAGAATAGTTAATGTTATCCCACTTTTCAAGAAAGGAGCGAGAGAGAAAACGCGGATTTACAGACAGTTAGCCTGACTTCGGTGGTAGGATATATGCTGGAGTCAATTATTAAAGAGGTAATAATGGGGCATTTGGATAGCCGTAAAAGGATTAGTCCAAGTCAACATGGATTTATGAAAGGGAAATCATGCTTGACTAATCTTCGCTAAATTTGTGAGGATGTGACAAGTAAAATGGATGAAGGGGTGCCAGTGGATGTAGTGTATCTAGACTTTCAGAAAGCCTTTGATGAGGTCCCGCACGGGAGACTGGTGACTAAAATTAGAGCACACGGTATTGGGGTAGGGTGTTGATAGAAAATTGGTTGGCAGACCGGAAGCAAGGAGTAGGAGTGAACGGGTCCTTTTCAGAATGGCAGGCAGCGGCGAGTGGAGTGCCGCAAGGCTCGGTGTTGGGGCCGCAACTGTTTACCATATATATTAATGATTTGGAAGAGGGAATTAGGATCAACACTAGCAAGTTTGCGGATGACACAAAGCTGGGTGACAGTGTGAACTGTGAAGAGGATGTTACGAGGTTTCAGGGTGACCTGGACAGGTTGGGTGAGTGGGCAGATGCGTGGCAGATGCAGTATAATATATATACATGTGAAGTTATCCACTTTGGCGGCAAAAACAAGGGGGCAGATTATTATCTCAATGGGGTTAGGTTAGGTAAGGGGGAGGTACAGCGAGACCTGGGTGTCCTTGTACACGGGTCACTGAAAGTTGGCGTGCAGGTACAGCAGGCAGTGAAGAAAGCTAATGGAATGTTGGCCTTCATAACAAGAGGATTTCAGTATATTAGTAAAGAGGTTCTTCTGCAGTTGTATAGGGCTATGGTGAGACCACATCTGGAGTATTGTGTACAGATTTGGTCACCTAATTTGAGGAAGGACATCCTTGTGATTGAGGCAGTGCAGCGTAGGTTCACGAGATTGATCCCTGGGATGGCGGGATTGTCATATGAGGAAAGATTGAAAAGTCTAGGCTTGTATTCACTGGAGTTTAGAAGGATGAGGGGTTATCTTATAGAAATATATAAAATTATAAAAGGACTGGACAAGCTAGATGCAGGAAAAATGTTCCCAATGTTGGGCGAGTCCAGAACCAGGGGCCACAGCCTTAGAATAAAGGGGAGGTCATTTAAGACTGAGGTGAGAAAAAACCTTTCCACCCAGAGAGTTGTGAATTTATGGAATTCCCTGCCACAGAGGGCAGTGGAGGCTAAATCACAGGATGGATTTAAGAGAGAGTTAGATAGAGCTCTAGGGGCTAGTGGAGTCAATGTATATGGGGAGAAGGCAGGCACGGGTTATTGATTGTGGACGATCAGCCATGATTGGCGGTGCTGGCTCGAATGGCCGAATGGCATCCTCCTGCACCTATGTTTCTATGTTTCTATGTTTGGTATCCACTTAAGCCACAATCGAATTCCCGGATGGCTGAAGAGTAGCGAATGTTGCCCTTTTCTTTCTGAAGGAAATAAGTAAGCAAGGAAATCACAAGCTGTTGAGGTTCATGTCAGTCATCGGGAATCTATTGGAGCTCACGTCTGATTGAATTTAATGTAATGATGAAGGTGATTTATGTGGATGGGGCAGTGACATTTGTCTGCATGGATTCTGAAAAACCCGTATTTGAATGCTAATTCCGTAATTGAATGCTAATGGAGATGATTTCAATGTGTGGGACACATGGTGATTTGTTACTTTGGATTGATTAGCTGCATTTAGTATTGCAAACAGTTCTGGTTGCCCCATTACAGGGATGATGTGAATGTATTTGAGAGGATGCAGCGGAGGTTTACCAGAACGTTGCCTGGATCAGTGTTTCAGCTACAAGGGGAGGTTGAATTATTTTTTCTGAATGTCAGAGTCTGAGGGGACAATAGATAAAATTATTATTTTTTAAATGACGGGCATAGATAGGGTAGTCTGTCACAAATTGTATCCTAGGGTGGGAAATGTCGAACATTAGAGGGCATGGATATAAACTGAGTGGGGGAAGGTTGATATTGATGTATGCGGCACGCTCTTTACACAGAGATAGGTTGGCAGAGGGGCTGGAATGCATCATGCCGATCACAGTGTCCCATCTGCATTAGTCCCATCTGCCGGCGTTTGGTCTCCAAAACCATCCATGTCCTGTTCAAATGTCCTTTAAATGTTGTTGTAGTTTCAGCCTCAATAATCTCATCTGGCAGTTCATTTCATATCCCCACTATCAGATTAGATTAGATTTTATTCCTTGTCATTTGAACCTCAAAGAGGCTCAAACGAAACTCCGTTTCCACAGTCATACAAACAAAACAATTCCTACACGACACACAAACAATTCAATTTACAGAAAACATCTATCACAGTGAATCTCCTCCTCACTGTGATGGAAGGCAAAGTCTTTTCTCTCCCCTGCACCATTTTTCTCCCGATGTTGAAGCCCCAGGCGGGCAATGTTAAGTCCCACGGCCGTTGAAGCCGTGCCGGGCGGACGGCCTCGCTCCGGGCCCAAAAGTCACAAAGTTGGAGCCCCCGGCGGGCGCTGGAATGTCCCGCAGCCATTAAAGTCGCGCCGGGCGATTTACGGCCCAGCTCCGGGTCGTTCCAACCCTGCGACACGGGCGGGAGAAGTTGCGTTACGGGAGCTCCGGAAAGCGGTCTCTCACCCGGACCCGCGAGCTCCCGATATCACTGTCTACCGGTCTGCAGCTGGAGCTCCGGAGTCGGGCCGCAGCAGCGAGCCACCACCGCTCCTCGCGCTCCCAAATTCTATACTCATTACCCTGACTGATACAGGCCTGAAGCCTTCTTAACCACCCTGTCTACCTGTGACACCACTCTCAAGGAACTATGTACTGTACCAGCACACCTTGACCCTTCTGCTCTAGAAACGTTTTGCCGTTTACTATTAAGGTCCTGCCCACATTTCACTTCCCAAAATATAAAATCTCACACTTATCTGCATTAAACTCGTTAACCATTCATCAGCCCACTTGCCCAACTGAACAAGATCCTGCTGTAACCTTTGATAACCATTTTCGCTATCTACAATATTACCCAACTAACAGTCATCTGCAATCTTACTAATCCGGCTTTGTATGTTCTCATCCAAATCGTTGATATACAGTAAGCCACAAACAGCAATAGGCCCAGCACCGATCCTGGAGGCACACCACTATTCAGAGCCCTCCACTCCAAACCCTCTGAAGAAGGGTCTCGACCCAAAACGTCGCTCATTCCTTTTCTCCAGAGATGCTGTCTGTCCCGCTGAGTTACTTCAGCATTTTCAATTCAATTCAATTCAATTCAACTTTAATGTCATTGCACAAATACTGAGTATGGGTACAACGAAATGCAGTTTTGCGTCAGTCCGTAGTAGTAGTGCAATATAGAAATTTTTTTAAAAAGAGGATACAGAATAATCAAAAATACAGAATAATTAACAATGGGGACGGAGGGACCGAAGGAATCTATCGGCGGGACTCCGAGTTCAGCAATGCGACGGTATAATTGTAGAAGCTGTTCCTCATCCTACTGGTACGAGACCTGAGGCTCCTGTACCGCCTCCCTGATGGGAGGAGGGCAAACAGTCCATGGTTGGGGTGGGAGGGGTCTTTAATGATCTTCCCAGCCCGTTTCAGACACCGTTTTCGGTGGAGAGCATCCATGGCAGGGAGCGGGGCACCGATGATGTGCTGCGCGGTTTTCACCACCCGTTGTAGTGTTTTGTGTCCATCTCCGCTTTAAACCAGCAGCTCCAGTTCCTACGTACACAATTGCCACCCTGCAATCTTCCGGCACCTCACCCATATTTGATGATGACTCATATATCTCAGCCAGGTCACCTGCAATTTGTTCTCTAGCTTCCCGCGGTGCCCTCGGATAAATCTGATCAGGCCCGGAGGATTTGTCTACCTTTTACACGTTAGGACGTTGAGCACCTCTATCGTAATACAGACTGCCCTCAAGACACTACCATTGATTGCCCTCAAGTTCCCAGATCTTCATGTTTTTCATGCAAGGAAAAGCCTAGGAGCTTTAGATCTGTGCCTGACATCTATGGCAGATATGTTACTGGAGAGTATTCTGAGATAAGATATATATGCAGCTTTATGAACAATGGCTGATAGGTGACATTGAACCTGGTGTATTTACGAAGGTAATATAGCCTCACATATGACCAAGAGTTTTGAAGAAGCAACTTAGAAGGTTGAAGATGGCAATGACAGAGAAAATGTTTTCATGGAAGGTTCTGCATGCCAAGTTACCCTGGAAGGCTAGATCGCGTGAGAGCTACCTTAATGGGCAGAAATTCTGATTTATGGAAGGAAGTAGTTTAAAAAATCAGATTGAAGGCTGTGACTCTTGTTGTGTTCATGGATCGGGGCTGGGTCCATTGCTGTTTGTGTTTTATATCAACAATTTGGATGAGAAGAAACGAGGCATGATAATAATGTCTGCAGATGCCATTAATGGAGGTGGTATCGTAGACTGGGTCGGCACGGCAGCGCAGTGGTAGAGTTGCTGCCTTACAGCGCCAAGGAATCGTGTTCGATCCTGACTACGGGTGCTGTCTTATGGAATTTGTATGTTCTCCCTGTGATCACGAGAATTTTCCCCGAGATCTTTAGTTTCTTCCCACACTCCAAAGCAGTACAGGTTTGTAGGTTAAAGAAGGGACTGCAGATGCTGGAAAATCGAAGGTACACAAAAATGCTGGAGAAACTCAGCGGGTGCAGCAGCATCTATGGAGCGAAGGAAATAGGCAACGATTCGGGCCTGAAGAAGGGTTTCGGCCCGAAACGTTGCCTATTTCCTTCGCTCCATAGATGCTGCTGCACCCGCTGAGTTTCTCCAGCATTTTTGTGTACCTCAGGTTTGTAGGTTAATTGGCTTGATCTAAATGTAAATTGTCCTTAGTGTGTGTGCGCGACAGTGTTAGTGTATGGGGATTGCTGGTTGATGAAGACTTGGTGGACGAAAGGGCCTGTTTACACGCTGAACCTCTAAACTTAAAATACTAACCAGTGAAGATGGTCATCAAAAATTACAGCAGGATCTTGATCAGTTGGGCACATGGATTGAGGGATAGCCAATGAAGCTTACTGCAAGCATTTGCGAGTTGTTGCATTTTGGGAGTTCACCCCAGGGCAGGACATTTCTAGTGAAGCCTGGGAAAAGTTATAGGGCAGTGGGATCTAGGCATACGGATACATCGTTACCTGTACATGGCGTCACAGGTAGATGGGTTAGTAAGGAAAGCTTTTGGCACATTTTCATTCAGTTGTCAAGGTATTCAGTTCATAATTTCTGTTATGGTGAAGTCGTAGGAGACGATGGTGAGATCACATTTTGAATATTATTTTCACTTTTGGTCACCCTGCTTCGGGAAGGATGTCATTATGTTGGAAATGGTGAATAGAGACGTTTACCAGATGTTATCAAGACTGGAAGGCCTGAGCAATGTGGTAAGGTTGGGCGGACTAGGATCACAGGAGGCCGAAGGTGATATTCTGGGCGTGTATAACATCATGAGAGAAATAGATAGGTTGAATGCTCCGTCATTTACCCAGGGTGGGTAAATCAAGAAGCAGAGGCCAAAGGTTTATAGTGAGAGGGAATGCTTTAATAGGAACCTGAGGGGGAACATTTTCACTCAGATGGAGGTGGGTGTATGAAGCGAGCTACCAGAGGAGATAGTTGGGGCAGGTATAACAACAGCATTTAAATGACAAGTAGATAGGTACTTGGATAGAATAGTGCAGAGGAATTTTGGTAAAACGCGGGTAAATTTGGCGAGCTTCGATTAGCATCTTGGTCAACGTGGACGAAGTGGGCCGAAGGGCTTATTTCCAGTGCTCGATGGCTCTATACCACTATGACAGGCCTGTTCTCGTGCTGCACGACTCTGGGAACCTTCCCAAGACGCACAGAAAGCTATATTTCCAACCACGTTGTTCCTGTCATGATATCCCCGCAATCTCACGATGGTCTGCCGAATCTTCATCGTAGCCCTATTAAAGGAATTGTTCACTTTTGGAGTAAATGAACTAAACTGTAACACATTAGGCCGGATGTGGTATCAACTAGGCCGTAGGTTGATGTAAGATGACAAGTGCATTCTGGTAGTGAAATTCTATAGCAATAACAAATTGGAGGAACAGCATCTGATATTTCGCTTGGGCAGCTTGCAGCCCAGTGGTATGAATATTAATTTATCTCTCTTCGGGTAGCCCCGGCATTCCCTCTCTCTCTATCCCTCCCCCATCCAAGTCGCAACAGCTTCTCATTTACACCCTACAAACTGCTTACAATGGCCTGTTTCCTTTATCATCGTTACTTGTTTTGCCGAGCTTTCATTCATTGTTCTTTATCTCTCCACATCACCGTCCACAATCTCTCGTTTCCCTTATCCCTAACCAGTCTGCAGAAACGTCTCGACCAGAAACGTCACCTATTCCTTCTCTCCAGAGATGCTGCCCGTCCCGCTGAGTTACTCCAGCTTTTTGTGTTTAAGAAACAACTGCTGATGCTGGAAAAATCGAAGGTAGACAAAATTGCTGGACAAACTCAGCGGGTGAAGCAGCATCTATGGAGAGAAGGAACAGGTAACGTTTCGGGTCGAGACCCTTATTCCTTCGCTGCATAGATGCTGCGTCACCCGCTGAGTTTGTCCGGCATTTTTGTCTACCAGCTTTTTGTGTGTATCTTACATTAACTTACCACTTGCTTGTCGAACCTCACTGTTTGGTGGAAATGAATAATGAATAGACTTCGGAGACTTGCAGGTACCTTTGAATATCAACATTTCCGCATATCTTACCCTAAAACATATAATCGGCACCTGTGCACTGTCTGTCTACGGGTGTGTATAATTTCAATTTCCCCCTCATGGTACTCCATCTGCCACGGCATTTCCTCATTGTATTTCATCTGTCGTGACATCTTACTCACCACGTATTTTTAAGGCAACGCTAAACCTGGTCACCTTGCCGAATCCATTGATTAAACCTGTTCATACTTCAATAAAGGATCATTTCATTTTCATTGGTCACGAGCTGCCACATTGAGAAGTGTCTGTTTATTCCGATTCTTTGCTTTCGAATCATTAACCAAGTCACAATTCACACGTCTCTGCTGATCCCCATTCTATGTGCTCTTTTTACCGAGCTCCGATTTTGAAAAGCTTTCGGAAGATTGAAAGTCTGTGGAAACCTAAAATAAGCTGCAGCCACTTGCAAACGCACCACGATGCGCACCACAAGAATTACAAGGCAGCACATGTTTGCTATGACACTTGATCTTATCTTCCCATTTCGCGGCGATCCTACCCCTCTCTTTCTCTCGCTGTCCAAGTTCAAGTTCGCGTTTATTGTCACTTTTAACCAACTAAGGTCCAGTGAAATTTGAGTTACCACACATCCATACTAAGTGAAAAGAGCACAGTACACACATAAAATAAATTTAACATGAACATGCACCACAGTGGATTCAACATTCCTCACTGTGATGGAAGTCAATAAAGTTCAGTCATCTTCCTCCTTTGTTCACCCGTGATAATCGGGGCCTTGAACACTCCGCACTTCGCCGCTGCAGACGGTCCGATGTCCAGACCCACTCGTCGGGATGATTAAAACTCCGTCGTCGGGTCGGATTGGAACACCCCGCGGCATAGAGTTCCCGAGTCGGCCTCTTCTTTCCGGAGACCGCGGGCTACACGGTGTTAAAGTCCACATGCCCCGCGGTCTTTGTATTGTATCCAGGATAAGGGGGGAGTATGAGGGCCAGGGTAGTTTACTGTTCTGGATGTCAGATGTGGGAGGTCATGGAGTCTGATACCCCTCCAGATGTCCACATCTGTGCCAGGTGCGTCGAGATGGGGCTCCTAAGGGACCGTGTTCGGAACCTGGTGCAGCAGCTCGATGACCTCTGTCTGATCAGGGAGAGTGAGGAGGTCATCGAAAGGAGTTATAGGGTGGTGGGCACTCCAAGACCACGGGAGGCAGACAAGTGGGTCACGGTTAGGAAGGGCAAGGGGCAGAGGCAGGGACTAGTGAGTACCCCGGTGGCTGTATACCTTGAAAATAAGTACTCCTGTTTGAGTATTGTTGGGGGGGACAGCCTTCCTGGGGTAGCGACAGCGGCCGGGCCTCCGGCACAGAGACCGGCCCTATTGCTCAGAAGGGTAGGGAAAAGAAGAGGAGGGCAATAGTAATAGGGGACTCTATAGTTAGGGCGTCGGATAGGCGATTCTGTGGTGCAGTCAGGAGACCCGGATGGTAGTTTGCCTCCCTGGCGCCAGGGTCAGGAATGTGTCTGAACGCGTCCAAGATATCCTGAAATCGGAGGGAGAGGAGCCTGAGGTCGTGGTACATATAGGTACCAATGACATAGGCAGAAAAAGAGAAGAGGTCCTGAAAGGAGAATTTAATGAGTTGGGAGGAGAGTTAAGGAGAAGGACCGCAAAGGTAACAATCTCAGGATTACTACCTGTGTCACGCGACAGTGAGATTAGGAATGGAATGAGGTCGAGGATAAATGCGTGGCTGAGGAACTGGTGCAGCGGGCAGGGATTCAAATTTCTGGATCATTGGGACCTCTTTTGGGGAAGGTGTGACCTGTACAGAAAGGACGGGTTGCACTTGAACCCGAGGGGGACCAATATCCTGGCGGGGAGATTTGCAAAGTCTACTGGGGAGACCTTAAACTAGAACAGTTGGGGGGAGGGACTCAAATAGAGAAAGCTAGTAGACAATGTGGGAGGCAGGAGGCACAGAAGGGAAGCACTCGGATCCAAAGTGTAGGGGAGAAAGAAGAAAAATATTATAAACAGAGAAGAAGTGGTGGTGGGTTTCTTAAATGTGTATATTTTAATGCTAGGAGCATTGTCCCATGGAGCATTGTCCCACGGTTACTGGCGGTGAAGCACGGTGTAGCAGGAAGTGGAGACTGCGCGTGGACCGCTAGGGGACCGCGCATGGCCCGCGGGGTCGGTCCCACGCAGATCGCCGGAACCGTATGTAGTTGGTCCCGACACCGTGCGGTGCTCAGAAAAACTGACACTGTCCAAAAATCTCGGCTTGCCGCCCCGCCGCCGCCGCCTCTTCGCCGCGAGCACCGCCCGTACACCGCGAGCACCGCCTGTATGCCGCGAGCACTGCTTGGACGCCACGAGCCATCTCGACGTCATCGCATAGCGCGTTGCATTGCGCGATGACGTCATCACCCGACGCCGCGCTCGCCGCATGCATTTGCATGCTCGTGGGACAGGCCGTACGGTAAACATGGCCTCCGCGCGGCAACCGCTTCCAGTTAGGTTGCGCTTGCCGCATGTTCGTGGGACCGGCCGTATGGTGAACACTCTGCCCCCGCGCGGTACCTGCGCGGCCCATGCTTCCGGGGACGCCGCGTTTCAACGCCTGTTGCCGCCTGCCCGTGGGACAGCGCCTTAAAGGTGGATGAGCTTAGAGCCTGGATTGAGACCTGGAAGTATGATGTTGTGGCGATCAATGAAACATTGTTGCAGGAGGGCTGTGATTGGAAACTAAATATTCCAGGATTTCGCTGCTTCAGGGGTGATAGAATGGGAGGGGCAAGAGGTGGGGGTGTTGCATTGCTTGTCAAGGACGATATTACAGCAGTGCTTTGGCAGGATAGATTAGAGGGCTCGTCTAGGGAGGCTATTTGGGTGGAACTGAGAAATGGGAAAGGGGTAGCAACACTTATAGGGGTGTATTATAGACCACCTAATGGGGAACGAGAATTGGAAGAGCAAATATGTAAGGATATAGCAGATATTAGTAGTAAGCACAAGGTAGTGATTGTGGGAGATTTCAATTTTCCACACATAGACTGGGAAACACATTCTGTAAAAGGGCTGGATGGTTTTGAGTTTGTAAAATGTGTGCAGGATAGTTTTTTGCAGCAATACATAGAGGTGCCTACTAGAGAAAGGGCAGTGCTGGACCTCCTGTTAGGAAATGAGACAGGGCAGGTGGCAGAGGTATGCGTTTGGGAGCACTTCGGGTCCAGTGATCACAATACCATTAGTTTCAATATAATTATGGACAGGGTCAGAACTGGACCCAGGGTTGAGATTTTTGATTGGAGAAAGGCTAACTATGAGGAGATGCGAAAGGATTTAAAAGGAGTGAATTGGCACATGTTGTTTTATGGGAAGGATCTAGAAAAGAAATGGAGGACATTTAAAGGTGAAATTTTAAGAGTACAGAATCTTTATGTCCCTGTTCGGTTGAAAGGAAATAGTAAAAATTGGAAAGAGCAATGGTTTTTCAAGGGAAATTGGACACGGTTCGGAAAAAGAGAGAGATCTACAATAATTATAGGCAGCATGGAGTAAATGAGGTGCTTGAGGAGTATAAAGAATGTAAAAAGAATATTAAGAAATAAATTAGAAAACCTAAAAGAAGATATGAGGTTGCTTTGGCAAGTAAAGTGAAAGTAAATCCAAAGGGTTTCTACAGCTATATTAATAGCAAAAGGATAACAAGGAATAAAATTGGTCCATTAGAGAGTCAGGGTGGACAGCTATCTGCAGAGCCAAAAGAGATGGGGGAGATATTGAACAATTCCTTTTCTTCGGTATTCACCAAGGAGAAGGATATTGAATTATGTGAGGTAAGGGAAACAAGCAGAGTAGCAATGGAATCTATGAGATTCAAAGAAGAGGAGGTGTGGACACTTTTGAAAAATATGAAAACGGATAAGTCTCCAGGTCCTGACAGGATATTCCCTCGGACATTGAGGGAAGTTAGTGTAGAAATAGCAGGGGCTATGACAGAAATATTTCAAATGTCATTAGAAACGGGAATAGTGCCAGGGGATTGGCGTACTGCGCATGTTGTTCCGTTGTTTAAAAAGGGTTCTAAGAGTAAACCTAGCAAGTATAGACCTGTTAGTTTGACGTCAGTGGTAGGCAAATTAATGGAAAGGATACTTAGAGACAATATATATAAGCATCTGGATAAGCAGGGTCTGATTAGGAACAGTCAACATGGATTTGTGCCTGGAAGGTCATGTTTAACTAATCTTCTTGAATTTTTCGAAGAGGTTACTAGGGAAATTGATGAGGGTAAAGCAGTGGATGTTGTCTATATGGACTTCAGTAAGGCCTTTGACAAGGTTCCTCGTGGAAGGTTGGTTAAGAAGATTCAATTGTTGGGTATTAATGGTGGAGTAGCAAGATGGATTCAACAGTGGCTGAATGGGAGATGCCAGAGAGTAATGGTGGATGGCTGTTTGTCAGGTTGGAGGCCGGTGACTAGTGGGGTGCCGCAGGTGTCTGTGTTGGGTCCACTGTTGTTTGTCATGTACATCAATGATCTGGATGATGGTGTGGAAAATTGGATTAGTAAGTATGCAGATGATACTAAGATAGGTGGTGTTGTGGAAAATGAAGTAGATTTTCAAAATCTACAGAGAGGTTTAGGCCATTTGGAAGAGTGGGCTGAAAGATGGCAGATGGAGTTTAATGCTGATAAATGTGAGGTGCTAAATCTTGGTAGGACAAATCAAAATAGGACGTACATGGTAAATCGTAGCGAATTGAGGAATGCAGTTGAACAGACGGATCTAGGAATAACTGTGCATAGTTCCCTGAAGGTGGAATCTCGTGTAGATAGGGTGGTAAAGAAAGCTTTTGGTGTGCTGGCCTTTATAAATCAGAGCACTGAATATAGAAGTTGGGATGTAATGTTAAAATTGTACAAGGCATTGGTGAGGCCAATTCTGGAGTATGGAGTACAATTTTGGTCGCCTAATTATAGGAAGGATCTCAACAAAATAGAGAGCGTACAGAGGAGATTTACTAGTATGTTGCCTGGGTTTCAATAACTAAGTTACAGAGAAAGGTTGAACAAGTTAGGTCTTTATTCTTTGGAGCGCAGAAGGTTAAGGGAGGACTTGATAGAGGTCTTTAAAATGATGAGCGGGTTAGACAGAGTTGACGTGGATAAGCTTTTCTCATTGAGAGTAGGGATGATTCAAACAAGGGGACATGACTTGAGAATTAAGGGACCGAAGTTTAGGGGTAACATTAGGGGGAACTTCTTTACACAAAGAGTGGTAGCTGTGTGGAATGAGCTTCCAGTGGAAGTGGTGGAGGCAGGTTCGATTTTATCCTTTAAAAATCGATTGGATGGGTGTATGGACGGGAAAGGAATGGAGGGTTATGGTCTGAGTGCAGGTAGATAGGACTAGGGGGAAGAAAGTAGAAAGAAGTGGGGAAAAAAAGTGTTCGGCACGGACTTGAAGGGCCGAGATGGCCTGTTTCCGTGCTGTAATGGTTATATGGTTATATGGTCGGAGCTCTTCTTCTGGCGATCGTCGGTAAAGGATCCCCGGTTCCGCGCCGCGCTATCGGCTGAAGCTCCGGGCCCGGTATCCAGGAAAGGCGCACCACTCCAAGATGTTAGGCCGCAAAAGGAGGGGAGAGGGGCGGGGGAGATGCGACAAGGAGCAAATCGCATCTCCGTCGAAGTAAGTAATGTTTCCCCAAATCGCCCCCCCCCCCCCCCCATCCCCACATAAACTAACCAAAAAACATTGGAAACCAAACGGAAGTTTCACATTTGCTATTTAGAACTATCCTGGAATAATTACTGAATCTATAGAACCACAGAGGATAATATCCAATATATTTTTTTTTAAATTCTACAAATCTGTGAACATTGAAGACTGAAGAAGCGTTTCGGCCCGAAACGTTGCATATTTCCTTCGCTCCATAGATGCTGCTGCACCCGCTGAGTTTCCCCAGCACTTTTGTCTACCTTCGATTTCCCAGCATCTGCAGTTCCTCCTTAAACAACATAGAAGACCAGCTGATTGTAATTCTTCAATGCTTGGGCGCATAAACCTCTTCAATGGTGGTAACTGGTCGAGATGCTGCCTCACATTGGCGGAGATCCTCGATCGATCCTAACCTCGTTCGGTGCTGTCTGTGGGGAATTTGCAATTTCTCCTTGTAACCACATGGATTTTCTTCGTGTGCTCTGATTTCTTCCTACATCCCAAAGACTTGCTGCTTTGTTGGCTGCTGTAATTGGCCCTTAACATGTAGGTAGTGGGTGAGAAAGTGGGATAACATGGAGCTGGTGTGAAGGGGTGATCGATTGTTGGTGTGGATTAGGTGCTCCGTTGGGACTGTTCTATATTCTCTAAATTCTAAATTCTTTAGTAACATTTAGGGTTTGAAAGTATTTATTTTCCTTTATCCCCTGCGCCAGTCCTTTATTCAACGGCATATCCATAAGCCTCATTTGTCCTTTTCCCAAGGCAGAGATAATGTACAGTATATGATCATTTGTTCTACGCGTTGGTTTTCCTCTCCCATTCTAACTGCTGCAGTATCTTTAAAGCGCTTAGATTTGACTGGCGTGGCATTTCCTTGCGACACATTCCACGAATCCTATTTATGTATTTCTCGTTGCGTTACTTTGATATTATACTTTCGATTGGCCATATCATATAAAGCATATGTAAAAGTTAACCGGGTTTGTGACATAAGCGAAGCTGCATCAAATTAAAACTTTTCATGATACACAAAATGTGCCATATTCTCTTGATAATATCTGCAACGTCTGTGTCCTCCGTGACATTAAGTGTGCTTTTCAGCGCTATGACGTCAAAAAGTGAAACAGAACCATTCGAGCCACGCGGTATTGCTGCAAGACGGTCGCCAACAAGCTTCACTGCTTGACTCGCTGTCAGAGAGCAAACATCGTTGAATTTCATCATCTTGGCTCAGAATGTTTATGTTTGCCGTGCTGCTGTGTCTCTCGATCCTGCGCATGAGTTACACAGGTTAATATATTTCCCTCTATTAAACGAAAATAACAGGGAAAAGGTCAATCCGCAAAAAGTATAAGATGTACAACTCTTACTTTTCGGTCGAGCTATTTCAGCTATTTGGATTTTTATCAATCCGTTCATTGTCATTTCACATGTTTAACGTTTGTTTTTAATTCTGACAGTTACTGACGGGGCCTCCTCGTTCAGGGTGCGTCTGATTCCCGATAAGGTAACGAAAGTGAAAGGTGAAAATGTATCCCTATACTGTGCTTTCCCAATCTTCGGTCAGAAAGCACTGGTGGATGTATACTGGAAGAGAGACGGTCAAGAAGAGACTTTGAATCCCATCGCAAACAGGAGGATGATATTCAACAATGTCCTGAAGGGATCTGCCGAATTACATCTGTTGGACGTGAGCTTCCGTGACTCCGGGATCTATTATTGCAGTGTGAGAGGCGGGGAAGGAAAGAGTTCCAAAAGCAATGGCACGAGGATTATTGTACACGGTGAGTCTTACTTGATGTTTCGAATCACAATACAAAAACAAATATGGTGTGCTACAGAGTTATAAAGTAGCAATAAACGGGCCCTTTCTCAGTCTGTACTAGAGGTTTTGCTCTAGCGATTTAAGTAATTGGTTTTTCGTGATTGTTGCACCATGAGATCTTTGGACAATCATTATTCTTTAATTTCATATCATTTAGTTATCATTTTTATGTGTAGGGTTAATTTTCGAGGCGAGCCCTCAACTGCATCCTGCGAAAGGAGTATAGATTAAGATTGCAGATAGCAGTCAATGAAATATAAACCATCATATGTTAACGAGTATTGTATCTGCAGTCGTTTAGTCAAAAAAACTACGTTCGAGTCGATACCTGTGATATCCAGATGATGGAGCATTCTTGGGGGATCGCGAATTGAGCTCTATGTTGCAGAATATCCATGTTTGACCATTTATGTAGCTATTTCTAGTCCAACTAGTAAGTGTTAACAAAACGTGTGTTGTTAGAAGAAACATTTGGTGAATAGTGAGCCTGATATATTCTAACCGCAAACTTGTGTAAGACTATTCCACCGTGATTTTAGGAATTCATAGTTTCAAAGAAAATCAATGATAAAATACGAGTCACAACATATCTGCGACTACAGAAATTAGTTTCTGCCGAGAACGTTATAGCGGAAGTAACAAAAGTTCATGATGAAAATTGTTCAAGAAATTCAGAGGTATAGCAAGGAAGAATAGGTGGGGTGCGTGGTGGCGTATTAGTGTCGGTGGAAGACAAAAAAACATTACATGATAAACGGGGGGAAATCTGAGAATAATGCAACGTCACAAAATATGTAAACAAAGGAGATAAATGTAGTACCAGAATTCAAATGATTAAATTGCAAATTGAGAATATTAATCAAAACGTTTTCCGTCAATTTACGTTGAGTTTCATTGGAACCCAGCAGAGCGTCGAGTGGGAGAACAGAAGCTTCAATACGAATGACAATTGCACGTCAGTGTCATACTCGATTTCTGGGTGGAAATATGCCAGAAAGCTTCACCCAACTGAGTAAGGTCTTCCCACCGCACATTTCAATCCCACATCAACAACTACTGAATACACACAGACACGCTACCATACCTTGTCCAGTTTAAGTGCCGTGACATGCATTGCGAACAGGACAAATACCTAAAGCACCCCATCATTTTCGAAACTTATAACTGCTCAAAAATCAATCAACAACTCCTAAACATAGAACATGAATAGGCCCTTCGGCCCACAATTCCAGTGCCGAATATGGTGCCAAACTAAATAAATCTCCGCTCTGTGTGAGACATATCCTTTCATTCCCTGTATTTGCCTATTTAAAAATATCTAAGATGCCCCTATCGTATCTGCCTCTGCAACTACGCATGATGTAGTTAAGCTGGAAAGGGTATAGAGCAGATTTACGAGGATGTTGCCACCACGCCAGGGTCTCAGCTATAGGGAGAGCCGAAGCAGGCCAGGACTTTATTCTATTGCAGCCCAGGAGCGTAAGGAGTGTATCTGATCATGACCGGGATAAATCGGTAATGTGCAAAGCCTTTTACCCGGAGTAGTGGAATCAAGTCCTTGTAAACGAAACATTTCAACACATTAAATTACAATAACCGAGGAAAAGAAGTTTGCGTTGCAATTGAGAGATCAATTATGTGCCCGCCACCAGGAAAGCGAAATTGTCAGTCCCATGCACCCTTTCTTTCTTGGAACGCTTAAATTGCTTTCCACCAGGTGTTTATTTAATTTATTTTTCACGATCTGATTAGCTCTGCTTCCAGCACATTTCCGATCACTACTTGTGAAACATTCCCGGAAATTCTCTGGTGAGAGCACTTGCATAGATCAGTTTGGGATGGAGATCAAAGATTTACCATCCGATGTGGACATAATGCTTTTGTTACGTGGACGGGAGCAAAATGGTGACGCTCCTTTGCCTTTATAGATGGTGTCCTATTTGGTGTTAAGTAATGGCTGTTGCTAAACATTTCATTCTATTAAATCACCCCCCCCCCTCCTCGATCAGCCCCATTTTAATCAAATGCATGCATATTTTATCCCTAAATCCTTTCCAGTGGCCTTCCTTCCACAGACTCGTTTACAGTTCCCATGCTTTTCCTTGCAGCCCTTCTCAAATATAGCCACAATATTAGTCATCCACCAGTCTTCATAAAGATCTTTACATGCTAATCCTCTGTTGATACACACTCTTATTTTGATGTTTTGGTTTCATTGATTCTCGACGTCTCTAGATTAATTCCATTCAAGGGTGAAATTTTAAGAGTACAGAATCTTTATGTCCCTGTTCGGTTGAAAGGAAATAGTAAAAAATGGAAAGAGCCATGGTTTTCAAGGGAAATTGGACACTTGGTTCGGAAAAAGAGAGAGATCTACAATAATTATAGGCAGCATGGAGTAAATGAGGTGCTTGAGGAGTATAAAGAATGTAAAAAGAATATTAAGAAAGAAATTAGAAAAGCTAAAAGAAGATATGAGGTTGCTTTGGCAAGTAAGGTGAAAGTAAATCCAAAGGGTTTCTACAGCTATATTAATTAGTAAAAGGATAACAAGGAATAAAATCGGTCCATTTGAGAGTCAGAGTGGACAGCTATCTGCAGAGCCAAAAGAGATGGGGGAGATATTGAACAATTTCTTTTCTTCGGTATTCACGAAGGAGAAGGATATGGAATTATGTGAGGTAAGGGAAACGAGCAGAGTAGCAATGGAAAATTGTGAGATTCGGGACTTCCGGTGGCGCTATGGAGGCTTGAGTCCAGCGCCAACTAGC
>CM075978.1:175167788-175225288 GCA_038087875.1 Malacoraja senta
TACTGGAAAACACTTCCTATCTCAATGGTTGGCAAAATTAATGCTATAAAAATGATTTTTTTTACCGCAAATATTATACCTTTTTCAGACAATTCCGATATATCTGACAAAAAAACTTTTAAAAAAAAACTGGACTCTATTGTTAATGATTTTATCTGGGATTATAAGAATCATAGGATAAACAAAAGACCCTTGTGTAAATCAAAAATAAATGGAGGCTTGGTTTTACCCAACTTTTTGTTTTATTTCTGGGCTGTTAATATTAAAAATATGAATTTCTGGTTGGAAGAAATAGATCATCAACCAGACTGGTTAAAAATGGAAAAGGAAGATTGTTTACCTTTTGATATCGGTTCGATATTATTTGCTACGTCTAAATTAAACAAAAAAAATTATAGGGAAAACCCTATAATATTTAGTGCTATACGAATTTGGAAACAATTAAAAAAGACATTAAAATTAGATAATTTATCACTTTTTCTTCCAATTGTGAATAACCCTTTGTTTAAGCCTTCATGGTTGGACGGGGGTTTTACACAATGGAAGAATTATGGAATTAAAAATATGGGACAACTTTATAAGGAAGGCACCTTTCTGACATTTCAGGAGTTGCAACAGACTTATGGACTTCGAGGAAATGATTATTTCAGATATCTTCAACTTAGAGATTATGTAAAATCGAACTCTCAAAATTTTCGAATTAGAAATTCAGAAATTCTTGATGAATGTTGGAACAAACATCCTAATACAGAAAAATTAATATCTTATATATATAATATCTTATTAGACAGTGACATTCCTTCGACGGAATTACACAGACAAACATGGGAAAAAGAATTAAATCAAGTAATAACGAAAGATACTTGGGAAGAAAGTTTGCAACACATACATCAGTGCTCACTAAACGCCAGACATTCTCTAATACAATTTAAAGTAATACATAGGTTACATTATTCAAAAACAAAACTACATAAAATTTTTCAACATATCTCACCTATATGTGATAAATGTCAGCATTTAGAAGCTACATTATCTCATATGTTTGCAAACTGTATAAAAATTAAAAAATTCTGGGTAAATATTTTCAGTATAATATCTAAAGTAACCGGCACACAATTGGACCCAGATCCAAAATTAATAATACTCGGATTATTAGAATTAAATCAAACATTTAGAACAACACAAAGAAACTTTATTGATTATAGTTTAATAACAGGAAAAAAATTAATTCTAAAATTTTGGAAAGGCCCTATGGCCCCCACAATCAAAATGTGGATTATAGAAATGACGGAGACCTTAAACGTGGAAAGAATCAGATTTTCCCTGTTGGACAAACAGGAATTATTCGTAGGAACATGGTCTCCTTTTATTGATTACTTAAAGGGTCAGAATAGTTCAGCACAGGAACCTGACTAGCACTCGGGCTAAAGAATGGATGAAATGCTATACTCTGAAATGTACGAATATATCTCGAATGAAGTTTTTTATTTTAATAAATTTTTCCATTCTTCTTTAACTATTTTTCTCCTTTTTTTTTTTTTTTTTTCTTTGTTTTTTTTTATTTTTTTTTTAATTCTTCTTCTCTTTCTTTTCTTTCTTTACTTCATCTATCTCTTTAGTTCTATCTAGTTTAAAAAATAAAAAAATAAAAAGGCAAAAGGTATTGGAGACAATGTAATAATAATTGACAATATTATCAATTTAAAAATGTTAGACTGTAATGATGTAAATAGGTTGTGTACTTATCTCCAATAATAAAAAATATTTAAAAAAAAAAAAAAAAAAAAAAAAAAAAGAAACTGTGAGATTCAAAGAAGAGGAGGTGCGGACACTTTTGAAAAATATGAAAACGGATAAGTCTCCAGGTCCTGACAGGATATTCCCTAGGACATTGAGGGAAGTTAGTGTAGAAATAGCAGGGGCTATGACAGAAATATTTCAAATGTCATTAGAAACGGGAATAGTGCCGGAGGATTGGCGTACTGCGCATGTTGTTCCGTTGTTTAAAAAGGGTTCGAAGAGTAAACCTAGCAATTATAGACCTGTTAGTTTGACGTCAGTGGTGGGCAAATTAATGGAAAGGATACTTAAAGATAATATATATAAGCATCTGGATAAGCAGGGTCTGATTAGGAACAGTCAACATGGATTTGTGCCTGGAAGGTCATGCTTGACTAATCTTCTTGAATTTTTCGAAGAGGTTACTAGGGAAATTGATGAGGGTAAAGCAGTGGATGTTGTCTATATGGACTTCAGTAAGGCCTTTGACAAGGTTCCTCATGGAAGGTTGGTTAAGAAGATTCAATTGTTGGGTATTAATGGTGGAGTAGCAAGATGGATTCAACAGTGGCTGAATGGGAGATGCCAGAGAGTAATGGTGGATGGCTGTTTGTCAGGTTGGAGGCCAGTGACTAGTGGGGTGCCTCAGGGGTCTGTGTTGGGTCCACTGTTGTTTGTCATGTACATCAATGATCTGGATGAAGGTGTGGAAAATTGGATTAGTAAGTATGCAGATGATACTAAGATAGGTGGTGTTGTGGATAATGAAGTAGATTTTCAAAGTCTACAGAGAGATTTAGGCCATTTGGAAGAGTGGGCTGAAAGATGGCAGATGGAGTTTAATGCTGACAAATGTGAGGTGCTACATCTCGGCAGGACAAATCAAAATAGGACGTACACGGTAAATGGTAGCGAATTGAGGAATGCAGTTGAACAGAGGGATCTAGGAATAACTGTGCATAGTTCCCTGAAGGTGGAATCTCATGTAGATAGGGTGGTAAAGAAAGCTTTTGGTGTGCTGGCCTTTATAAATCAGAGCATTGAATATAGAAGTTGGGATGTAATGTTAAAATTGTACAAGGCATTGGTGAGGCCAATTCTGGAGTATGGAGTACAATTTTGGTCGCCTAATTATAGGAAGGATGTCAACAAAATAGAGAGAGTACAGAGGAGATTTACTAGAATGTTGCCTGGGTTTCAGCAACTAAGTTACAGAGAAAGGTTGAACAAGTTAGGTCTTTATTCTTTGGAGCGCAGAAGGTTAAGAGGGGACTTGATAGAGGTCTTTAAAATTATGAGCGGGTTAGACAGAGTGGACGTGGATAAGCTTTTCCCATTGAGAGTAGGGAAGATTCAAACAAGGGGACGTGACTTGAGAATTAAGGGACAGAAGTTTAGGGGGAACATTAGGGGGAACTTCTTTACTCAGAGAGCGGTAGCTGTGTGGAATGAGCTTCCAGTGGAAGTGGTGGAGGCAGGTTCGATGTTATCCTTTAAAAATAGATTGGATGGGTATATGGACGGGAAAGGAATGGAGGGTTATGGTCTGAGTGCAGGTAGATGGGACTAGGGGGAAGTATTTTATTTTTAATTAAAAAAAATATATATATATATATATATATATATTAAATGTTCGGCACGGACTTGAAGGGCCGAGATGGCCTGTTTCCGTGCTGTTATGGTTATATGGTTATATGGTTATATGGTTATAAGACACAACCGATGTGTTAACTCGCATCACCACATTCTAAATTAACTGCCCCACCCCCAACCCCCTGCCTGCCACCCGTGTTCCCTTTTTACCTTTATTTTGTACATTAAAACTAAGGTGTCTTCGTCGTTTATCCTATTAAAATTTATCAGATTACTTTTAAAAGTTCATATGAAATACAACTCTGCAGAACTTTTTCAAACTTGATCGGATCTTCCCACGGATTCCCAGTATTGTTTATTGTCGCTCATAAAACTACCCTTTTCACTCAAAACGTTATTTATTTTCCGGGTAACACGAGATACTACCCATTATGTCAAACGTGCAAATTATTCTGCGCGTTGTCCCTCACAAGGCTTTCACGCATACATAAAGCTGCTTCTCTCTTTCAGCATATTTTACATATAATACAAAAATAACTAAATTTACGATTTAATTAACGCAATTTTCCGTTTGATTGGACCACCTTGAACTCTGCTTTGTCTGGTCGGTTACCTACAACGTTGCAACGTTGTAGGTAACCGAAATCGCCCTATCACCAACTAGAGAGAAGTCAAGTCCTACCATCTACCATACAGGAGATTCTCAAACTATCTTTTTATCGGACTTTACTGGACTTTATCTTGAGCTAAACGCACGCCGGTAATATTGAATATGTACAATGTGGACGGCTTGATCGTTATCATGTGTAGTATTTTCGCTGATTGAATAACACACAACAAAAAAGCATTTCACTGTGGCTCGGGGCACGTGATAATAAACTGAAACTGTGTAGCACAAAAAAAATAGAATCCCCCATGACAAGGAAATCTCGGAGGCAAGGTAGCTTTATCAAAGAGAGATGACCGAATGCTCTGTGCTCTATTTCACAGAGACTTGGCTCACCCATCCTCCCCAGACTCACCCAGACTCCCCAGCCGTCCATGCCGATAGTTTCTCCATTCGTCGCATGGACTGAAGGAAGGCATTGGGGAAAGTGATAGGTGGTCACATCTACCTCACATAGCGCTCAGATATAGTGGTTCTGTCCAACTGCGTTATAACAAGTGTTTACTGTACTATATATTTCCAACAACGTAGCTGAAATACTGTCTGTCTGAAGAAGGGTTTCGGCCCGAAACGTTGCCTATTTCCTTCGCTCCATAGATGCTGCTGCACCCGCTGAGTTTCTCCAGCATTTTTGTGTACCTAGCTGAAATACTTTACTATTTAAGGAACGCCCAAGAAGGTATGGTATTATACATTTCGAAAGCGATTCTATTGTCTTCTAAATAAACATATAGGGGTACTAACTCCTTTGTCTTAAATTGTTTACAGTGTCACCGACGCCTTTGAAGATTAAACAAATGGACACTCCTTCCCTGGCCCTAAACTGTACAACTGCTCCGTTTTTCCCGGAGGACTGTGAACTTACCTGGTATAAAGATGACCATGAAATCACTTCTGGAATAAGTACCACTAAAATACGGAACGATGAGGGCTTATACCTTGCTTCCAGCTTCCTGCGTGTAGTGGATAGCCGATCGGTTTATAGTTGCCACCTATCTCACGTCACCCTCCTGGTTCGGACCATTGAAACTCACAGATTTCCTGGAATCGGTATGAGGTTTATACCTTCAATAACGTCCCGAGATATATCACTGTTTTTTATGTCAAGGAATTTCATGAATTCCCACCCAACACTTACGCCAGACCGTTTTTAAGTATTTGAATGGAGATTGTGAGCATGCCTTTGTTGAAATGGAAAGGTATGACAGTCTATGAAATTAGATACTGGTTAGTAAGAGATATCGCGCAAAGATGACAGTTGTATTTGCATGTTTGTATAATAGCGGACGCTGGAACTCGCTGTTTATCTCCGATCATATAGATCTCTACAGCATGGAAGCATGGCCCTTCGGCACGCCCCGTCCACGTCAAGCAAATTGCCATTCTGGCCTAGACCCATCTCTCCGAATTTGACCATTTCCCCTCTAAATCTTTCCTATCCAAATATCTATCCACATATCATTTGAAAATCCGCAAATGTATACGCTTCCGTAGCTTCCTCGGAAAGAAATTGCCCCTTGGGACCCACGTAACCTTCCATGTTAAGAATCCATTACCCTGGCAAAAACGACTGTAAGCATTCACTTTCTCTACGCCCATCATAATTATATATACTTGAATTAGGTAAACCTCCTATGCCTCATGGGAAGAGGTCACAACTTATTCAGCATCACCGGATAACTCCAGCCATGAATTCCAGATAATACCTTGGTGAATCCTTTCTGCACCTTTCCAACATAATGACATGGTACGTATAGCAGGATGACCAAGACTGCACACAGAACACCAACGAGTCATCTCAGCAAATACTTGTAAAGCTGTTTCCCTGCATAATAAGGGATCTGTTTTCTGTTTATATGTAAATTAATTTTCAATCTTATCGCTGTAACATTGGAGACTGGAGAGGGGTTGTAATCCAACATATTTCAAGTTCCAAGGGTCAAAAACAACAAGACAGAGGCCAAGGGAGATTTTATGGCATTAACACAGATGATTTATTTTTCATTAACTCAGATGATTTATTTTTTCATCGTTGCTGATCTGTGATGAGATTCAAACAGAAGAGGAAAATGAAAAGAAAGGAGAAATAAGAAAATGTTCGAATGGTCATACACACAATACGGATAAACGATAATTCCGGTTGATGGGCGTTCCTCAGAACGGTCTGATCTGTTCTGTGCTCCCAGACATTTCAAGACAGATTCTAAGGGGAGTATGAGGCAACCGTGGCAGACAAGAGAAGTTAGGGATATAATAACATTAAAAGAAAAGATGTATAACACAGCAAAGAGTAGTCGGAAGCCAGAGGATTGGGAAACTTTCATAGGACAACAGAAGGAAACAAAACGGGCAATACGGGCTGAAATGGTGAAGTACGGGGGGAAGCTGGCCAGGAATATAAAGAAGGACAGTAACAGCTTCTTTAGATATGTTAAGGAAAAAAGAGTAGCAAAATCAGATGTAGGTCCCTTGAAGGCAGACACGGGCGAAATTATTATGGGGAAGAAGGAAATGGCAGAGGAGTTGAACAGGTACTTTGAATCTGTCTTCACTAACGAAGACACCAACAATCTCCCGGAAGTACTGGAGGATAGAGGATCAAAGGGGGTAGAGGAACTGAAAGAAATGATCATTAGGTGAGAAATAGTATTGGGTAGGCTAATGGGATTGAAGGATGATAAATCCCCTGGGCCCGATGATCTGCATCCCAGGGTCCTCAGGAAGGTGGCTCTAGAAATAGTGGTCGCACTGGTGATCATTTTCCAATGTTCAATAGATTCAGGATCAGTTCCTGTGGAATGGAGGATAGCTAATGTTATCCCAATTTTCAAGAAAGGAGCGAGAGAGAAAACGTGGAATTACAGACCAGTTAGCCTGACTTCGGTGGTGGGAAAGATGCTGGAGTCAATCAATAAAGCGGTAATAATGGGGCATTTGGATAGCAGTAAAAGGATTAGTCCAAGTCAGCATGGATTTATGAAAGGAAAATCATGCTTGACTAATCTTCTGGAATTTTTTGAGGATGTGACAAGCAGAATGGATGAAGGGGAGCCAGTGGATGTAGTGTGTCTAGACTTTCAGTACGCCTTTGATAAGGTCCCGCACGGGAGACTGGTGACTAAAATTAGAGCACATGATATTGGGGGTAGGGTGTTGACGTGGATAGAACATTGGTTGGTAGACAGGAAGCAAAGTGTAGGAGTGAACGGGTCCTTTTCAGAATGGCAGGCAGTGGCGAGTGGAGTGCCGCAATGCTCGGTGTTGGGGCCGCAACTGTTTACGATATATTAATGATTTGGAAAAGGGAATTAGGACCAACACCAGCAAGTTTGCAGATGACACAAAGCTGGGTGGCAGTGTGAACTGTGAAGAGGATGTTAGGACGTTGCAGGATGACCTGGACAGGTTGGGTGTGTGGGCAGATGCGTGACAGATGCAGTATAATATAGATAAATGTGAGGTTACCCACTTTGTGGCAAAAACAAGGGGACAGATTATTATCTCAATGGGTTAGGTTAGGTAAGGGGGGGTACAGCGAGACCTGGGTGTCCTTGTACACTGGTCACTGAAAGGTGGCGTGCAGGTACAGCAGGCAGTGAAGAAAACGAATGGAATGTTGTCCTTCATAACAAGAGGATTTCAGTATAGGAGTAGAGAGATTCTTCTGCAGTTGTATAGGGCTCTGGTAAGACCACATCTGGAGTATTGTGTACAGTTTTCGTCTCCTAATTTGAGGAATGACATCCTTCTGATTGAGGCAGTGCAGCGTAGGTTCACGAGATTGATCCCTGGGATGGCGGGACTGTCATATGAGGAAAGATTGAAAAGACTAGGCTTCTATTCACTGGGGTTTAGAAGGATGAGGGGAGATCTTATAAAAACATATAAAATTATAAAAAAGACTGGACAAGCTAGATGCAGGCAAAATATTCCCAATGTTGGGCGAGTCCAGAACCAGGGGCCACAGTCTTAAAAAAAAGGGGAGGCCATTTAAGATTTAGGAGAGAAAAAACGTTTTCAGCCAGAGAGTTGTGAATTTGTGGAATTCCCTGCAACAGAGAGCAGTGGAGGCCAAATCACTGGATGGATTTAAGAGAGAGTTAGATAGAGCTCTAGGGGCTGGTGGAATCAAGGGGTATGGGGAGAAGGCAGGCACGGGTTATTGATTGGGGACAATCAGCCATGATCACAATGAATGGCGGAGTTGGCTCGAAGGGCCGAATGGCCTCCTACACCTATTTTCTATGTTTCTATGTTTCTATGTTTCTAATGTATTGTTAATTTTATGCGCCCATCATCTGGAATTTATCCCATTATCTTCATTCATTCAACTGCCAGTTTTCATCCAATTTTCTGAAATTGGTGAATTCGTTGTTCAGGTCTAAAGTTTTAGTGCATGCAGTGGGAAGATATTTCATAACGTTTTTGTGTGACTTCGTTGAGGTAGGACGAGATTCGAAAGAAAGTAAATTGAAAATCTAAGATGGATTAGGATTTGAGGTGACTGGGAACTGGAAATTGAGTTAACATCTTCATATTGACAGTTTTAGTTTTTGAGATATCGCGTGCAAACGGAGCCTTCAGCCCACCGAGTCGACGTTGATCATCGATCACCGGCATATAGTTCTCTGTTGGAACACTTTTTCTTTCACTTCCTGCATTGGCGACAATTTACAGAAGTCAATTAGCCTACAAACCTTCACATCCAAAGGATGTGCGAGGAGACCATATCACTCGAAGAACACCAACATTAAGATCGTACAAATTCCGCACAGACAGCATCCCTGGTTAGGATCAAACCCGTGTCTCTCGCGTTGTGAGGCAGCAGCTCTACCGCTGCACCACTGTGCTGCCGCAGCTCTCGTTTGCATTTGGTATTTCCCTAGTAAAATAGACCGCACCGAATATATTAATTGAAATCGGAAATGGCCAACTCTGGCGGGAGTGCGCAGGTCCACGGATGGTGTTAATGGAAGTTTTGAAAGGGCAAACATTATATTATCTATCGCTGAATGCGAAGGTATGGTGAGAAGGCAACTAGGTGTACAGGAGAGTGAAGGTGGTTTGTGGTGAAATAATGCCTTTGCGATTAAAGAAAGTAGAGGGAGAACAGTTGTCAGCTGGTGCCATAACCCCGATGGTCGCTTAAAATACATAGCATGATTCCGTGAGAATAGAGGGTAGTAGGATGGAAGATTACAAGAATAATCACAGGAATGAGTAGGTTAACCTATGATGAGCGTTTGATCGCTGGAGTTTAGAAGAATGAAGGGGGAACTCATTGAAGCATACAGAATAGTGAAAGTGTCGTGAGTGCACGTGGAGAGGATGTTTCCCCCAGCGGGAGAGTATAGGACTAGAGGTCATAGGCTCAGAAGTAAATTTTAAAAAAGGCCGTGGAGGCCGTCAGTGGATATTTTTTAGGCAGAGATAGATAGATTCTTGGTTGGTGCAGGTGTCAGACGCTATGAGGAGAAGGCAGTAGTATGGGGTTAGAAGGGAGAGATAGATCAGCCACGATTGAATGGCGGGTGATTATGATAGTTCGAATGGCCTAATTCTAATCCTATCCCCCAAGACCTATCCTGTTTGCTGCTACAGAGAACCCTGGAGCACCAGGAGAAAACCCACATGATTTCACCGATATGCAAACTCCACATAGACCGAGCCCAAGTTAGAATTGAACCTGTATATCTGGTGTTGTGAAACAGTAGCTCTACTAGATGTGTCGCTGTTGACCCCAAGGTGGTGATTGCCCTTCTCAATGAACACAAGGCCTGTTAAATCATCCTACTGAATGTTTCTCTGCCTCGGACTTGCTAAATGGCACTCATTGTTTTATTGGTCTGAGAGTTTCAGGTTAACAATTGAAATAATGGGACTTTTTTCGAACTCATTACTAATGCTTGCAACACTTAAAATTACTTAAGATTACTTACAGATTATCGGTGAATCTGTGGGATTATTTGTAGAGAAGGCTGTGGAGGCCGCCAGTGGCTATTTTAAAGGCAGAGATAAATAGATTTTCGATTAATACAGGTGACAGAGGTTAAGGAGAATAGGAAGGAGAATGGGGTTCGGAGGGAGAGATAGTTCAGCCATGGTTGAATGGCGGAGTAGACTTGATGGACCGAATGGCAATTCTACTATTACTTATGACCCAATGACCTTATGGACAAGAAAAAAGCTCTTCTTGTTCAAGGTGGGTGTCGGAACAAGATTTCAGAGCAGCAGACTGATAAATTGAGCATGCATGGTTGAGGACCAAACTATGATGGAGGCAAATATTTTGAGGTAAAGGGTGCTGATAGAAACAGCAATACAGAATGTCCGATTATCAGAAAATGTCAAACAATGTCTCAGAAAACACATATAGATAATGGAGGCCGTTCACCTGGCTGAGTCGGAGGAAATGCGCTGGAGATAACTGTGCGGGTACGCGGGCTTTTTACAGGGATTAATAGCACCCCCCCTACCCCCCACCACCCCCACCCCCCCCCCTCCCTCCACCCCCTCCCCCCCAGATAAGTGTGGAAAATTTGAGATTGCAAAATGGAAAGCTAATGTAGAGGGAGCATTGTAAAGATTGGGCGAAACTTATTTGCCCAATCTTGCACTGGACGTACTTCCTATCCAAACGCAATGGCACAATCTCCTTGCTTTTACGTTAGTTCTTTCTTGATAAATAATAAGGATGCAATTAACTATGTGCCTGCCTTAACTTTAGTTACCATTATATAATACTCTCGATAGGTACCCCCCATTGTATATTTTGTTATTTTGTTTTTATAAATGCAATCGTCGATTCTTGGTAGTCTCTTCATCGTTTGGGGGTTCATAAGGTACAAACGTTGAATATCAATTTTCCACTTCCCCGCTATTATGAATAATAAGCTCAATCGCCGCTACGGAGACTGTATACTTTTCTCCAGACCCAAAACCAATGGTTCGAGTGTTTTATGTGGTTAAATGAAGAAAGGTCCTTGGGTTCAGCTAGTCCCTAATTGTACGAAATCTACAGTCGTCCCATTTCATTCCCTACACAGCCCCATCAACTCCCCACAAAATGATTTTCGCATTATTGACGAATATAGACACAAAATACTGGAGTAGCTGAACGGGACAGGCAGCATCATTGGAGAGAAGGAATGGGCGACGTTTCGGATCGAGACCCTTCTTCAAACTTAATGACTATGTATATAGACGTGTAACATTTCGATGGCCAATTAACCAACAATCTTGCAAGTCGTTGAGATTTGGGAAGATGTTAGAGTACCCTAAGAAAGTCACGTGATCACCGTGGGAATATAAAAACTCCAGAGAACACTGGAGGCTAGAATTGATCCAGGGTCTCTGCAGATGTGAAACAGCAGATTTACTAACTGCGAAGATGTGCCAGGAGTGGATCCAGAGTGTCACTTTCTCGGGATGGTATAACGTGACTAACGTCTATATTGTTCAAACCATTTTGAAAGCTGGGATAGTGCACGTGTAACATTTCGATGGTGAATCAATGATTGGTTCGCCAAACCCTCTCAGAGATATATCACAACTCAGAATACTTCTGATCTCGTGTTGATAAATGAATCCTATCGACTGCAGTTATCTTTCCAAAATTGTAACAGTCAGTCTATAGTTCAATTAAATAGCCTTTACGACATCAAAGGTCCCAACACGAAGAAGACACAGAACCGAAACGTAGAATAATTTATTTTTCCGAATACAAAGTACATTACAGATCGTGCGCGAGAAATCTTGTTTTTTATGCCCACTGGAATTAATTTTTGGTGTTTTCACTCCAGGTATTTCGTTTCCTTAAAGTTTATATTTTGATTGCCGGAAAGTTGGAGGATTCCTCCCTGTCACCAGTGACACGGCGGAACGAGGAGATGGGGTGACAAGCGCATCCGTGCAATGTCAAAATAGTATGTAGACATCAAATATGAAAGAGAAACAAAGGAAAATGTTTGAGATTCGCAACTATCAGACAGTATATATGAAGAGTAAAACAAAGCTCAGTCCTCTTTAAATGCTACTGATCGATTTTAAAAAAATTAGAATTAAGGATGAAGTTTCAGGTACTTGGATGCACATGATAAAATATGCAGACGTCAGCATGATTGTGTTAACGGGGGATCTTGCCTGACAAATCTTTGGGGGGGTTTTGGGGAGATAACAAGCGGGATGGACGAGAGAGAGTCAATGAGCGTCGTTTACTTGGAATTTAAGTAGGCCTTTGATAAGGTGCCCAATGTGAGGCAGCTAAACAAAATAGAAGCGCTTGGCATTAGGGGCAAGGAATTAGCACGGATTGAAGATTGGCTGGCTGGCAGAAGGCAATCCATGTCAATAATGGGGCCTTTTGTGGTTGGCTACGTTTTAATAGTGGTATTCTGCAGGGGTCGGTGTTGAGTCTGCTACATTTTACATTATATGTTAATTGTCTGGATGATGAAATTGATGGCTTTGTCGGCAGGTTTTCCGATGATATGAAGATAGGTGCAGATAGTGTTGAAGAAGCAGGGAGTCTGCAGAAGGACTTGGACAGCTTGGAAGCGTGGGTGGAAACAAGTGGCAGATGGAATACTGTGTAGCAAAGTCATGCATTTGAGAGAAGAGAGAAAATGTAGAATCCATCCTGTAATTCCCTGCTTCGTGTAATCTGATTATTAAATGAAGTCAACCTCTCTGAAAAATTCTAATATTCAGCTTTCATTTCCCTTTAGGAACAAGCGTTAAACTCATCTGCTTTCGGGCGGGTGGATTTGCCATATGCGTTTTAATTATTCTAGCGCTGGTATTTTTTTGTCAGGCGGTACGAATTAGACAGTACTGAAGGTAAGATGCGACTTTACCCTTGTCTGAAATTAGTGACATAAGGAACTGCAGATGAAAAACGCAGTGCTGGAATAATTCGGCTATATATGTAGCATCTGGAGAGGCAATGGATAGGGGGTTTGGGTTTGAGTCACATGTAAAGAAGGGTCCCGACCCGAAACTTCATCTATCGATGATCCCCGTAGACGATGCCTAACCCGCTGAATGACTACAACACTTCGTGTTTTCTCCGATAATAGCAATGTTCAATTGAAGGAGCAAGGAGATGAGCTCATGTAACAAATAAAACAACAGGGCCTTTTTCTCCGGCCGTAGCATTATGTGGATAACAACATTGTAACCCGTTTAAGCCGTTGGCTGTAAAAGCATTGTTATCGTTTGTAATACAAGATAGCGCTGTAAACACTATGTGAAATGCTGCAGAGGTCGGGTTGTTTAAATAAGGGCAGTTATCACAGGAAAGCGTACTCAAACCAGAGGTTTTGAACTTTCCGCGTGCATTTCCTCAGCAGTAGGACTAACGAGGAGAGGATTTGTTCAAATAACAAGAATAGCATGACCGCAATGATGACATTCTGCAGCCGAACGATTCTGGTCACAACTAGATTCTCAACTGATTATCGGCCGGCAGGTTGTGACATGTTGATAATTCAATTTGGTCGTTTATGTTCTCTGCTAGCCCCAGAAAATATTGAGGACATAACCCACTACTTTCAAAACAAGTGATTTTCTTGATGGTATTACAAGATATAACCTGTCGTATCATGTTCTGCAAATGGACGCCCGTAATTATAATCACATTAATGGGCGAACAGGATGGTTCCATTTTACGTGGAACTCTCTATGTGCCTCGTTTGCAATTTTCCTTATCCTCTCGTATTCTTATGATTTAGTCCATGATCGTCAGCGACGTGCGCTTGCAAAATAGGTGCAGTAGTAGGCCATTTGACCCTTCGAGCCAGCACCGTATTTTAATATGATCATGGCTCATCATCCAGAATCAGTACCCTGTACCTGCTTTCTCCCCATATCCCTAGATCCTAGAGCTAAATCCAACTCTCTCTTGAATACATCCAGTGAATTCGCCCCAACTGTTTTTCTGTGGCAGATAATTCCACAGATTCACAACTCTCTGGGTGAAAACGTTTTTCCTCATCTCAGTCCTAAATGGCCTACCCCTTATTATTAAACTATGACCCTTGGTTCTGGACTTCCCCAACACGGGGAACATTTTCCTGCATCTAGCCTGTCCAATCCCTTAATAGTTTTATATGTTTTTATGATAACCTCTCATCCTTCTAAATTCCAGTAAATACAAGCCCAGTCGATCCATTCTTTCATCATATGTCAGTCACGCCATCCCGGAAATTAAACTGGTGAACCTCCGCTGCACTCTCACAATAGCAAGAATGTCCTTCCTCAAACTAGGACACCTAATACCTGCATGCTTACTTTCAGTCTATGTCTAAGAAAGAACTGTGGATGCTGGTAAAATCGAAGGTAGTCACAAAAGCTAGATAAACTCAGCGGGTGAGGCAGCATCTATGAAGAGAAGCAATATGCGACGTTTCGGGTCGAGACCCTTCTTCAGACTGATCATACTGAAGAAGGGCCTCGACCCGAAACGCCGCCTATTCTCTACCTTCAGTTTATGTCTAATCCGTCTGCGTCAGGCGAAGCATCCGTGAAGCATCATCACCGAGGCCCATCCTGTTCCAATTCTGAGCCCAGAAATCGCGCCACCTGGATATTTTCCCAGAAGTTATCTTCCAACAAACTTTCGGTCAGTGTTCTGCACCATGCGTTTCACGATTTGGCTAATAGTCACTAATTATTCAGGAAAACCAATTAGATACGAGTTGCTTCAATTACTTTTTAGGAATCTTATCACAGGGAAGTAGCCATATATAGCGTATAGCATACCCAACTTTCACCCCATTGTTTTATGTTTGCTCGTCTTCGCAATTGTATGTAAATGCTGAGTTTATTTCCCTTCAAATAAATGTTCCCTCAGAATCCAACGTACGCAGATTTGAACTTCAGCAGACAGAAGAAAACTGAGAAAAACAGACGGGACGAAAAACAAACTGGCTATGCTCAGGTCAGATAAAAGCGGAAGGGTGCTCCAAGGAAAATTCGCGTACGTCGCCCATATAGGCGAATCGGCAGCTAATGGTCTTTGATTATTTTTCGATAGGTCAAAGAAGTGTCTGAAAATAAACTGACCTACGCAACTCTGGATCTCATCGCTTCTCCGAAAGATCCAAGAACGGAGAAGAATAATGTAACAGAATATGCAGGAATGAAGATTTTAAAATGGCTGCGAAATCATCAAACGTTCATTAGAGGTCATCCAATTTAAATTACATAAACCTGACTAACATTGTGTCACAGATCGCACAGATACATTAGCATTTACAAGAGAATCAGCAGTGAGCAGGGGATTTTAATGAGATGTTCTTCTCTGATAAACGTTACTCTCGTTAACGTCGATAGAAATACGATTAATTATCAGACTCTCGTCGCAATTCCTAGCTAACCACATAAGACCCTTATCTATCCACTTTTAGCCCATCTAAGTGCTTGTGGAAATGCCAGCTAAAGGGTGTGTATGTGTCTGCCTCCACCAACTCCTTGCCAGCTCGCCCATGGTAGTCACCATATTGTGCGTACATAATTATCTCACTCTATTCCACTCATCTCATCTGAAGCATACGCTCATCAGTTAAATATTTCTCCACTATATTAAGACAAAGACTGAATATCTATCCTGCCTCTACACCCCATACTTTAAGAAAATTGAACAGGTGCACCGTAGAAAGCATCGTATCGGGATGTATCCCAGCTGGTTTGGAAATAGCTCCATCCAAGACCGCAAGAAATTGCAGAGAAATGTGGAGCAGCCCAGACCATCACGCAAACCACCTCCCTGCCATTGACACCATCTACATTCCACGCTGCCTCGCAAAGCCACCACCAATGATGGTCTCAACACGGACACTCCCTCCTCTCCTCTCTCCCATCAGTCAACGGGATTACGAAAGTATGAAAACGCACAGTGCAGATTCAGTGACAGTTTCTTCCCAGCTGTTATCAGGCAACTGGACCATCCTACCACCAACTAGCGAGCGGTCTTGTGCTACTATCTGCCTCATTGGTGACCTTCGGATTATCTTTAATCGTACTTTACTGGACTTGCACTAAACTGTACTCCCTTTATCCTGTATCTGTACACTGTTGTGGCTTGAATGTAATCATGTACAGTCTTTCCGCTGATTGGATAGCCCACGACAGAAAAGATTTTCACTGTACCTCGGTACACGTGACAATAAACTAAATTAAAATAAGCTAAACGTTCCGATGCGAATAAACCCATCACTCTTAACCTCTATTTATAACAGAGGTTATGTCTGGCGAATGGCTCCTGCACTCTCCTGATCCCTTTAAACATAATCATGCCATCGCCAAAGGTAAATCAGCTAAAGCCAGGCAGAGTCGTCAAATAGTTCCAATTGTGCGTTAGCCCTACTGTTCATTACGTCGACGAAATTGAGTTATCATTAAACAAAGAAGATGATGTTTTTGGAATAAAATTGCCTCTTTAGATCTACCTTTACCTGTTGTCTTTCCACACACCCGTCAATGCGCTCTGTTCCAAGCTGCTGTCATATTCCAAGACGCATTCAGGGTGCGTCTTTAAGTTCCGTCGATAACTGCCAATCTTTAGTAGGAAAAATAGACGTAATCAATGAATGGAAAATAAAGAGGCCGTATTACAGATTCACAATTATACAGTCGGACACGAGAAGATCTTCATACAATGGAGACACAAGTGTCTGGAACCTTGAGCAAAAAATGGAGTGTCGGGGTATCTATTCCGCAGGCCAGACAGCTTATGTGAAAGGGAAGGGAAGACGGGCCCTTCTTCAGCTCTGCACATAAAATATCAAATTGCTCAAGTAGAATTATTTAACTTTATATTTTCATTTTGATATGCAGCTGAAGAATTAGAAATGTACATTCTTTGAAACCTGTCATAAGAGTCTGAAGAAGGGTCTCGACCCGAAACGTCACCCATTCCTTCTCTCCAGAGATGCTGCCTGTCCCGCTGAGTTACTCCAGCATTTTCTGCCACGACTCTTGGTCTATCGTGCAGGGATTTTGCTAAATTGGTCCATTTTTATGTCATTAGTGTCACCTGCATAACCCATTTGTTCATGTTCCATTCCTCATTTCTCACGTTCAAGGCCTGCACAGTCAATAGACAATAGACAATAGGTGCAGGAGTGGGCCATTTGACCCTTCGAGCCACCGACATTCAATGTGATCATGGATGATCATCCCCAATCAGTACCCCGTTCCTGTCTTCTCCCCATATCCCCTGACTCCGCTATTTTAAGAGCCCTATCTAGCTCTCTCTTGAAAGCATCCAGAGAACCTGCCTCCACCGCCCTCTGAGGCAGAGAATTCCACAGACTCACCACTCTCTGTGAGAAAAAGTGTTTCCTCGTCTCCGTTCTAAATGGCTTACTCCTTGTTCTTAAACTGTGCCCCCTGGTTCTGGACTCCCCCAACATCGGGAACATGTTTCCTGCCTCTAGCGTGTCCAAGCCCTTAATAATCTTATGTTTCAATGAGATCTCCTCTCATCCTTCTAAACTCCAGAGTGTACAAGCCCAGCTGCTCCATTCTCTCAGCATATGACCGTCCCGCCATCCCGGGAATTAACCTTGTAAACCTACGCTGCACTCCCTCAATAGCAAGAATGTCCTTCCTCAAATTAGGGGACCAAAACTGCACACAATACCCCAGGTGTGATCTCACTAGGGCTCTGTACAACGGCAGAAGGACATCTTTGCTCCAGTCAGAAGGCCAATTAATGGTATACTTTGAACGGAGGAAGTGCCATTATCCTCCATTATTACTGACAATTAAACCACGTGAGGAGCATTATGTTCAATTCTGGTCGACAGGGTGGGTCTATTTACGCTGGTCATAGTGCAGAGGTGATTCAGTGGTCTGTTGCCTAAATTAGAACATTTTAGTTATGGGGTGAAATTTGATCGGATTGGAATGTATTCCTCGAGCCTACGAGGCAGAGTGATGAACTGCTGCACGTATGTCAAATTATTGGAGGCATAGACAGTGACGACAGTCAGTATCTTTTCCAATTCAAGTCATATAGGAATCAAGAAGGCAGAGACCATATGCAACACTCAATTGACGAGGAAACGCCGACATGTCCCGTAGTCAAAAGAAGTAACCGTTTTCGTATGTACCCGGCTTCTACTCGTGCCGATGAAGTCATTGACCCAAGACCAGCATGAGCGGTCTAACTTGAAGAGTCTATTTTTAATTAGGAAGCATTTGAAACGTTTCATGTTCGATAATGTATGACCCCTGAGTAAAAAACATCTCCACGTCAGTTCAATGCAGATCCTTACGTTTGTTAATGGGCAAGGTGTATGATCTGAAAGATGAATCCTAATGGTAAATTTCATAACTGGAATTGTCAGTTGATTGGGTTCAAAGGAGCATTTATTTGAGTCAGTAATAGCTTGAAACAATCCACATTGTTTGCGGAATATCCGAGTAAATTTGTTTATTTTTAATCTATAAGGAATGCATGGATCCATAAATAAACTGAACAAAATCCACCATATACCAGAGCACTTGAAAATATGACTGCCTCGTCACTAATATTCCTGCGAATTTTTCAGAGTACGGTAGATTACAATTTACAGTTTGGTTTATGTTTCCTGTATTGATGTCCATTTCTTCTACCACGCGTTCAGGTCGACGATGTGTTGTCTGTAAAATAGTGTTTCATAAGTAAGATCGTCGTCAATTCATTTCACCTTTTGCTTTGACAGCTGTGTCTCAGTAACTACGCCACCAAAATAAATTCATGGATCCATAAATAAAGACAATGCATTCCGTAACACTGAATTGAAAATAAATATCCTCTCTCAGCTCTCGAACAATTTATTGGTAAATTATCCTTGATCAGCTTGTATTCATCTTGTTTAATTCCTTTTATCTTCAAATTTTTCAGTATTTCGTGACTAAGAAATTATAAGATGTTTCAGCTTCTAGCCGTCTACCACTGTATCATATATCTATTAAAACTGTGTGTGTGTGTGTGTGTGTGTGTGTGTGTGTGTGTGTGTGTGTGTGTGTGTGTGTGTGTGTGTGTGTGTGTGTGTGTGTGTGTGTGTGTGTGTGTGTGTGTGTGTGTGTGTGTGTGTGTGTGTGTGTGTGTGTGTGTGTGTGTGTGTGTGTGTGTGTGTGTGTCATGTTGCATGTGAAACGTATTTTCTCGAAAATCAGACGCAAAAACGCGGAGATTTTTACAATTTCTGTAAGGATTTAACTTACAATTTCATAAATGCACTCCTCTCTAGATTTGGTCAATTATATCCCCAGATTTTGAATAAAATTGTTCACAAACTGCTGCATGAGTCAGTGCCACCTCACAGATGTCCAATTACAATGGATCTCATTTACATACATGACATCACAATGGGACAGGGTGTGGGAGATTGGAACCTTCACGTGGTCCCACTAAAATCAAACTGCTGCATGAGTCAGTGCCATGTCACAGATGTCTAATCACAATGGATCTCATTTACATATGCCATCACAATGGGACAGGGGTGGGAGATCTCTCCCCCTCCCTCCCTCCCTTACACCCCCGTGCCTTCCCCCACTCCCCCATCTCCTCTCTCCCCTCCTCCCTCCCCCACTCTCTCCCCCCCTCTCTCCCCCCCTCCTCTCTCTCCCCCTCCTCCTCTCTCTCTCCCCCTCCACTCACCCCCTCTCCTCTCTCTCCCACTCCACTCCTCTCTCCAGCTCTCCCCTCCCGCTCTTCCTCCCCCTCTCCCCTCTTCTCCCCCACCCTCTCCTCTCACCTCCCCCTCTTCCCCTCTCCTCTCCCGCCCCTTCCCCCACAACTCTCTCCCCCCTCACCCATCCTTCCCCTCCCCCCTCTACCACCCCCTTCCCCCTACCCCTTTATCCCCTTCACCCTCCCCGCTCTCCTCCCATCCTCATCCCCCTCCATCTCCCTTCCCCCTCCCCTTTCCTCCCCCTCCCCACTCTCTCCCCATCTCCCCCTCCCCACTCTCTCCCCATCTCCCCCTCCCCCTCCCCACTCTCTCCCCATCTCCCTCTCCCCTCCTCCCCCACCCCCCCCCCTCACCCACCCATCCTCTCCTCCTCCCCTCCACCCCCTCTCCCTCTCTCTCTTGCCCTTCTGTCTCTGCCCCTCTCTCTCTCTGTCTCTCCCCATTCTCTCTCTGCCCTCACTCTCTACCCCCCCTCTCTAGACGCGCCTGCGAGTTGGGGGGCTATGCGTCAGTGGATAGGGCGGATATGGGGTAAAAGGAGCAAATTAATAATATTAATATAATATCAAGGGGGGTAGTTAGCGTGTGTGCGGGGTGGTAGTTAGTGTGTGTGACGCCACATGCCGCCCCCCCCCCCCCCCGCAACCGCACGTTGGGGGAACAGACCCATCGGGTCTGCACTTGGTCTAGTAAATTATATTTTTGTTGCTTCGTGTGGAGAGTAATTGAATCTTCGAGAAAGAAATAGGCTATTTGGCCGATCTTATCCATACTGGTCAAGCAGTTCTCTGCACTTCACCATCCCCACCATCCTCTCCATTTTAAATCATCAACATTAGGCATTTCCTCAAGATGGTGGTATCCATCGTCCAGGCTCCCAACCATAAGGGACATGCGGTTTCACGCCTCTACCATCCTGCAGGAGCCGCAGAAGCCTAAAACCCCACCCCGCCAGGTTCAGGAACAGGCACCTTCCAACAACCAAAAGGTTCTTGAAGTAGCCTGCTCAATCCTAATTCTACCTCAACAATAAAACACGATGGCACAACTATGAGCTTGTTTTTTAAAATTGTATTTGCATTAATTTATTGTTTTCTGCCACGTTTCTTTATTCTTGCCATTGCCAAGCAGATGTTACGTATAACTTAAGAATAATTATGTATAATTGTATGTTGGTGAGGCTGCATTTGGAGTATTGTGTTCGATTTTGTTTATCCTGTCATTAAGCTAGAAAGAGTGCAGAGAAATTTTACGAGAAAGTTGCTAGGAGTCGAGCGCCTCAGGTAGAGAGAGAGAGAGAGAGGAGCATTGCAGGAGCCTGAGGTGTTATCTTACAGAATGCATCAAATCAAAGAGGTGAAATTATAGGATAAGTCCACAGATACTATTTATATCCAAGGGGAGGAGATCAAGAGCTAGAGGACATAGGTTGAAGGTGAGAAGTGAGAAATTTGTAAGGAACCTGAGGGGTAACTTTGAGAAACTTGTTGAGGCAAGTACAATCACTAGATTTAAACGATATTTGGAATATACTTGGTTAGCCAAGTTTAATGAGATATGGGCCATAGGCTGCGTCTTGATATGCGGAATCTGGTCAGAATGGACTATTTCCATGATCTATGATTCCATGACTATGTAATGAGAACAGGTTAATAAACAGTTGTACGCTAGAGAAGATCGACCATAACATAACAGAATTCTTCATTAAGGTGGAGATTGGGGGAGTCGTTAATTTGAGATTAAGGTCCTGAATTTTATTTAAAAAATAAGGTATAAACAATATTACTCAATGAGATGAGAATGGATAGGTAATGATAAAATTAAACGAAAAACGTGCATGAGTTACAATTGCTTTCTTCTGTCTGGACCAAAAAAAACTGGTTCAACCATGGAGTTCCATCCAATTTACGGATAATATTAGAACAAAAACAAAGAATGATAAGTACATGGTGGTCTCTTCAATTGCCAGTTGTGAAGCCAATCTATAAAATCTCCACAGATCAAACGAGCCACGATCTTCTGGATCAGTTACCACGAGGAAACGTATTCAAAGCGTTACTGAGATCCATATATACAACATCCATCGTTTATCTTCCTCAGCTGAGAGTGAACCTGTGGAAGGCAACTCGTCCAAGACGGAGTTCCTAGCAGCGCCCTTACGACATGCGCGGATCAATTGGCAGAGGTATTCAAACATCTCTAACCTCGTTATTCTAATCTGAGGTCCTCACATGCTTCTGGAAGGTGACTTTTATCCCATTGGCAACGAACAGTCAGGTAGCATGCCTTAATGACTGCCGCCCACAGGCTCTGACATCCACCGTCCTCAGCGAGGCTTGTGATGATGCACATTAACACCAGCCTCCCAGTCAATTAGGCTGAGGTTTCTCGGGTTGTCGCAAGTTCTCTGGTAGGTCGCCTGAATTGGGTAAAATGATCATTGTCAATGCCCCAACAGTTCCCTCTTTTGCTTCTCAAAACTAAGCTGGGATGGATCCCCCTTCATTATATAAATAACCTCTAAAATATCCATATCTCATAGATCTCGCTTTCCTCAATTGCATCAATTTGGTGACTACTGATGCGAAGTGCACGCTTGATACCCCAGGCAACTTTTCTAGCTCCAGGTGTAATTGTCGTCCTTTGTCCTTGAGTGGCCATAACTCAATCCCTGGTTGCCTTCTTGTTTTTACTATATGTATATAATGCCTTGGGATTTTCTATAATCCTACTCGCTAAGGATATTTGATACCAGATTATCCAAGACCACTTTGTCTGCCTTACAGCGCCAGAGACCAGGAATCGATCCTGATTACGGATGCTGTTTGTACGGAGTTTGCACGTTTTCCCTGTGACGCCCTGGGTTATCTCCGGGTGCACTGCTTTCCTCCCGCATCGCAAGGACTTGCAAGTTTGTAGATTAATTGGCTTCTGTAAAATAAATGTCCCCAGTGTGTATGATACACGTGTAATCGTTGGTCTGCGCGGATTCAGTGGGACCAAGGGCCTGTTTCCACGCTGTATCTCTAAACTAAATTAAAACCTAATTTCCTGTTGAACCTCATCCCTGTTTTCTTTAGATTCCTGAAAGACATTTAATCGAACGGGTTCTACTCTGCCCTTCCAGATTTGGATTGCTTATCGCGTATTCAGCTATTTAACTTTTCAATGGCTGTGTTGTCGTATTCCAGTGATTCCAGTGATAATAAGTTCGTAAGTTCATAGGTTCTTGGAGCAGAATTAGGCCATTCGGCCCATCAAGTCAACTTCGCCATTCAATCGTGGTCGATCTATCTTGCCCTCTAAACACCGTTCTCGTGCCTTCCCCACGTAACCCCTGACACCCTTACTAATAATCCGTCACTCACCGCTTTAAAACATCAATTGGCTTGACTTCCACAACAATGAATTCTACAGATTCACCACCCCCTGACTGATGAAATGCCTCCTCATCTCTTTTCTAAAGGTACCTCATTTTATTCTGAGGCTATGGTCTCTGGTCCCAGACTCTATAAGTGGCAACAACCTCTCCATTTTACTCAAGCCTTTCACTATTTGGTAGGTTTCAATGGGATTCATAATGAAATATCACAGGATTAAAATGGGCTTACCTATGATCCTTTTGATCAAAATCGACCAAACGTTTACCAAAATGTAATGCTTTAAACACTTAAAGCATAAAAGACATATGGGCCACTTTCTGTTTTTGAAGCTCCCTTACAAAATGTCGGCACCTAACCCACCACGAGACCCGAAGTTTACGCCAGAGTCATTATAATCACGTTGTTTGAATAAAAAAAACGCGACGAATGCACCCCCCCCCCCCGTTATAGCGCAATATAAAGTATACACGACGTTACTCAACGGGGGACGGTGGGAGGGGGGGGGGGAGACAACATACAGAATTTAACCGCTAAAATATTTGAGCAAACTAGATTTTTATTTCATGATTTTAAGTTATATTCATTAATAAGTATTTCAATGGAAAGCTTAAACACAAAAGAAAAACAATTATGTATGTATATATATATAAACGGTTACACTGCTTTTAATTAACACATTTAACACGTGACCAAATTGACACTGCTACTCACGTTCTGTTGCAAAAACTTGCTGCATCAGAAAATCCTTATCGGGTGATAAATGATAAAAATCATAAGCATAATCAGAATTTGACTTATTTAATTGCAAAATTAATGTAATCTTTCTGGTATAAATTAGCCTTAGGATTTGATGAAATCCTGCTTGAAAAATGTCACAAAAAAAAGGCAAGAACACAGGGACATATCTGATTTTTTCTTTGTAAAAACAGGTTTATTTATTTTTGCTTCATCTCATTATTTTGGTTATACGCCATGATTTATACTACTTAAAATCCAGGGTATGAAACAATGGGAAAATTACATTAATAAAATCAAGGACATAATCTGCAAGTTTGGAACATAATCTGGAAGTTTCACTACTGAGTGCTGTATTTACGGAAACGCTTATATCAGTTCCTCTCTATTCCGCTAGTAGCGAGGAAGTCTACAATATAGCCCACATAGTCTACAAAGACATCCACAGAGCAGTAATAAAATATGGCTGGAAAACGTAGCAAAATTGGGGATTATGAGAACTTTAGGCTTCAGCCACGAGGTTAAGGGTAGTTAGAAGGGTAGATGTAGAATATAAGATGAAGCTTACGGATATTTAACCACTGACTGCAAAAGCTTCTATGTATAAGTGTCTGTATGTGAGTGTGTGCGTGTGTGTGAAGAGGGAAGATAGATGATGGAAATCTTAAGTACCTACAGTCAGGAACGGTATCATTTATACAGAATTTGAATTATAAATTATTAAAACAAAGAAATAGGAGGACAATTAAAAATGCCATTTGATTAGCTTGAATGGGGGATTTAAAATGGCCTTGGATCTCTTTGAGAAACAGCTTGTCTAGTCGAGGGGAGGAACTAAGTGAAACCAATACTAGTGGATAAACGGTGTCTGTAGAATGAAGGTGACTGGCACCAATAAATCTCGAGGACCCAAAAGGCTCCACCAAAGTAAAACTTAACAAAATAGCTTTGGAAGTAATTGAGCAAAGGGAGTTAAAAATAGAATGGGGGGAAAGCGACCGCTCATAGCAAACGTCAATTTGTGAAACGGCGATCATGCTTGGCAAGTCTATCGTATTTTTGAGGAAGTAACTAGCAGAATATGTGAGGGGGAGTCCGTCGTTTTAGAGTATTTATACGCCCTGAAGCATTTCAGTAAAATCTTACCGAACAGACTAGAACAAATTAAAGGTTAGCATGTTGAGAGTAATCAGCAATTAGTTGGCCAACAGAAAAGAAAGAGTGGAAATAAACAGGTATTTTCCCCACTAGTAGCAGGCATTGAGTAGTAGGGTACCATCGAGTTCATTGCTGTGATTTCAGCTAGTCACGATATATATTGATAATTAGATCATGGAATTAAATGTATTGTATAGCTGTTTATCGACAGCATCAAACTGCGTGAGAGGATGAGCACTCTGGTGGATGCTGAGAAGCTTCGTTTTGAGAGAAAGGACAGATTCACGGCGGATGGAGTGCAATCTTAATAAATGCGAGGTTCAACTTCGGTGATAATGACAAGAAGGACGATCATTGTCTGAATCCCGATAGATTATGAAACGCAGCAAAGCAACGAAGGAGGCAAATTATAGAATGTTCTTCATATCAAGTGGATTCCACAATAGAAGAAGCATTGTCTCAATGCAGTTGTATAGACATTGTTGATTGCTCTCCTTGAGAGTTGAGTATATTTTTGTATATTTGACTGTGAACAGATCTTCATGTGATGGTGTGAGTCAGTGAGATTTCAACAGGCTGGTAGACTGCGTCAAGACTGACCTATGCATTGGATTAAATTGGGGTACTTAAGTTAAAATATGGAAGCCTAAGAAGGTAGCCCACAGAATGCTTAAATATCCACGGTCTAGGAAAGATATGATGGAGTAAGTTTGTTCGCGATTGATGGGAAAATCAGTACCAGGGATCATTATCAAAGAATAAGGGAAAATCCACTTCAGACTGTGATGAGGACCGCGTTCTTCTCTAGGAGATGAGAACATCTACATATTTCTCTATATCATAAATCACTCGAATCCAAATGATTAAATACATTAACAATGGAGTACATATTGTTATAACATGACAGAGACCTACAGCAGTAAACACATATCTGGGATCAAGGGACATTGGGAGAAAACAGGAGCTGGACATTGAATTTGCAAGTTGAGCCATGATCATACTGAACGACCAAGCAGGTTCGAAGGATCATATGGCCTATCCCTTCTCTAAATTCTTCGTTCCTATCTCAGTGCTTCCATAAATATCATCAGGTACATAATTGAGCCTACAACAGTTATGTTTGCCGAGGACATTTATTTTGTTCTAATTTCTCCACGCAATTTGACTTGCAGTAACATTTGAAAGCCAAACGAAGGTAATAATTGGGAGTAAGTCCGAGTGTCGTTCGAATGTATCTGCAGTATTACACGTGTCTATTAATTAATTAATTCATTCATTCGTCTTGCCTTCGTTTTCTGATCGGCACTTTCTTTCGATGTTCTGCACGTCCCTATAGGGAGGTAATTTAGAGAGAAAAAATCACTCTTGGCCTAGACAAAGCGTAGTAGCCAGTACATCTAGCAGCATATAAAACGTTATATTTTTTCTGATTACTTTTGTGTATTGTATACATGTATGCAGTGAAACTAATATCACGATAACAATAGTTAAAAATCTATAGAATATGAGTCCTCTTCAAGTTGTCGAATCGAAGCAGAATCAATTGCAAAATGAGTTTTTGCATCACCGACCCATTTTCTCAGACTCCACCCCTTATTCCACAACCTGGCCCACAACACCAAGCATCAATCCTTCATGTACAAATCGGTGACTAGCTCACAGGTTAGCTTCCGAGAAACCATGCACCTAATGAGATGCGGCGGGTGTATTTATAGATCAGCTGTGTCCGATCCAATAAAACTCTCAAACATTATTTTCTCCAGTATATCTGGTTTCCCCCCCAGAGATTTACAGGTTTGTAGGTTAATTGGCTTGATATAATTATAAATTGTCGTTAGTGTGTGTAGGTTGCGGGGATCGCTGTTCGGCGCCGACTTGGTGAGCCGAAGGGCTTGTTTCCGCGCTGTATCTCTAAACTAAACTAAAGTATTGCTGAATTCCGATTGGTTAATTTTACAACAATCTAGAGATCAAATAGCTTCGGAGTCTTACCTTTATATATCACAATGAAAGTAACGATTATGATAGGTATCAATCCTGCTCTTATGTAACCAAAAAGCGTATTATGAAGTGGATTAACAAAAACTGTAAACAATAAAAAAGATAGTGGTCAATTTTAACATATGTACAGTATTATATAATAGGACTGGCAATCAGTTCAACAGCGTCATTCTGTCTCTTTTTTTTAAATATCGATTTGACTTTTCGACGCGAAATAAACAGATATGAACATTGCCCATGAGCGCAGTTGCTGTTTCCATTTCTGTCCAATCCCAGTTGTGTGCATATGACTCATACAATGAAAGCATTATTAAGGTGCAGAAACCTCCCAAATATTTGGCTACAACCAATACTGATCATTTCGAAGTGTGTATGTAGCCATGTTGCAGAGCGTAACATGTAGTGATGTATAGCTGTGTCGGTACAACAGGCCATCTTGTGGAATATCCAGAAATGGGAAATTATAAAAACACTTATTTACTCTTCATCATGTGATTATACAGTGAGGCTGGACAAAATTCCACGCCGTCATTACGTTTATGACGGCCCTGATGTGCCCAAAGCTGAGTTCCAGACGATGCAATATTCGTAGAATATTGGGAATGTAATTATGGAAATTGAATTTTGCTGTGAATTACGATCCCAAATCGACAGGAATCTTTTAAATTAAATTCAAGAGCGTGGGTGGATAATCCAAGGTAGATTTCGCTCGCTGTGACTGAGCAGTTACAAACGAGGTATCGTACAACACAGAAATACACATTCCTATATTTTGTTTATTTTTTAATCCAGGATGCGGATAGACAATCTGTCTTTTGGACCCTTCATTATATAGATGTGCATGACTTAGTAGTTCAATTCCAAAGGTGGATTGATGTTCTCTGTGTTCAGGGTGGCACGGTGACCATCTGCTTCAGAGGGCGGTGGAGGCCGGTTCTTTGGATACTTTCAAGAGAGACCTAGATAGGGCTCTTAAAGATAGCGGAGTCAGGGGATGTGGGGAGAAGGCAAGAACGGGGTACTGATTGGGGATGATCAGCCATAATCACATTGAATGGCGGTGCTGGCTCGAAGGGCCGAATGGCCTACTCCTGCACCTATTGTCTATTGAAAATCGATACAATAAAAATGCACAGTCGACAATGCGCCTTTCCTGCAGAATATCAATGAACTACCTGGAGGGGTTAGATATTGCGGCAGCTTCACATTATCCCCTCTAAACACAGAATATTGTTATTAATTTGAGGTAATTAATTAATATCAACCTATCAGCAGTACTATTAAATTGCATTAAATATGCAATGATTTGGAACGGCATACCCGCGCATCTTTATTGAAAGGATGCGCACATAACAATTTCCGTCCTGTCTCGTGATCTTATTTCAAATGCATCAAATGACAACAGACATCGGTCAGCTTTTATCTTTGATTGCAAGTTTTGTAAGAACCGTGAACTGATTACTTAGTGGACTTTATTACATCCATCCTTTCGAACCCGGATAATCGAAGAGCAACGTCCTATTCCCCGCTTTTTCTTGATTACTCTCTCCATCACTTTCCTTCGTATGCCTCCCTGAAAGCTCGTTTATTTATTAGTTGCTTGCTTTATTCCTATGAGCGACAACTTTAATAACCAACATTTTGTTTGAAGCTTTGTCGAATCCTTTTCTCAAAAATTCTTATTGACGTCATCTACATCAATTATTCATCAAATTGTCTTGTTACTTCATCAAAAAACCATTTGTCCAATAGACACACGGGAATTAATTGTATAATTTGCTCGTTAGACTTTCTCCATTATGTACAAATGTCTCTAATGTACAAGCAATGGTCCTTATTCGGGCATGAAACAGCATGCCCTCATTATATTTACAGAAATTCTGGCGTAGGTTTTCTAATGCAGTTATTTATCTTCAATGATGATGCTGGCAGATCATGTAACCATGACGAAATTTTCAAATGTCTCTAATTTAATTACATTGAAACCATCTGTTAGATTTGTTTAATCATGGGCGGACGCTGCCTACTTTTAGCGAAGAAGTACATTGGAATTCATTGGAAATTGAATTCTAACAAGTAAAGTAAGTGAACCTGGAATTATGTAACGCAATTCATTTGAAAAATGGCAATTATAACCGATCGTGTGAAATCTGCAAGCGAAGGACAAGGTCCCAGCGCAAAAAGTAATTTATGGAGAGCATAAATTTCAAGAATAATGGTAAATAAATGAAAAACACGCAGAATTACTTTGTGGAATGTTGTCTTCCCCTGCCTCGACAGGTTTAGAAATCGTGAAACACGAATGGGCAAATCCCTTGTAAAGTTTAAAGAATCTCACTGGTTGTGAGTGGATTGGTGCAAAGGAGAATAAGTCCAGTCCAAATCTGAAGAAACATATTGAGGGAAGAGTAAAACACATGCCGGGCGAAGCTAACGTCATATGGCAGGAGTATATTTGCATGATAGGTGAGGCCATATGCAGAAAGTGTGACTTTTGCACAAGCGAACATTCGTTCGTATGCCGAGGTGAATCGTCCTGTTTGACATCTCTAGCTGAAGAAGAATAATCATTTATGATGGAAGAAGCATTTTACATCGGTTTATTGCTCGTAGGACTTCTATGTCAATGTGTTCCTCTCATTGCTAGCATTTATGTCTTGCTTCTACATTCGTTCACAGGCGGACGGGAGACAATAACTTTAGCAAGTGTGTGTTCCTGATACATGAGCCGTCCGCGTTAAAACTGAGATTTCTAAAATATAACCTTAATTCATTTAACGGTATTCATGACTCCCCAGGTGCGGAACCTGCCAGACAAAGCCAGCTCTTCAAATACGATCAATGTTGTTGTCGTAATTGCATTAGCTAATCAATAATTATTGTCCATGCACTAAGCTATGTTCGAAACTCGTTGAGTGGTAAACTAGTAACTCCACAGTAGACGGCTTTGCGAAATCGACAAGGCTGCTTGGGAATCATGGTATTTTGGTGCGCGTGCTGAAGATGTGCTGAAAGGAGCGCTGTCACTGGAACAGGCTGGCTACTATCCGCTAAATGCCTGTGTTTTGCTTCAATTACGCAGAGGAATGACAGTTGATGAGCCTCACGTCAGTGAAAGGGAAGTTATTGAAGATAATAATTCGGGATAGATTTTCTTGGCATTTGGAAGAAAGTGGATTAATTACCGACGGTCAGCATGTCCACGGCAAGTCAGACTGATCGAGAAAATTAGGATGCATGGGATTCAGGGTGAATTGGTCCGAGTTGGTCGTCTGGATTCAGAACTGGCTTATTCATAGAAGACAGAGGGTTCGGATAGAAGGGTGTTATTCTGGATGGAGGTCTGTGACAATTGGAGTTCCACAGAGATCAATGTCTGTGATTTCTATATGAATGACGTAGATGTAATTGTAAATGAGTTGGTGATTATGTTTGCAGACGACACCAAAATGGGCGAAGTTACGGACAGCCAGGAAGACTGCCAATGTTTTAGATGCACTCGGACCAACGTGTCAAGGGTGACCAACGATCACTTGTTTACACATTCTATATTATCCCATTTTCTCATACATTCTCTACACATTGCGGACAATTTTATAGAGACCAATTAATCTATACACCCGTACATCTTTGGAATGTCGAAGGAAACCGCAGCACCTGAACGAAGCCCACGCGATCATTGGGAGAAAGTGCAACCTCCATACAAACAGCACCCGAGGTCAGGGTTGAACCAGGGTTTCCAGCGTTATGATGCGCATCTCTACCAGCTAATCTACATTGCTGCATTTAACCACGATGCTCTCTGGATTAGAGCGTAATGGGCATAAGGAGATGTTGGAACAGAGGTTGTCTCCACCCGAACGATGGAGGCTGAATGGATTCCAGATGGAAGTACATGTAATTGTGGCATCATATGTCAGATCCCTTTTCTCATGTTGTAAAGGTTAAAGACCAGAGGACGTGGGTTTACGTTGGAGGGGCAAAGTTTAAATGAGATATGCCGAGCAAGTGCTTAGCACAGAGCGTGGTCGGTGTCTGAAGCGTGCTGCTAGATGTGGTAGTGTAGAAATATACAAAGATACAAAGGTACAATAGTGATATTTAAGATGCTTTTAAAAATACATGAGGTTGATCTTAATATCTTTATGATGCGTAGGTGCGGTCATTTTCCAAGGGTGGAAAGCGTCAATACTAGAGGGCATAGCTATAAGCCGAGAGTGGCAAAGTTCCATGGAGATGTGCGGGGCATGTTTTTTTACTGAGAGTATTGAGATCCTGGGACGGATTGCCAGGGATAGTGGTGGAAGCAGATACGGTAGTGGCGTTTAACTAGCTTGTCGACTGGCGCATGGAAGTGCGGGGACTAGAGGAATATGGATTAAGTACAGGCAGATGAAATCAGTTTAACTTGGCATCGTGTTGTGCACAAACATTGCGGCCGAATGTATGCCAGTGTTGTACTTGGTATGATTTTTGTTCAGCCTCCGCTACACAAGCGAAAAAAGGCCCAGCCAATCCAATCTCCACCCTATAACTAAAACCATTCTGATCTGATTATATCCTCGTAATCGCCTTTGTACTGTTTATACCCTTTCACGGCAGGGTGACAAGAAGTGTACACAATTCACGATTATTCACATTTAGTACACTTGTAGTGTGTTTCATGTACTCGATATACCGACTGATGAAGACAAATGTATGCCTTCTTCGTTACAACTATCTATTTCTGCCGCAACTTCCATGGAACCATATACATGTGCGCCTAGGCTTCTCTGTCCCACAACACCCACCATGGCTTTGCCATCTATGTTATGTCTGTCCTATTTTGTTTTCCGAAAAATCAACACTGCATTTAACGTAAACAGTGCAAAGGCGATTTCGAGGATATAATCAGGTCAGATTGGTTTCAGTTATAGGGTGGGGGTTGGATTGGATGGGCCTTTTTGCGTTAGTGTAGAGGAGGCTGAACATAAAACATACAACAGTACAACACTGGCTTACATTCGGCCCGCAATGTTTGTGCACATCACGATGCCAAGTTAAACTGATTTCATGTGCCTGTAAATGATCCATATCCCTCTACTCCCCGCACTTCCATGCGCCTGTCGAAAAGCTTCTTAAACGCCACTACCGTATCTGCCTCCAACACTGTGCAATTGTCATTCCTCAGCCCATTGGCCGACTTGACCAAGATGCCGTTGTAATGTTTGATAAACTACTTCATAGTCCACCAAACCACAATTTATTTGTGCTACCCGCAAACTATCCTTGCATGCACATCCAAATCGTTAGTATACAAAAACAGACAGTGGACCCAACACCGATCCCTGTGGCATACTACTCATCCGAGACCTTTAGCCATAGAATCAATCCTCTACCATTGACCATCTGCCTCAAGGCAATTTCGTATCCAATTCCCCGGATCCAATGCGAACTAACCATTCCGATTTGTCAACCAATACCTTATCAAATTACTCGCTAAAGTCTAAATAGGCATAGCATCGCAATTCCTGATCAATGTTCATGGTCACCGCTTCAAACCCCTTACTCAATTTCGTAAGACGCGAATTTCCACGCACAACCAAAATTTGACCCTCCATGATCAGTCCATGGCTCCCCAAATGCATGCAGACCCTGTCCAATGATTCCTGTTCCTGTGGCCAAATTGCATCGGAAATGTATCGTTATTCTTACCTCGACTGTAGAAAGTATAACTGATATTGGTTGGATTCGGAAGAGAAATATGAGACACCTGGCAGGTATAAACTGTCCCGCTCTCCACATGGCCTGTCTCGGTCAGGCAGCTCCAAGCTTCGTACAGTCCTGCTGTTGTCTGCGTTTTGTTTGGATCAATCTTCTGTATAATATCTGACCCATTTTTGTACCAAGTAATATTTAGATCAAGAGGAAAGAACGTTGCTGTTTTACAAACGAGAATTAGAGCAACTGATGTGTTCACTGGCAGCATGGTGGTCAAGCTCAGAGGAGTTGGGCGGTCTGGAAAATAAAACGATTATTAAATTTCACCAGTCCGGTGATTTTCGTGACTTGAATCAAATTTCATTGCAGCCTCGAAAATAATCTTCATTGAACAATATTTTTTTTCAGCCTAGTTGTATAACTAATGCACTTAAAGCGATTTAAAACTGCTAAGTTTGTTCCTTGTGGTATAAACTAACGGCTAATTTCATTCCTTTTAAACCTTTTTATTGTATGCCCTGATTTTACAGTTTGCGTCTATTATACAACAATTACCTTACTTCATAAATATCATATCGTTTCTGTTTCTACTCGCAGCGCAAGTAAATGATGCGTTCTGTTCCATGCACAGACATTAAGAGCCAAAGCATTAACTTGAATTTTCTAAACGTCTTCACGATTTTTATTATAATTTGGTGATATCATTGTACAAAATGTAACCCATAATAACAGCTCGACTATCAAAATGTTACAAATATATTCTTTACCGTTGTTGAAATAAATAAATCGTGCAGAAGATTTATTCAGCAGTAACTTGAGGTCAAAAATATGTTTGAGTTAGAAGGTCAGAAAAATGTGTGTCCTTGTGTGAAACAATATTGTAAAGTTGGACCAGAGCGTACAGCTTGCTATTTATAATTCCGTTAAGCACAGAAGAAAGTAATTGCATTACTTCGAGAGCAATTATCCCAGCACCAACACATTCCCTTAAGAATTTGGATGGTATGTTAAGGCCTCCGACACACCATATCAATGACATTCATTCATGGAAAAGTCACCAACCCTTTCCATTTACAACAGCTCAAACAGTGATCAGCGTCTGCGTACGCCGCCCAAAATGTAGGCTTGAGATACAAACTACAAGTACATTTGCACCAGTTATAAACAATCCTTTTTCAATATCTATATGATCTTAATGCCATTTCCATCGCTTGGAAGGTGAGCGGAGAATACACGTTAATGCAACAATGTGTAGGAAGGAACTGTAGATGCTGGGTTAAACCGAAGATAGACACAAAAAGCTGGAGTAACTCAGCGCGCAGAAGGCATCTCTGGATAAAAGGAAAAGGTGACGTTTCGGGTCGTGACCCTTCTGCAGACTAAATGTAACAATATAGATCTTGAATTTTGCATTCCTCAATGATTGACTCGATTCACGGCTCCTATATAATTTCAAGTAATCCGGGACAATCAGATGTGTGACCAAACTTATACTACGGTTAAACATGGTACCAATTGAGCAAGTGCAAAAGAGGTTCACCAGAATGTTGACTGAAATAAAGGGCCTTTTTATAACGAGACATTTGGTAAACTGCGTTTATTCTCAATGGAAGGAAGGAAGCAGAGTAGTGACTTAATAAACGTTTTTGTTTTAAATATCGGGGCCACATAGCATAGACGGGGTCTTTTCCTCAGAATAGTGGAATTAAGAACTATGTGGCACGGTTTTTAGGTAAAAGGGGGGAAATGTAAATGAGAAGAGGAAGTTTTACATACCTGGAACATCTACCACCGGAGAGGGTGCAGTACAATAATAACATTTAAATTGCGTTAGACCAGTAATTGCGCAGAAGCGTTATAGAGCGATATGGGCCTAATGCAGGCAAACAGCATCAACATACACAATTAGCACCGTCGGCAGAGGCGACGTGGGCAGAACGGGCCAGTTGTTGTGTTGTATGATTCTATGATTCTGTAATTCCTTACACTTGTAATTCCTTACACTTTAGATTAAAAAAAGATGGCAGCTCCAAATATATAAATTAAAAAAATAATATCCTTGATCAGTACCACATTCGGAACCCTACATATTTTCAATCTCAACTACCTGTGCCGTGTGTCGTTGGTTTCAGTAACACCATTCCCTCTGCGTTGAAGCAATTCTAAAATATATGCGAAAGGTTCTATAATTCTGTCAAGCAGATGTGGAAGGCGTAATTTACTCTCTCCATCGGTCTATTCGGATTCTTTGGTAATTGCGTCAAAAATACTATCTAACCAATCACACAAATCATATTATTTCAAAGGACACAGATGATGAATAAAGCGCAATTTCTTCAACGTGATTGAGCTTATCGCTTTGAGTTGGTGAAGTTAACCGATCTGGCTTACCCCTCTCCCCGAAACTCACCGTAAACTACCAGCTTTGTACCAGTCCCGTTTAAAACGTTGGTACGTGTCAAGCTGCAAAAATAGAGCCCGGCGTCCTTCACTGTCACGTCCTCCAGCCGTAAGACAGCGCTTCCCCCTCTCAGGAAATAAAACTGGATTCGTTTATCTGCACTTTCATCCAGGAATCTATTATCCCCATCTCTCCACCAATGCACTTTGTACGGCCTGTTGTCTGAGAAGATTGGATAAATGCAGTAAAGCACTGCCGAGTCACCCCGCATCAAAACAGCTTCTGGAACTTGTGTTACGGTCAACGGGCCATCGTCACCAGCTGTCGGGAAACGAAAAATGAAACGATAAGGCTTAGGATTAAACTAATGACCAAATTAATTGAAAATTGTACGTAACGAGAACAAAAATAAAGATAAACTTATAAGTTAATAATTAAGTTAATTTATAATATTTAAGTTATAAATATTTATAACTAAATTTATAATAATTAAGTTAATTTAAAATATACCTGCGCAGCTGACGTGAAGAACAATCAATTGCAGTAAGACACGTGTCATCATTCACGGCAAAACTGCAGAGAACAGTCGAATGAAACAAGTGTCGAATAAATAGTGAGAGAGGAATACCGCGAGTATGCTTGGGTTCAGTGGGTGTGCCGGAAAGTGAGTCTGCTCATGCTCGTGCCTCTCTGCGCATTGACGCGGATCAAAGGTCAAGTTAGTGGCTGCTCACACATTTCCGAAAACTTCACAAAGCATTTGCTGAACAACTACAGAAATTCAATGCAGCTAGAAATTGCTGCCATTGCGCTTTAGCCCATGCTCTCTATTAAGCAATGTCCTCGTACTGATCGTCCCGAATATGCTGTCCACGGTCGACCTTTGTGAAAATACAGTGACGGGTCGCAGATGCGCCCTGCTTTGATTGCGCCAATACTTTCCATTCAACACGCCATGATGCTAAGCAAGCTAAGTCATCATGAAGTATCAAGCAAGTACATAGAGCCTTTCTCGAAACAGTTCAGCCACCTCCTCCTCCACCCTTTGCCCAGCCTTTGCTACATTTTACTGCGGTATGACATGCAAAGCGCCAGAGGTTCACATTGTTGAGTTCATTGGCGAATTGAAAGGCGAGCGATTCACATCATGCTCAGAACTGGCAATTAATCGAGGATGTACATAAGAGAGTATTTCTGTCATCCAAACAGACCTCAGATCGGCAACATTTTGCACTTCTGCGATGGTCCGCGTACATCCGAGCAGAGGCAGGAGTGGGGTGTCGAGCATAAATTCGCCTGAATGATGGGACCAATTTAACTCCATCCCCATTTCTCCGTTGTCACAGGATTTTAAAAAAAGATCGTTTTCGATTCGGTAAAAACGGTAGGAGTCAAAAGAACAAGAAATACAACTGGAGATACACACAAATTGCTGGAATAACTCAGCGGGACAGGCAGCATCTCTAGAGAGAAGGAATGGGTGACGTTTCGGGTCGAGACTGAAGAAGGGTCTCGACCTGAAACGTCACCATTCCTTCTCTCCAGAGATGTTGCCTAGCCCACTGAGTTACTCCGCATCTTGTGCATACCTTCGATTTAAACTATAATCTGCAGTACTTTTTGACACATTTTGCCCGCTCCACTGCGAAATCTCCTCAAGGTATGTTTCGTTTGAAGAAGTAAAACTGTCTGAAGAAAGGTCTCGACCTAATGCGTCACCTTTCCCTTCTCTCCAGGGATGCTGCTTGTCCCGCTGAGTTACGCCAGTTATTTGTATCTATCTTCCGCAAAACTTAAACGTTAGGAACAGGGAATATGCCATCTGAACACTCAAGGCTGCCTCGCCATTCAGCAAGTGCTTAATCCACCCTTGCCTCCAATTCTCCTTCAATGCCATTTCCCCATAGCCTTCCATCCTCCATTCGAAATGTCCCCTTTGCCGTTCTAGCCGTCCCACATTTTCTGCAACTTGAAACTAAACTCCTTTCCCTCTTTGTCATTTTGCTATTGAGAATTAGACCGGAAGCTTTTTTATTTTCATTTATCTCTCGACTGACGCTGCGAATGTTGAATGCGGACTGTTCCGGTTGTTGAAAGAATACGACACTGAAAGTTCAAAGCTATAAAAGTTATTTGTAACTCAGAAGCCGAGGACGGCTGTGTAATTCTAATTCTCAACTTGCCACAATACGAATCGCACAAAAATACGTGTTTTTATGGCGGGATCATCTTGGGTTTTATTTTTGATTGATTCATAAATTCTTGGAATTTATTCTTACATTTCAACATAAATACTACTACAGAATATGACAACTGAATTGTTCGGAAAGGGCCGCTTAATCACCATTCGTTTTTGTGTTAACTGATGTCAGGTTGACAGAAGATACAGTTGATTGCGAATTGAAAGGCGAGCGATTCACATCATGCTCAAAACTGGCAATTAATCGAGGATGTACATAAGAGAGTATTTCTGTCATCCAAACAGACCTCAGATCGGCAAGATTTTGCACTTCTGCGATGGTCCGCGTACATCCAAGCAGAGGCAGGAGTGGGGTGTCGAGCATAAATTCGCCTGAATGATGGGACCAATTTAACTCCATCCCCATTTCTCCGTTGTCACAGGATTTAAAAAAAAGATCGTTTTCGATTCGGTAAAAACGGTAGGAGTCAAAAGAACAAGAAATACAGCTGGAGATACACACAAATTGCTGGAATAACTCAGCGGGACAGGCAGCATCTCTAGAGAGAAGGAATGGGTGACGTTTCGGGTCGAGACTGAAGAAGGGTCTCGACCTGAAACGTCACCATTCCTTCTCTCCAGAGATGTTGCCTAGCCCACTGAGTTACTCCGCATCTTGTGCATACCTTCGATTTAAACTATAATCTGCAGTACTTTTTGACACATTTTGCCCGCTCCACTGCGAAATCTCCTCAAGGTATGTCTCGTTTGAAGAAGTAAAACTGTCTGAAGAAAGGTCTCGACGTAATGCGTCACCTTTCCCTTCTCTCCAGAGATGCTGCTTGTCCCGCTGAGTTACGCCAGTTATTTGTATCTATCTTCCGCAAAACTTAAACGTTAGGAACAGGGAATATGCCATCTGAACACTCAAGGCTGCCTCGCCATTCAGCAAGTGCTTAATCCACCCTTGCCTCCAATTCTCCTTCTATGCCATTTCCCCATAGCCTTCCATCCTCTGATCTTTCAAATTAAATATCGGTAAATCAATTAAATGCTTTCAATAATCGACCTTCATAACTCCATAGGGAAAGGAGTTTCAGCTCCTTCCGTTAAAAGCAATTCCGATGCGACTCGATTTTAAATAGCTGTCCACTTTTCTTGAAATTAGTATCTTCAATTGAGCAGAGCAGACAGCGCCTTTGGTCAGAACAGAGACAACAACTGAGGCACTGGAGAAAGCAGAACTGTTAGTTTAATTTAGTCACCTTTTTTCTCCAAGGAAATCCTACCGACCCTATCATTCTGCGGCGAAATCCGCCATTCTGCTGACATGAAATAATACCTCTTCTTCCATGTTCCAAGACTACACTGTAGTCTTCGATTTCCTTGCCCGCAGCAGAACAGATCTGCTCTGTATTGTTAATTCTGAAATCACACTGTCAAATTTACTGAACATTCCCTGCATTTCTGTGGCATGTTTTCCAGCACTTATGCGCTCCAGTCCTATTCGAAATGTCCCCTTTGCCGTTCTAGCCGTCCCACATTTTCTGCAACTTGAAACTAAACTCCTTTCCCTCTTTGTCATTTTGCTATTGAGAATTAGACCAGAAGCTTTTTTATTTTCATTTATCTCTCGACTGACGCTGCGAATGTTGAATGCGGACTGTTCCGGTTGTTGATAGAATACGACCCTGAAAGTTCAGAGCTATAAATGTTATTTGTAACTCAGAAGCCGAGGACGGCTGTGTAATTCTAATTCTCAACTTGCCACAATACGAATCGCACAAAAATACGTGTTTTTATGGCGGGATCATCTTGGGTTTTATTTTTGATTGATTCATAAATTCTTGGAATTTATTCTTACATTTCAACATAAATACTACTACAGAAGATGACAACTGAATTGTTCGGAAAGGGCCGCTTAATCACCATTCGTTTTTGTGTTAACTGATGTCAGGTTGACAGAAGATACAGTTGATTGCAATGGGAGTAAGCAATTTAATAAAAATCAGCAAGTACTTCTGCTTCTGCCAATCCGTTTTGGAAAATGCATGCTAGTGAGTGCATAATACTCGGGAGAGTGACACGTTTGGCTGCCGTATTTTTCAATTAACTATTCCATGGAAACGCATTGCCTCGACATATTGCAGACATATTAAATGATTAAATACCGCGTTTCCTTTTCTTGGATTGCTGTGAGCTTCCGAATCTGTCATTTCCCCTCAGGTCAGTTAGTCTGATCAAGTTCATTGATTGATGAAACACATTAAACAGTTGGACAAATTCTTCCCTTTAACCACATGCAAATGTTTCAATTGAAACTTGATGAAAACGAGTCATTCCTCAATATGCGTGTGTGCTTTTTTCCAATGACATTCACGCCGCCGACAAGAATGAATAAGAAAAAAATTGATAACGCGATTGGATCTCCCCATTCATTCATCCCCAATCTCACAACGGGGCTCTCAAATCCTCTTCAGAAGGCATATGGCTTAACTAAACGAAGTAGATATCCTGTGGATAACAGATATCATCTGGGTTTTGGAGATAGTGGGTAAGTTAGTCGTACTGTGGTGTCATTTCATAGAGGGGGAAATGACAGGGGAACTGGTACATCATAGGGGGTCACCCACTACGATAGTTGCACATGTCTTTTCCGTATTCACAACGGGCACTACAATTTTACAATGAAATGTGTTATGCTGTACTTTGGAAATAAACTTCCGATACATCTTCCGAATACATATCAGCATGCAGACCATCTATGGTATGATTTACAATTTGAAATATTTATGATATTCATATGGCTGCATGAATGATTCAAATCTGAACAACGACATTACTTGCGGGGTAATCTCACAGTCGCGAAATCGCATTCGTTAAACGTTTAAACATACTTACCCAACACAACTAAAGTCGTCCCGGTACCGTTGCCAACTAAAGTGCCCCGGCGGGTAATGGTACAATAATACACTCCTGCATCCTGTAGACTCATATTGACTATTTTCAGTAAGCGACTGGATTAAGGAATAATGCCCGAAACCTTTCTCCCGTCGGGGCAATGGATGAAAAAAAACGATTGTCATCCTGTTTCCACCAATGTATGCTTACGCGGGGCCCTTCCCGAAAGAAGGGATGAGAGGAGTGAAAATAAGCATGTTGGCCCTTCGGGACTTTCACTACTTAATGAAGTTGAGTTACTTTTTCTGAAGTTTCACCAGATCGTGAAGGGAAAAAAAACACGACCGATTTAGTAATATTTCACCCCAGAAGGCAAAACGCAGGAGCAGGGCTAATTGCAAATGAAAATAAAGACACGGATTAACGAAATCTTGAATAGATTTAGGTTTGTATAAAAGATGTAGGAGTGTATAAAAGATTTATGGACTGTCAAGTATCTGTGAAAATTATCCCCCAAAAAGGGAAACAGCGAAGTGCGGTGCTGGTCAACATATCTGCAGCAAGTGATCACAGGGCGTGAACCGTTTTTGAAGGTTGGATTGTCAGACGATGAAGCGCGTCACTCCTTCCGTGACTCTAGCGCGGCAATGTGGCGACGTTTTAAGTTGGATTTTCAAGTCTCCATTGGACAAGCTTATGATAATGGATCAAATATGTTAGGAAGGTATAATGGTGTACAAGCAGTTGTACGAGAGCTTAATTCAAACTGCATTTTCTCTAGCCGTGGAAATCATACACTAAACCTTGTGGGTGTTGACTGCGCCTAGTCATGCAAGGAAGCAGTTACTTACTTTGGAAGATTCAACAAATGTACAAAATGTTCAGCAGCAGTCCACAAAGGTGGGAAATACTTATGCGACATCTTATTGTTTCTCTGCATGGAATGTCCAATACTAGATGGTCTGAACGTATCGACGGTGTTAAACCTATTGTACAACATTTAGATTCTGTAAGAAAAGCTTTAACTGAGCTTGATCCTCTAAATCAGGGGTCGGCAACCTTGTTCTGCATCGGGGCCAGGACCCATGTCTGTGAGCGGATAGCGTGTCACATCTATCGCCTTTGTTAATAAATGGAGGTAATAATACAGTCGTAGTTTTGTTTAGAAGGCGCTGTATTTAGTGGAGGGAGAGGGAGCCTGGTCAAAGCCAACCTCCCTTGCCTCCACGGAGCTTTCATTGCTCCCAGTGACGGAGGGCGAGGCGGGGGATGCTGGGACCAGGAGGGCGGCTGCCAGCTCGGAGTGGCGGGCCTACCGGCGTCCATGGTGACCATGGTGCTCCATCTGCACTCGTCCCATCTGCCCGCGTTTGGTCTCCTAAACCATCCATGTGCTGTTCAAATGTTCTTTAAATGTTGTTGTAGTTTCTGCCTCAATAATCTCATCTGGCAGTTCATTTCATATCCCCACTAGGTGGAAAATGGTTCCTCAGCTCCTTACACAGCTGTAACAAAACATCCCAATTTATACCAACTTCCATCCGGCACTCAAATACACCTGGACCATTTCCGACACTTCCCTACCATTCCTTGACCTCCCTATCTCCATCGCAGGTGATAGACTTCTTACCGACATCCACTACAAACCTACCGACTCCCATGGCTATCTGGACTGCACTTCTTCCCACCTGCTTCTTGTAAGGACTCCATCCCCCACTCCCAATGCCTCCGTCTACGCCGCATCTGCTCCCAGGATGAGGCGTTCCACACCAGGGCATCCGAAATGTCCTCATTCTTCAGGGAACGGATGTTCCCCTCCTCCACCATAGTTAAGGCTCGCACCAGGGTCTTTGCCACACCCCGCAACACTGCTCTCTCTCCCCATCCCCCCCACTCACAACAAGGGCAGAGTCCCCCTAGTCCTCACCTTTCACCCCACCAGCCGTCACATACAACAAGTGATCCTCCGTCAGTTTCGCCACCTCCAACGTGACCCCACCACTCGCCACATCTTCCCATCTCCCCCCATGTCTGCCTTCCGCAAAGACCGCTCCCTCCGTAACTCCCTTGTCAATTCTTCCCTTCCCTCCCGCACCACCCCCTCCCCGGGTACTTTCCCTTGCAACCGCAAGAGATGCAACACTTGTCCCTTCACCTCCCCCCTCGACTCCATTCAAGGACCTAAGCAGTCGTTCCAGGTGCGACAGAGGTTCACCTGCATCTCCTCCAACCTCATCTATTGCATCCGCTGCTCTAGATGCCAGCTGATCTACATCGGTGAGACCAAGCGGAGGCTTGGCGATCGTTTCGCCGAACACCTCCGGTCGGTCCGCAATTACCAACCTGACCTCCCGGTGGCTCAGCACTTCAACTCCCCCTCCCATTCCGTATCTGACCTCTCTGTCCTGGGTCTCCTCCATGGCCACAGCGAGCAACACCGGAAATTGGAGGAAATGCACCTCATATTCCGCTTGGGCAGTCTACATCCTGGGGGCTTGAACATCCTGGGGGGGAATTCTCCCAATTCTGCTAGCCCTTGCTGTCCCCTCCCCTTCATCAGCCCTCTGGTTGTCTCCTCCCCTCCCCTAGCCCTCGGGCTCCCCCTCCGCCTTTTTTCCTTTTTTCCTTTCTTCTCCCCACCCCCTATCAGTCTGAAGAAGGGTTTCGGCCCGAAACGTTGCCTATTTCCTTCGCTCCATAGATGCTGCTGCACCCGCTGAGTTTCTCCAGCATTTTTGTGTACATCCCAAATTATATACTCGGTACCCTGACTGATGAAGGCCTGTGTACCGAAAGCCTTCTTAACCTCCTTGTCTACCTGTGACACCACTCTCAAGGAACTATGTACCGTACCAGCACACCTTGACCCCTCTGCTTTACAAACTCCCAAGAACCCTGCCGTTCACTATTATGGTCCTGCCCACAAATGACTTCCCAAAATGCAAAACCTCACACATATCTGCATTAAACTCCATTGACCATTCATTAGCCCACTTGTCCACTGATCAAGATGCTGCAGTATCATTTGATAACCATTTTCGCTATCTACAATACCACCCAATTATCAGTCATCTGCAATCTTACAAATCCGGCCTTGTATGTTCTCATCCATATCATTGATATACAGCAAGCCACAAACAGCAATGGGCCTAGTACCGATCCTGGAGGAACACCACTCGCCCTCCATTCCAAAAAAACAATCTTCTGAAGAAGGGTCTCGACCCGAAATGTCACTCATTCCTTCTCTCAGGAGATGCTGTTTATCATTTTGTGTCTCTCTTCCTGGATCCCATGTGATCTCGCCCTCCAGAGCACCTACCTTGTCAGACAGCTTGCTGAAATCCAGTTACACATCTACAGCTCTGCCGCCATCAACCTTTTTGGTCACATCTTGAAAAATTCGATCAGATTCGTGAGGCACGCTGTTCCACATGCAAAACCATGCTGGGTAACCCTAATCAGCCCTTGTCTATCCAAATACATCTATAAATTATCCTTCAGAGTACTGTCTGGAAAAGCCTAGGAACTATAGATTTGTGAGCCTGACATCTATGGCTGATATGTTACTGGAGAGTATTCTGAGATATGCAGGTTTATGAACCATTGCATATCAGTGATATTGAACCTGGTGTATTTACGCAGGTGATATAGCCTCACGTATGTGATCAAGAGTTTTGAAGAAGTAACTTAGAAGGTTGAAGATGGCAAGGCCATAGATAATGTTTATATGGAAGCTTCTGCATGCCAAGTTGCCCTGGAAAGCTAGATGGCATGAGAACTAGCTTAATGGGTAGAGAATCTGATTTATGAAAGGAAGTGGTTAAAACATTTTAATTAAAAATCACTATTATTATTTAGTATATTCATATTTAACCATACATGTAACTACTAATACTTATTAAATATCAATATTACTACTAAAATTACTGACATCTATATTATTCATAAATATTTTTACCGTGTATGATTAATAACAATGATTAATAACTAACAGTTTCTGGTTAACGTAGAAATAGATTACATACATATATTCCATAGGAATATAAGTAAGAGGTAATTTAGCCCATGTATTAATAAGGTTTGATGGTTTTCTTCTTTATTTTTCAATTCAAAATTAAAAATACATACTTAAAGAAGATATTAATACGGTATTTAGAGAATAATAACGTTGTTAACTTTTACTGTTGTTTACCTTTTTTTTTTTTTTTTTAAACTCCCAAAGAAGTTATTTGATTGTCAGAAATATTATCTTTTTTTTATATTTTTAAAGCACGGAGCTAGGATTTTTTTCTTTTACAAAGGCTACGGAAGTCTTTAGAATTCTAGCCACGCTAGTGTGGCTATCACTAACTACACTAATTGTAGTTGTAGGTTTTTTTCTTTCACCCTATACTAATCAACTATATCACTTTTTTCACTTTAATTATTGTTATAATTTTAAGTTTGAATGGAACTACAAGGTTAATTCAAGGAGATGTGTTCGGAGGAGCGATGTATGGCATTTAAAATGCATCTATCTGAGGTTCAGGGACAAGGTCAGGTTTTATGTGTTGTACCTTCTGCTCGGCTATAGACCACCCTAGAAACAATATGCAAGATGGTAATATGACAAGAGGGGGTGAAGGAATAACTTTTTGTAGTTGGAATGTTAAGGGAATCAATGAACCAATTAAGAGAGGTAAAGTTTTAGCACATTTAAATTCACTCAAGACAGATATAATATTCCTCCAAGAAACACACCTTAAAAAGGAATCACAATATAGACTTAAAGCTAAGTGGATTGCTGAATCGTACCATGCCTCTTTTTCACACAAGTCCAGAGGAGTTGCAATATTAATTCATAAAGGAATATCTTTTACACATTCATCAAGAATAGCGGATATAGATGGTAGATATATTATATTAGTTGGAGAGTTAAATGGGGAAAAAGTGATTCTTCTTAATATATATGGACCTAATTTTGATAATCCTATGTTTTTTAATAAAACATTTAATATAATCCCAGAATTTACACAATATAAATTAATAATTGGAGGAGATTTCAATTGTACATTAGACTCTTATTTAGATAGATCATCAAGGCAAAAAAAAGTAAAATCTCTATCAAATGTATTTTTAAATTCATTTATTAATACCACTAATATTAAGGATGTCTGGAGAATTGAAAACCCAACTGGACGGGAATACTCATTTTACTCACCGGTACATAAAACATACTCAAGAATAGATTATTTTTTAGTTGACTCCACGTTTATCCCATTTACTTATAACTCAAAATACCATAATATTATAATCTTAGACCACGCACCTGTAACATTTATGATTAAATTAAATGGAATGTCCGAGAAACAAACATATTGGAGATTTAACCCACAAATATTGAATGAAATATCATGCCAGGAATATCTTATTAAACAGATTCAAACATTTTTCGAGGCAAATGACAAACCTGACACATCTGTTTCTCTTATTTGGGAAACACTTAAAGCTTTTGTCCGAGGCGCATTAATTTCTGCCCAAGTATTTTATAACAAAGAGAACCGGATTAAACAACAAACATTGGAAAGGGAAATAAAGCAACTAGATATAGAAAATGCGAGAATGCCATCTATGTTAAAATATAATAAAATTGCTGTACTGAAATATAAACTAAACAAAATGTATTCGGAACAAGAAATAAAACTTTATCAGCACACTAAACAACTACATTTTGAGTTCGGAGACAAACCACAAAAATTATTGGCACGTCAGCTACGAAAAATGGAGGGGGAAAAAATAATTCATAAAATTAGAACAGATACAGGAGAATTATTAAAATTGCCCAAGGATATAAACGAGAGATTTCTCCAATACTATCACAATCTTTACTCAACTAAAACTGTAGTACAACCAGAAGGAATAGCAGATTTTTTACAAAAATGTAATTTAAAAGGTTTAGATTCAAAAGATAGAGAATTATTAGAAGCGGAGATTACGATAAAAGATATTGAAGAGTCTATTGGATCTTTAAAAAAATTGTAAAGCAGTAGGACAAGATTGTTTAGGCTCTGAATTCTATAAAAAAATTACGATTTGCTCTCTCCACGCTTACAAATGCTGTATGAACATATTTATACTCAACAGAAACTTCCAGATACCTTAAATGAATCTATAATAACACTTATTCCTAAAGCTGATAAGGATCCGGAAGATCCAGGATCATATAGAGCAATTGCACTTTTAAATACAGATCAGAAAATACTAACCAAAATTTTAGCGCACAGATTAAGTACAGTGATGAATAAACTAATACACGCTGACCAAACAGGCTTTATTCAGAAGCGGTATTCATATTATAATCTAAGAAGATTATTTAATATAATATATTGAAAGAGAAATATTAATGAAGATCTAGCAATAATCTCACTCGATGCTGAAAAAGCTTTTGATCAGGTGGAATGGCCCTATTTATTTTCGGTGATGGACAAATTGCAGCTGGGCGAGAAATTTTGCGCATAGATAAAACTGTTATATACCAACCCTACGGCTAGAATATTGACAAACCAAAGGTTATCATCTAAATTTAACCTATCTAGAGGTTGCAGACAAGGATGCCCGTTGTCTCCATTATTATTTGCGCTTGTTATAGAGCCACTCGCAGAAAGAGTTAGGACCCATCCGAAAATATATGGGTATAACACAAAGGATACAGTGAATAAAATTTCTCTATACGCAGATGATGTATTAATTTACATTACAAAACCAGAAATTAGTATTCCAAATTTATTAAAGCTAATAACCCAATTTGGTTCACTCTCAGGATACAGAATAAATTGGAATAAAAGTGAAATTATGCCAATAAGGGAACATAATAAACATATAATACAACAATTTCCATTTAAAATGGTAAATGAAAAATTCAAATACCTAGGTATTTATGTCACTAAGACATATACATCATTATTCCCCCCCATTACTGAATTAACTACATAAGAATATTCAGTATTGGAAAACACTTCCTATCTCAATGGTTGGAAAAATTAATGCCATAAAAATGATTTTGTTACCGCAAATATTATACCTTTTTCAAACAATTCCGATATACTTGTCAAAAAACTTTTTTTTAAAGTTAGATTCCATTGTCAGTGACTTTATCTGGGATTATAAGAATCATAGGATAAGCAAAAAACATCTGTGCAAATCAAAAATAAATGGAGGCTTGGTTTTACCAAATTTTTGTTTTATTTTTGGGCAGTTAACATTAAAAATATGAATTTTTGGTTGGAAGAAATAGATCAACAACCAGATTGGTTAAAAATGGAAAAGGAAGATTGCTCACCTTTTGAAATCGGCTCGATACTATTTGCTACTAAATTAAATTAAAAAAATTATAGGGAAAATCCTATAATATATAGTGCTATGCGAATTTGGAAACAATTAAAAAAGACATTAAAACTAGATAATTTATCACTTTTTCTTCCAATTGCGAATAACCCTTTGTTTAAGCCCTCATGGTTGGACAAAGGTTTCACACAATGGAAAAACTATGGAATTAAAAAGATGGGACAACTTTATAAGGAAGGCACTTTTCTTTCATTTCAGGAGTTGCAACAGACTTATGGACTTCAAGTAAATGATTTTTTCAGATATCTTCAACTTAGAGATTACGTAAAAGCAAATACTCGAAACTCTAGATTTAGAAATTCAGACATTTTTGACGACTGTTGGAATAAACATCCTAATACAGAAAAATTAATATCTTATATATATAATATTTTATTAGACAGCGATATTCCATTAACGGACTTGCACAGACAAACATGGGAAAAAGAACTAAATCAAATAGTAACGAAAGATACTTGGGAAGAGAGTTTACAACACATACATCAATGTTCATTAAATGCCAGACACTCTTTAATACAATTCAAAGTAATACATAGGTTACATTATTCTAAAACAAAATTAAATAAAATCTTCCCACATATCTCACCTATATGTGATAAATGTCAACATTTAGAAGCTAACTTATCTCATATGTTTGCAAATTGCATAAAAATTAAAAATTTCTGGGTAAATATTTTCAGAGTAATATCTAAAGTGACTAGCATTCAATTGGACCCGGATCCAAAATTAATAATACTAGGAACATTAGAACCAAATCAAACATTTACAACAACTCAAAGAAACTTTATTGATTATAGTATAATAACTGGGGAAAAATTAATTCTAAAATTTTTGAAAGGCCCTATAACCCCCACAATCAAAATGTGGATTATAGAAATGACGGAGACCTTACAATTGGAAAGAATTAGACTTGTCCTGATGGACAAACAGGAACTATTCGTTGGAACATGGTCTCCCTTTATTGACTATTTAAAGGGTCAGAATGGTTCAGCACGAGAACCTGACTAGCACTCGAGCCAAAGAATAGATTAAATGTTATACTCTGAAATGTACGAATATATCTCGAATGATGTTTTTTATCGTAGTAAGTTATTCCATTCTTCTTTATTATCTCTTTCCTTTTTTTTTCCTTCTCTTTTCTCTCTTTCTTTCCTTATTTCATCTATCTTTTTAGTTCTATTTAGTTTTTAAAAAAAAATAAAAAATAAAAAGTATTGGAGACAATGTAATAATATTTGACAATATTATTAATTAAAAAATGTAAAACTGGTATCGATTTTAATATGATATGTATTTACCTCCAATAAAAAATAATTTCCAAAAAAATAAAAAAATAAAAAAATAAACTTTTTTTTTAAAGACTCAAGGCTGTGACTCTTGCTGTGTTCGTGGATCGGGGCTGGGTCCATTGCTGTTTGTGTTTTATATCAGCAATTTGGATGAGAAGATGCAAGCCATGATTACAATGTCTGCAGATGCCATTAATGGAGGTGGTATCGTCGACAGGGGCGGCACAGTAGCGCATTGGTAGAGTTGCTTACAGCGCCAAAGACAGGGGTTCAATCCTGACTATGGGTGCTGTCTGTAAAGAATTTCTCCCTGTGACCGCGTGAATTTTTTTCGAGATCTTTGGTTTCCTCCCACACTCCAAAGCACTACAGGTTTGTAGGTTAATTGGCTAGGTCTAAATGTAAATTGTCCTTAGTGTGTGTACGACAGTGTTAATGTATGGGGATTGCTGGTTGGTGCAGACTGAGTGAGCAAAAGGGTCTGTTTCCACGCTGTAGCTCGAAACTAAAAAGACTAATCAGTGAAGACGGTCATCAAAAATTACAGCAGGATTTTGATCAGTTGGGCACATGGATTGAGGGATAGCTAATGAAGCTCAATGCAAACAATTGCGAGTTGTTGCATTTTGGGAGATCACCCCAGGGCAGGCCATTTACAGTGAAGCCTGGGAAAAGTTATAGAGCAATGGGAACTAGGCTTACGGATGCATCGTTACCTGCACATGGCGTCACAGGTAAGGAGAGCTTTTAGCACATTTTCGTTCAGCAGTCAATGTATTTCGTCCAGAATTTGTGTTATGGTAAAGTCGGAGGCGACGATGGTGAGGTCACATTTTGAATATCGTTTTCACTTTTGGACACCCTTCTGCAGGAAGGATGTCATTATGCTGGAAATAGTGGTTAGAGAAGTTTAACATATGTTATCAAGACTGGAGGGCCTGAGCTATGGGGTAAGGTTGGGCGGACTAGGACCACAGGAGGCAGAGGGTGATATTCTAGGTGTATATAACACCATGAGAGCAATAGACAAGTCAATTCAAGAGAGTTCATTGTCATGTGTTCCAGATAGGACAATTAAATTCTTGCTTGCTGCAGCACAACAGAATATTGTAGGCATAAATACATATCAGATCATTGTGTCCATATACCATAGAATATATATATATATATATATATATATATATATATATATATATATATATATATATATATATATATATACACACACACACACACACATAAATAAACAGATAAAGTGCAATAGGCTGTTATAGTTCAGAGTTTGTTCGAAGTTGTGTTTAATAGTCTGATGGCTGTGGGGAAGTAGCTGTTCCTGAACCTGGATGTTGCAGATTTCAGGCTTGTGTACCTTCTACCTGATGACAGCGGAGAGATGAGTGTGTGGCCAGGATGGTGTGGGTCCTTGATGATGCTGGCAGCCTTTTTGAGGCAGCGCCTGCGATAGATCCCTTCGATGGTAGGGAGGTCAGAGTCGATGATGGACTGGGCAGTGTTTACAACTTTTTGCAGCCTTTTCCGCTCCAGGACACTCAGGTTGCCGTACCAAGCCACGATGCAACCGGTCAGCATGCTCTCTACTGTGCACCTGTAGAAGTACGAGAGAGTCCTCCTTGAGATACCGACTCTCCGTAATCTTCTCAGGAAGTAGAGGCGCTGATGTGCTTTCTTTATGATTGCATCAGTGTTCTGGGACCAGGAGTGATCTTCAGAAATATACACACCCAGGAATTTGAAGTTCTTGACCCTTTCCACCATCGACCCGTTGATATATACGGGACTGTGAGTCCCCATCCTACACCTTCCGAAGTCCACAATCAGTTCCTTGGTTTTGCTGGTGTTGAGAGCCAGGTTATTGTGCTGGCACCATTTGGTCAATCGGTCGATCTCACTTTTATACTCTGACACGTCTCCATCAGTGATACGTACCACAACAGTGGTGTTGTCGGCGAACTTGATGATGGAGTTCGCACTATGTCCGGCTACGCAGACATGAATATAGAGTGAGTACAGCAGGGGGCTGAGCACACAGCCTTGAGGTGCTCCCGTGCTGATTGTTATCGAGGATGACACATTTCCACCAATACGGACAGTCTGCGGTCGTTGAATGAGGAAGTCGCGGTTCCAATTGCAGAGGGATGCGCACAGACCCAGTTCTGCGAGTTTGGTAACCAGCTTGGAAGGGATGATGGTATTAAATGCCGAGCTGTAGTCAATGTATCACAAGTGGTTCAGAGCGGAGTAGAGAGCCAATGAGATCGCATCCACCGTTGATCTGTTGTGGCGGTAAGCAAACTGCAGTGGGTCCAGGTTTTTGTCAAGGTATGAGTTGAATTGCGCCATGATCAGCCTCTCAAAGCACTTCATCACCACAGACGTTAGTGCCACTGGTCGATAGTCATGGAGGCACGTCACCTTACTCTTCTTGGCACCGGTATTATTGATGCCCTTTTAAAGCAGGTGGGAACCTCAGACCTCAGAAGTGAGAGGTTGAAAATGTCCGTAAAAACTCCAGCCAGATAGTCTGCACAGGTGTTTAAAACACGCCCGGGTATACCATCAGGTCCAGACGCTTTCCGAGGGTTCACCCCTCTGAAGGATTTTCTGACGTCGGCCTCTGTGACTGTGACCGAAATACCATCACGGCGCATGGGGGCATGGGAAGGCACATCAGTGTTCTCCCTATCAAAGCGTGCGTAAAACGCATTGAACTCATCAGGGAGTGATGTTTCGCCGACATTCGAGCTGCCTCCTGATTTCGCCTTTAGGAGGTGATTGCATTCAAGTCCCGCCACAGCTGCCGAACATCTGCCTCATCCTCCAGCTTGGAGCAGAAGTCCCTTTTGGCCTTTTTTATGGCCTTACCAAGGTCGTATCTGGACTTCTTGTAGACCTCTGTATCTCCAGACCTGAATGGCCGGGATCTGGTCTTCAGAAACATAGAAACATAGAAAATAGGTGCAGGATAGGGCCATTTGACCCTTCAAGCCAGCACCGCCATTCATTGTGATCATGGCTGATCGTCCCCAATCTCCCTTCTCCCCATATCCCTTGATTCCACTAGCCCCTAGAGCTCTATCTAACTCTCTCTTAAATCCATCCAGTGATTTAGCCTCCACTGCCCTCTGTGGCAGGGAATTCCATAAATTCACTACTCTCTGGGTGAAAAGGTTTTTTCTCACCTCAGTCTTAAATGGCTTCCCCTTTATTCTAAGACTGTGTCCCCTGGTTCTGGATTAGCCCAACATTGGGAACATTTTTCCTGCATCTAGCTTGTCCAGTCCTTTTATAATTGTATATGTTTTTATAAGATCCCCCCTCTTTCTTCTGAACTCCAGTGAATACAAGTCTAGTCTTTTCAATCTTTCCTCATATGACAATCCCGCCACCCCAAGAATGCAGATCTTATGGTTCATCCAAGGCTTCTGGTTAGGAAACACTCGGAAGGTTTTTGTTGGGATGCAGTCCTCCACACCTTTCTTTATGAAGTCTGTAACGACTGTGGCGAATTCATTCATGTCCGCTGCCGAGTCCCTGAACATTGCCCAGTCTACAGACTACAAACTGTCCTGGAGTTGTTCCTCTGCCCCCCCCCCCCCACCCGACCAGCTCTGTACAGTCCTCATTTCTGGGGGTGCGCTCATCAATTGCTGCCTGTGGGCAGGAAGAAACAGCACCGCGGTATGGTCGGATTTACCGAAGTGAGGGCGATGGAGAGAGTGATAGGCATCCTTGATGGTCGTGTAGCAGTGGTCGAGGGTGTTTGGTCCTCTGGTGCTGCAGGAGACATGTTGGTGGAAGTTAGGGAGCGATTTCTTAAGGTTGGCTTTGGTGAAGGCCCCGGCTTCGGGGTAAACCGTCTGGTGCTTGTTGACCACAGCGTGCAGCTCCTTCAGTGTCAGACGGACGTCTGCCTGGGGTCGGATGTAGACCGTGGTCAGGATGATGGAGGAGAATTCCCTCGGTAAGTAGAAGGGACGGCACTTCACCGCCAGATTTTCGAGGTGTGGGGAGCAGGTGTTGGATAGGACTGCCACGTCCGAGCACCACGCAGAGTTGACCATGAGGCAGACACCCCCTCCTCTCCCTTTCCCAGATGCCTGCGTATGGTCCATACGGTGGATGGAGAACCCTTCAGGCTGGACCGCTGAGTCTGGGGAGCAGGGGAAGAGCCATGTCTCTGTGAAACAGAACACAGAGCATTCCCTCAGCTCCCTTTGGTAAAGCAGCCTTGCTCTTACGTCCTCCACTTTGTTTTCGAGTGACTGTACGTTGGCCAGTACGATGTTAGGGAGAGGGGGCCGAAGTCCCCTATGCTTCAGTCTTACTTATAGCCCTGCCCGACGGCCACGTTTCCGTACACCATGAAGCCCTCCTCGGTGTTTAAAGGTACAATACTTACGAGTCTCCGTGAGGTTGGAGATAGGTTGAATGCTCGGAGTCATTTACCCAAGGTTGTGAATCAAGAAGCAGAAGGCAACGTTTTATGGTGAAAGGGAAGCTTTAATAGGAAACCTAAGCGGCAACTCGGATGGAGGTGGGTGTATTAAGCGAGCTGTTAGAGGAGATAGTTGGAGCAGGTATAATAACAGCATTTAAATGGCACTAGACAGGTATTTGGATAGAATATTGAAGAGGGATTTGGGCAAACGCGGGTAAATGTTAGCATTTTGGTTAACGTGGACCAATTGGGCCGGAGGGACTTTTTTCCGTGCTCCGTGACTCTATACCACTATGACAGGCCTGTTTTCATGCTGCGTGTCTCTGTGAACCTTCTAAAATCCCGGGAATTAACCTTGTAAACCTATGCTGCACTCCCTCAATAGCAAGAATGTCCTTCCTCAAATTAGGGGACCAAAACTGCACACAATACTCCAGGTGTGGTCTCACTAGTGCTCTGCACAACTGCAGAAGGATCTCTTTGCTCCTATATTCGATTCCTCTTGTTATAAAGGCCAACATTCCATTCGCTTTCTTCACTGCCTGCTGTACCTGCATGCTTACTTTCATAGACTGATGTACAAGGACCTCCAGATCCCGTTGTACTTCTCCTTCTCCCAACTTGACGCCATTTAGATAGTAATCTGCCTTCCTGTTTTTGCTACCAAGGTGGATAACCTCACATTTATCCGCATTAAACTTCATCTGCCATGCATCTGCCCACTCACCCAACCTGTCAAAGTCACCCAGCATTCTCATAGCATCCTCCTCACAGTTCACACTGCCACCCAGCTTTGTGTCATCTGCAAATTTGCTAATATTACTTTGAATCCCTTCATCCAAATCATTGATGTATATTGTAAATAGCTGCCGTCCCAGCACCGAGCCTTGCGGTACCCCACTAGTCACTGCCTGCCATTCTGAAAGGGACCCGTTAATCCCTACTCTTTGTTTCCTGTCTGCCAACAAATTTTCTATCCATGTCAGCACTCTACCACCAATACCATGTGCCCTACGTTTGCCCACTAATCTCCTATGTGGGATCTTATCAAATGCTTTCTGAAAGTCCAGGTACACTACATCCACTGGCTCTCCCTTGTCCATTTTCCGAGTTACATCTTCAAAAAATTCCAGAAGATTAATCAAGCATGATTTCCCCTTTGGAATTCCATGCTGGCTCGGACCGATCCTGTTACTTCTATCCAAATGTGCAGCTATCTCATCTTTTATAATTAACTCCAGCATCTTCCCCACCACCGATGTCAGGCTAACTGGTCTATAGAACATTGGAAAAATGTCATCAATGCATCCACGATTTCTAGAGCTACTTCCTTAAGTACCCTAGGATGCAGACCAGCAGGCGCTGGGGATTTATCCCATCAGTCTATCCAACACCATTTGCTGCCTAATGTGGATTTCCTTCAGTTCCTCTGTCACCCCAGATCATCTGGCCACTACTATAGCAGGAAGATTGTTTGTGTCCTACTTATTGAAGACAGATCCAAAGTACCTGTTCAACTCATCTGCCATTTCCTTGTTCCCCATAATAAATTAACCTTTTTCGGTCTTCAAGTGTTCAAATAACTAATGTTTTCCTCTTCACATACCTAAATAAGCTTTTACTATCCTGCTTTATATTCTTGGCTAGCTTACCATCGCACCTCATCTTTTCTCCCCGTATTGTCTTTTTGGTTATCTTCTGTTGTTCTTTAAACATTACCCAATCCTCTTGCTTCCCGCTCATCTTTGCTACGTTGTACTTCTTCGCTTTAATGTTTATACTGTCCCTGTCCATACACACATAGATATATAGATACAAAGATACATAGAAAATAGGTGCAGGAGTAGGCCATTCGGCCCTTCGAGCCTGCACCGCCATTCAATATGATCATGGCTGATCATCCAACTCAGCATCCCGTACCTGCCTTCTCTCCATACCCCCTGATCCCTTTAGCCACAAGGGCCACATCTAACTCCTTTTTAAATATAGCCAATGAACTGGCCTCAACTACCTTCTGTGGCAGAGAGTTCCAGAGATTCACCACTCTCTGTGTGAAAAATGTTTTTCTCGTCTCGGTCCTAAAGGATTTCCCCTCTAACCTTAAGCTGTGACCCCTTGTCCTGGACTTCCCCAACATCGGGAACAATCTTCCTGCATCTAACCTGTCCAATCCCTTAAGAATGTTGTAAGTTTCTATAAGAGCCCCCCTCAATCTCCTAAATTCTAGCGATTACAAGCCGAGTCTATCCAGTCTTTCTTCATATGAAAGTCCGGACATCCCAGGAATCAGTCTGGTGAACCTTCTCTGCCCTCCCTCTATGGCAATAATGTCCTTCCTCAGGTTTGGAGAACAAAACTGTACGCAATACTCCAGGTGTGGTCTCACCAAGACCCTGTACATCTGCAGTAGAACCTCCCTGCTCCTATACTCAAATCCTTATGCTATGAATGCTAACATACCATTCGCTGTCTTCACTGCCTGCTGCACCTGCATGCCTACTTTCAATGACTGGTGTACCATGACACCCAGGTCTCGTTGCATCTCCCCTTTTCCTAATCGGCCACCATTTAGATAATAGTCTGCTTTCCTGTTTTTGCCACCAAAGTGGATAACCTCACATTTATCCACATTATATTGCATCTGCCATGCATTTGCCCACTCACCCAGCCTAACCAAGTCACCTTGCAGCCTTCTAGCATCCTCCTCACAGCTAACACTGCCCCCCAGCTTAGCGTCATCCGCAAACTTGGAGATGTTGCATTCAATTCCCTCGTCCAAATCATTAATATATATTGTCCCTTGTCAGCCATGGTCGTCCTTTTCTCCCCTTAGAATCTTTCTTCCTCCTAGGAATGAACTGATTCTGCACCTTCTGTATTATTCCTAAAAACACCTGCCATTTTTGTTCCACTGTCATCCCTGCTAGTGTATCTTTCCAGTCAACTTTGGCCAGCACCTCCCTCATGGCCCCATAGTCCCCTTTATTCAACTGCAACACTGACACCTCGGATCTACTCTTCTCCCTCTCCAATTGTAGATTAAACCTGACCATGTTATGGTCACTGCCATAAACCTCGAGGTCCTTTATCAAATCCGGTTCATTACATAACACTAAATCCAGAATTGCCTTCTCCCTGGTAGGCTCCAATACAAGCTGTTCAAAGAATCCATCATGAAGGCACTCTACAAAGTACCTTTCTTGGGATCCAGTACCAACCTGATTTTCCAGTCGACCTGCATGTTGAAATCACCCATAACAACCACAGCATTACTTTTACTGCATGCCAATTGTAACGCCTGTTTCAAACTTGCGCCCTATGTCCAGGCTACTGTTTGGGGGCATGTATATTAGTCCCATTATGATCTTTTTACCCTTACAATTCCTTAGTTCTATCCATACTGACTCCACATCTCCTGTTTCAATGTCACCCCTTGCAAGGGACTGAATTTCATTCCTCACCAACAGGGCAACCCCACCCCATCTGCCCACCTGTCTGGCTTTTCGATAGGAGGTATACCCTTGAATATTCAGTTCCCAGCCCTGGCCCCTTGCAGCCATGTCTCAGTAATTCCACAACATCATGCTTGCCAGTTTCTAACTGAGCCTCAAGCTCGTCCGCTTTATTCCTATTACTTCGGGCTTCCATATACAGCACTTTGACCTCCGTATTCCCTTCCCCCCTCGCAATTGGCCCTGACCTTACTCTGTTGTCAATTTTTCCTGTAGCCACTTCCCCTTCAACTCCATCTTTATACTCCCAATTTGTCAATCCCTCCCCCCCACTATATAGTTTAAAACCCGCACGTGTAGCCCCAGCAAACCTGCCTGCCAGAATGTCGGTCCCCCTCCAGTTAAGGTGTAATCCGTCCCTTTTGTACAGGTCACCCCTACCCCAGAAGAGATCCTAGTGGTCTATAAATCTAAATCCTTGCTCCCTGCGCCAGCCCCTCAGCCACACATTCAGATCCCTTTCTATTCCTGTTCCTGTCCTCACTAGCACGAGGTGACTGGAAGCAATCCAGAGATAACCACCCTAGAAGTCCAGCATTTCAGTCTTCTTCCCAACTCTCTGAAGTCATGTTGGAGAACCTCCTTCCTCTTCTTCCCGATGTCGTTTGTGCCTACGTGCACAACTACTGCCGGCTGTTCACCTTCTCTCACGAGGATGTTCAGAATTCGGCTCG
>CM075978.1:175230288-175318745 GCA_038087875.1 Malacoraja senta
GAGATGGAAAGTGATATGAAAGAGATGATCATGGAAGTAAACAGTCTGAAAAAATCAAAGAAAGATGAAGCAGAAAAGCTGGCAAGAATGACTGACAAATGTTTGGACTTGGAAGCGAGAGCGAGAAGGCAGAATTTGAGAATCGTTGGAGTAAGAGAAGGACGAGAAGAACATGTATCTCAAACACGTACTTTCGTTACTGAATTAGTCAAAGAGGTTCTTAAACTGCCGGGAGAACTAAGAATAGATACTGTTCAACGAGTTGGACGTGTTTCAAGAGGCATAAATGCTGCTCCAAGACAGATAATTGTGAAATTTCTTGATATTTCTTCAGTGGAAACTATACTGAAGAAGATTGTTCATGGTGAAAATTTGATATATCGTGGGGAAAAGATCCGATTTTTCCGTGATTATCCTCCAGAGATTGTCCAGAGAATGAACCTGTTTACACCGACAAGAAACATATTGAGGGGTATTTCTAAAGTCAGATATGGTATTGTTTTTCCTGCAAAAATGAAAATTACTTATAAGGAAATTGAGCGCTCATTTACGGACCCCGAAAAAGCATTTAAATATGCGGAAGATATCATGAGGAAAGCATCGGAAACATCGGAAGAAGACGACTAAAGGAATGAACAAGGAACTTTTTAATTTCTAAGATGGAGCTGGAACTGGCGGATTTTTCAGACAGTTACTGAGCTTATCTGTCTGGAATGTATTGGAGAATATTGTTTAACCTTGAATGAAAAGCTCTCGTACAAAGAACGAGATAACATGAGTATTTAACTATTATATGCTAATTACAATTAACTAACTAACTTTAACAAAACTAATGACTTGTGAGTGTGTGTAGTAAATATGAATAATCATGAATAAACCATTGCTTATAAATTGTAATTAACCAAAATGTCTATAACATTACTAGCATTTTTTTTCTTTCTTTTTGAGTGGGAACGCAACATAAACTTTGAAAAAATCCAGGAATGAGGTAAACCCCTCGGTACCTGCTTGTAGGGTAGCTGGCTAGATAAATTGGTACAGTACAAATACTTATAGAAATGAGAATAGGTTGTGGTTTATATTTGGATTTGGGGCTTAATTACATTAATTTTTTTTATTTTTTTTTAACTCTTTAATATTTTATCTTTGCATATTTTTGTTATTATTATTATTATTATTACTAATTTAATTTTTTTGTTTTTTTTGGGGGGGGGGCATTTTACTAACGCTAGTTTGATAAAGTTATACAAGAATAAACAAGATATGAGACGGTTTGTAGTTTTTTTTACGAGGTGTTAATAAGGGATTGGGGCTCACTGTAAAATAACATCAACGGAAGTCTATAATTCTTACGCCACCTTAGGTGGCTATTTGTCGTTAAGGTACCTGCTTTTAGATACCTTAATCTCACTTTTTTTTTAAAATCACTTAATTAATTGTAAATCTCAACTTTTCTTCCTTTATCTAAGGCACTTTTGGAGATGGAGATGTAATGTAAACTTAAAAATTTGGAATGACCACCCAACGTCCAGAACACGGAGGTATTTATTTGCACCATATGTTTCAAGAACATCACTTTGATATACAATGCAAGACGATAGGCAAATAAAGAATGGAGGAATCACATTCTGTAGTTGGAATATAAGGGGTGCCAATGAACCAATAAAGAGGGGTAAAATTTTTGCTCACCTAAAATCCTTGAAAAGCGACATAATCTACTTGCAAGAAACTCACATGAAACAGGAAACACAAATGAGATTAAAGGCGAAGTGGATAGGCCAAACATATTATTCGTCATTTACTTCAAAATCTAGAGGTACGGCTATTCTTATTCGAAAAGGTATACCGTTCAAATTAAAGAATACTATATCAGATAAAGAGGGAAGGTATATCATAGTTTCGGGAGAAATTTATGCTACCCCAATAACTATGGTAAATATTTACGCTCCGAATTTTGATAACCCTCAATTTTTTGAGAAAATTATAGATATAATACTGGAGTTTAATTATCAAAATGTCATAATAGGAGGGGATTTCAACTGTGTTTTAGATCCTTACTTAGACAAATCAACAAAACAAAGAAGGAGTAATACAAAATCTAAGACTAGTGAATTTCTAAATACATATATAAAAAATACTAACATAACAGATGTATGGAGATCTGCTAACCCAGCAGGAAGGGAATACTCGTTTTACTCTTCGGTACATAAAACATACTCAAGAATGTATTCTTTTTTAGTGGATAGGAAATTAATGCCATATATAATTAACCCCACTTACCATATTAGTAGTATTTCTGATCACTCTCCATTGACTTTTTTAGTAAAATTTGAAGGAATGCCGGGAAATAATTTTTTTTGGAGGTTTAACACATATATATTAAATGACTTACAGGGTTATCAATATTTGAAACAACAAATGATATCATTTTTTGAGATAAATGATACACCAGGTACCTCACCTTCTTTAATATGGGAAACTTTTAAAGCATTTATTAGAGGAATTATAATTTCATATGAAATTTTTCAAAATAAGAAGAATAAAACAGAACAGATACTGATAGAACAAGAAATAAGACAGTTAGAGTTAGATAATGCTAAAGATCCCACTATAGATAAACATAATAAGATAATACTACTGAAATTTAAACTTAACCGAATTCTCTCGGCAAGAGTAATAAGATTATTCCAAATTACAAAACAGGAACATTTTGAGTTTGGTGACAAACCACATAAGCTGTTGGCGTGTCAATTGAAAAAACAGGAAAAGGAAAATACTATAAATAAAATTAAATCCGAGAATGGTGAATTACTAACACTAACTAAAGATATCAATAAAAGATTTGTTCAATTTTATCAAAATTTATACACATCAAAAACCAAAACAGAAGATAGTAAAATTACAAACTTTTTAGATAAATGTAATCTACCAAAACTTGACCTTTTGGAACAAGAAGAACTAGGAGCGCAAATTACAATCGAAGAAATAGGTGAAACAATAAAATTGCTGAAAAATGGTAAGACACCGGGACCAGATGGTTTTAGTAATGAATTTTATAAAAAGTTTCATGAGATAACGACCCCCTATCTATTTAATTTATATACTCACGTTTTTAAAGAAAATAAATTACCTGAAACATTAACAGAATCAACTATTACGCTTATTCCAAAGAAAGATAAAGATCTAGAGGAACCGGGCTCATATAGAGCTATATCACTTTTAAATACCGACCAGAAAATTCTAGCAAAGACTTTAGCTAGAAGACTAAGCAAATATATTAGTAAATTGATAAACCCTGATCAAACCCAAAAGATATTCATTTAATAATTTGAGACGCCTGTTTAATATAATGTACTCACATAAAAAGGAAGAAAAAAACTTAGCAATTATTTCTTTGAACACAGAGAAAGCATTTGATCAGGTAGAATGGCAGTATTTATACATAGTATTACAAAAATTTAATATGGGAGAGAATTTTATTGCATGGGTGAAATTATTATATGATAAACCGATGGCAAGAATATTAACTAACAGCATGTATCTCAAAAATTTCAATTATCAAGGGGTAATAGGCAGGGATGTGCTTTATCACCCCTGCTATTTGCCCTTATGATAGAACCTCTGGCTGAAAGTATAAGAAGCCATCCGAATATTCAGGGTTATAATACTAGGGACTCAAATAATAAAATTTCATTGTATGCAGACGATATTTTGTTATATATAACAAATTCACAAACGAGCATACCAAATTTATTAAATTTAATAGAGGAATTTGGGTCCTTTTCAGGATATAGAATAAACTGGAACAAAAGTGAAATTATGACGTTAAAACCTCAAGAATCCACACATTTATTGAAATTCCCCTTTAAAATAGCAACAGAAAAATTCAAATATCTGGGTATACAGATTACTAGAAAACATAAAGGTTTATTCAATGCTAATTTTATACCCTTAATAAATAAACTTAATATAATGATAAAATTTTGGAAAACACTCCCTTTATCATTAATAGGCAGAATAAATGCTATTAAAATGAGCTTCCTACCACAGTTATTATACCTATTTCAATCTATACCAGTATATGTACCAAAAAATTTTTTTTCTAAACTGAACGCTAATATTACTAATTTTGTTTGGGATTACAAATCACATAGAATTAAAAAAGAACACTTATGTAAACCAAAAGATGTCGGGGGACTTTCACTCCCTAATTTTTTGTATTACTATTGGGCAATACATATTAAGAATATAATTTACTGGTTGGATAGTTCAACTCAACAGACAGAATGGATAAAAATGGAGAAAGAGGATTGTTATCCTTGTAATATAGGAACAATCCTCTTCTCCCCGAAAAAAATGAACAATACAATATATAAGAAAAACCCAATTATACAAGATACAATAAGAATATGGAAACAAATAAAATTATCCTTAAAATTAAGAAACCTATCATTGTTAACACCGATAGCGAATAATCCTTTATTTAAACCATCAATGATGGATAAAATATATAATCAATGGGAAAGTTTAGGAATTAAAAGGATCGGGGATATGTATGAAATGGGAGATTTATTATCATTTCAACAATTACAATTAAAATTTAAACTGAAAAACACTCATTATTTTAAATATTTTCAGATTTGTAATTTTTTGAAGACATACATACAGGGATATCAAAAAATAACTCCTGATTTACTAGAAGAAGTAATGAATATAAAAGCTGATACACAAAAATTAATATCATATTTATATAATAGTATCTTAAATATAGATTTACCTGTGACCGAGGTAATTAGAGAAGTGTGGGAACGGGAATTATTGATAAAAATTACGAAGGCTACATGGGAAAAGTATTTGACATACATTCACAATTGTTCGATTAACGGAAGACATAATCTAATCCAATTTAAAATTTTACATAGATTATATTACTCAAAAACAAGATTAAATAAATTTTATCCAAATATATCGCCCATTTGCGATAAATGTTTAACCCAAGAAGCAACTATAACACACTCTTTTGTTTCTTGTATAAAACTTCATGGATTTTGGAGTGATATTTTCGAAATATTTACAAAACTATTTAAGACAAAAATGGAACCCAATAATGAATTGATTATATTTGGGGTAATGGAAGACGGGAACAAATTGAGCTCATCTCAAAAGTCAATTTTTAATTATGGTTTAATAATAGCAAAAAAATTAATATTGAAATTTTGGAAAAATACACCAATACCAACGCTCAAAATGTGGATTGCAAGTATGTTGGATACCGCACATCTTGAGGAAATGTGATTCCTCCTAATAGATAAATTTGACCAATTCATAACGAGTTGGTCTCCATTTGTCGTCTTTTTGGAAACGTATGGTGCAAAACAGGTGTAAAAGCTAATCCGTGACTGCGGATGGTCAAGATTATAAATGATCTCCTTCTATTTTCTTTTCTTCTCTTCTTTTCTTTTATTCTCTTTCTTCAATTTTCTATGTCTCAACTTTCTTTTTTCATTCTTTATTTTTCTTTTTCACACACTATATATCTCTCATTTTTCTATTTTTCATTATCTATCTTTTTTCTTTTTCTTCTTTATTTCAAAAAAATTTAAATAAGAAGCTGTACATAAAAGGTATTATGGAAATATGATTGTATACAATTGTACTTACTTCTAATAAAATAAAAAAATTTAAAAAAAAGAAAATGGTTAGGTTTGCCTGAGCAGCATAGGCCTGTACGGTCAGTGGGTACTCCAGCTGCCTCTCTCTAGTCTCGCAGAGTAGTTCAAGTGCACTAACGTCAGACTAGAGATGACCCTGGCAGAATCAAGGGACACTGTCATCCGAGCTGCTGCTCCAACCCTGGCAACAGGAAAGAAGTGGACGGCTAAGAATGCGACACAGCAGGCAAAATCTGTTCTCCACCAAGGCGACATGGTAGGGCAAATCCAACACGGAAGACGTGGCTTGGGACTTGGTGGAAAGCGACCTTGTTGGAACAAGGCATCATCACAGGAGCGTCGGAAGTTGGTCGCGGCCAAAGTCCGCCGACAAGAGGAGTTGAGTAGGTGTGCCAAGGCTGTGTCGCAAGCTAAACAGTGCCAGTGGATGAGATGGGAGAGTGTGGGAAATAAGAAGATCAGCTGGAAGGACATGTGGGAGATGGAGGTGAGCAGGATAAGTTTCCTCATTCGGGCGACCTATGATGTCCTTCCTAGCCCAAAAAATCTCAGCCAATGGCTGGGCGACGATCCATCATGCCCCCTGTGTGCAACACCAGCCACACGTAAGGCACATCCTCACTGGGTGTAAAGTAAACCTCTCTCAAGGACGGTACACCTGGAGACATAATCAAGTGCTCAAATGCCTGGCAGCGACTCTGGAACGCAGAAGGACAGCTAACAATGCCCTGTCGCCCAGAACAACCAACCCAGTTAAGACAATTGCCTTTGTTCGGGGGTGGGGGGGGGGGAACAAAGGCAATGGAAAATTCCACCAAGGACCAGGTTTGGACAGCTGGAGGCAGCCCAAGATTGGCAGATGCTGGTGGATATGGACCAACGGCTTACAGTTCCATCAGAGATAGCCATCACCAACTTGAGGCCTGATCTTGTGCTCTGGTCGAACTCTCAGCGCATGGTGTATTTTGTGGAGCTCACAGTCCCTTCGGAGGATGCTGTGCAGGAAGCCTTCGAAAGAAAGAAACTGCGATATACAGAGCTTACAGCGGAGGCAGAACAGCGGGGCTGGAGAGCTAAGATCTGCCCGGTAGAAGTTGGATGTCGAGGATGCGTGGCAACATCTACCTTAAGACTGATGAAGGACCTGGGGATCAGCGGACAAGCCCTACGCCAGGCCATCAAAGAAACATCACGGGTGGCAGAGCGGAGTAGCCAGTGGCTCTGGCTGAAGAGGAAAGACCCCATTTGGTCTCCCAATTAACCGACTAGACAGATGCAGAGGGGGTGGTTCTGGGACGCCAGAATGCACCACTGAGCCTACTGGAGACGTCGTGGGTTCAATCAGCGATACGTCGATGAAAGTAGGTGCCCACTTGATAACCCCAATGACGTGTCTCCCTAGCCTTTCTCAACATCGGAGGAGCATAGGTGAGTGCAGAAGGCTCCCATCACCATCGGGAGTAAATTGATATTTGGCACTTTGGACTTTTAACATCTAGTCCTGTGTATTTGTAAACATTATTTGTTCTACGCGTTGGTTTTCTTTTCCCATTCTAACTGCTGCAGTATTTGTAACGCGCTTAGATTTGACTGGCGAGGCATTTCCTTTCGACACTTTCACGAATTCTATTTATGTATTTCTCTTTTCGTTACTTTGATATTCTACTTTCCATTGGCCATATCATTTAAAGCATCTGTAGAAGTTAACCGGGTTGTGACATGAGCGAAGCTGCATCAAATCAAAACTTTCCATGATACACAAAATGTGCCATTTCTCTAGATAATATCTGCAACATCTGTGTCCTCTGTGACATTGACTGTGCTTTCCAGCGCTATGACGTCAAAGTGAAACGGAACCATTCGGGCCACGCGGTATTGCTGCAAGACGGTCGCCAACAAGCTTCACTGCTTGACTTGCTGTCAGAGAGCAAACATCGTTGAATTTCATCATCTTGGCTCAGAATGTTTATGTTTGCCGTGCTGCTGTGTCTCTCGATCCTGCGCATGAGTTACACAGGTTAATATATTTCCCTCTATTAAACGAAAATAACAGGGAAAAGGTCAATCCGCAAAAAGTATAAGATGTACAACTCTTACTTTTCGGTCGAGCTATTTCAGCTATTTGGATTTTTATCAATCCGTTCATTGTCATTTCACATGTTTAACGTTTGTTTTTAATTCTGACAGTTACTGACGGGGCCTCCTCGTTCAGGGTGCGTCAGATTCCCGATAAGGTAACGAAAGTGAAAGGTGAAAATGTATCCCTATACTGTGCTTTCCCAATCTTCGGTCAGAAAGCACTGGTGGATGTATACTGGAAGAGAGACGGTCAAGAAGAGACTTTGAATCCCATCGCAAACAGGAGGATGATAATGAACAATGTCCTGAAGGGATCTGCCGAATTACATCTGTTGGACGTGAGCTTCCGTGACTCCGGGATCTATTATTGCAGTGTGAGAGGCGGGGAAGGAAAGAGTTCCAAAAGCAATGGCACGAGGATTATTGTACACGGTGAGTCTTACTTGATGTTTCGAATCACAATACAAAAACAAATACGGTGTGCTACAGAGTTATAAAGTAGCAATAAACGGGCCCTTTCTCAGTCTGTACTAGAGGTTTTGCTCTAGCGATTTAAGTAATTGATTTTTCGTGATTGTTGGACCATGAGATCTTTGGACAATCATTATTCTTTAATTTCATATCATTTAGTTATCATTTCTATGTGTCGGGTTAATTTTCTTGGCGGCCCCTCAACTGCATCCTGCGAAAGGAGTATAGATTAAAATTGCAGATGGTAGTCAATGAAATATAAACCATCATATGTTAGCGAGTATTGTAGCTGCAGTCGTTTAGTCAAAAAAACATTGCGTTCGAGTCTAGACCTGTGATATCCAGATGATGGAGCATTCTTGGGGGTTCACGAATTGAGCTCTTTGTTGTAGAATAACCATACTTGACCATTTATGTAGTTATTTCTAGTCCAAATAGTAAATGTTAACAAAACGTATGTTGATAGAAGAAACATTTGATGAATAGTGAGCGTGATATATTCTAACCGCAATCTTGTGTAAGACTATTCTTCCGTGATTTTAGGAAATCATAGTTTCAAAGAAAATGAATGATAAAATACGAGTCACAACACATCTGCGACTACAGAAATTAGTTTCTGCCTAGAACGTTATAGCGGAAGTAACAAAAGTTCATGGTGAAATTGTTAAAGAAATTCAGAGGTATAGCAAGGGGTGGTGGCGTATTAGTGTGGGTGGAAGACAAAACAACCCCATTAAATTATAAACGGGGGAAAATCTGAGAATAATGCAACAAGTCACAAAATATGTAAACAAAGAAGATAAAAGTAGTATCAGAATTCAAATGATTAAATTGCAAATTGAGAATATTAATCAAAACGTTATCCGTCATTTTACGTCGAGTTTCATTGGAACTCAGCAGAGCGTCGAGTGGGAGAACAGAAGCTTCAGTCTAAATGATAAATACACGTCAGTGGCATACTCGATTGCTAGGTGGAAATATGCCAGAAAGCTTCACCCAACTGAATACGCTCTTTCCTCCGCACAGCGCACTATTTCAATCCCACATCAGCAACTACTGAATACACACATAAACGCTACTATACCTTGTCCAGTTTAAGTACCGTGACATGTATTGCGAACACGCCAAATACCTAAAGCATCCCATCAATTTCGAAACTTATAACTGCTCAAAATAGAATTCAACAACTCCGAAACATAGAACAGGAATAGACCCTTCGGCCCACAATTTCAGTGCCGAATATGGTGCCAAGTTGAAATAATATCCGCTCTTTGCGAGACATATCCTTCCATTCCCTGCCTTTGCCTATTTAAAAATATCTAAGATGCCCCTATCGTATCTGGCTCTGCAACTAGGCATGATGTAGTTAAGCTGGAAGGGGTTTAGAGCAGATTTACGAGGATGTTGCCACGACGCGAGGGTCTGAGCTATAGGGAGAGCCTGAGCAGGCTAGGACGTTATTCCTTGCAGCGCAGGAGGGAAGAGGATCTTATTAAGGCGTATCTGATCATGACAGGAATAAATCTGGTATATGCATCGCCTTTTACCCAGAGTAGTGGAATCAAGACCTTGTAAACTAAACATTTCACCACATTAAATTACAATAACCGAGGAAAAGAAGTTTGCGTCGCAGTGGAGAGATCAATTATGTGCCCGCCACCAGGAAACCGAAATTGTCAGTCCCATGCACCCTTTCTTTCTTTCCGATCACTACTTGTGAAATATCCGCGGAAATTCTCTGGTGAGAGCACTTGCATAGATCAGTTTGGGATGGAGATCAAAGATTTACCCACCGATGTAGAAAGAATGCTTTTGTTACGTGGACTGGAGCATGATGGTGCCGAACATTTGCCGTCAGAGATGGTGTCCTATTTCATGTTGAGTAAATGCAGTTGCTAAACATTTCATTCTATTAAATCACCCCCCCCCCCCCACACACACACACAACCCCTATGAAAACTCGGCATGGTGCGGCAGCGATAGAGTTGCTGCCTTACAGCGCTTGCAGCGTCGGAGACCCGCGTTCGATCCTGACTACGGCTGTTGTCTGTACGGAATTTGTACGTTCTACCCGTGAACGCGTGGGTTCCCTCCGAGATCTTCTGTTTCCTTCCACACCCCAACGACGTAGAGGTATGGTTGTAAATTGGCTTGGTAAATGTAAAAAATATCCCTAGTGTGTGTCGGATAGTGTTAATATGCGGCAATCGCTGGTCGGCGCGGACTCGATGGGCCGAAAGGCCTGGTTCCGCGTTGTATCTCTAAAACTAAAACACTAAAAAGCAACACAATCACCACAGTACAGTGGGCGTGCTTGATACAGGGCGAATTAAGAAGGTTATGGTCAGGGTTAGCGATTAAGTAAATATATGACAGGTGCAAAATGATGTGGTTGAGTGAGGATATCCACGCACTGGAAGAAACAAATAGCGAGGTCGAGAAATAGAGAGAGTTGAAGGTGTTGAGGTTCAAATGGACCCGAGTATCCCTCTAGGTGAGTGATTGAATGTTTGCTTCAACATTTTCGTCTATTATGATTCACGTGAGTTACATATTTTTGCTGCAGACATGTGAGTGTTGGAATCTATCCCAAACAGTTAAGGGTGATTAATTGCCAATGTACAGGAACAGAACAATATCGCAGCAGCATAACGGGTCTGTAGCACAGTACTCAACAAACAAACCAAAATGATTACAATAGAAAACTATATTAGTGCAAAACAAAAACAAATGCTCCAAAGTTCCGAGTACAACAAAGACGGTTTGTATTCGGTTTAGTTGGTGTTTGTAATGTCTAATAGCCTGATGGTTGTTGGCAAAAAGCTCTTTCACAACATGAAGGTCATGGTTTTCAAACGCCTATACCTTCTTCTCGATGGCAGTGTGGCAAGGTTGTGTGGGGTCTTGAAGCTGGCTGCTTTTTTGAGGCAGCTTCTCCTATAGATCTCTTCCATGGTTGGAAGGTCGGAACACCTGATCGACCGGGCAGTGTCCACCACTTTTTGTAATTCCATTCCTGGGCGTTCGAGTTACTGGACCAGGCTGTGATGCAACCGGTTAATACGCTCTCTACCATATACTGCACAGGTTTAAGAGCGCTTTCGATTAAAGATGGTGTCAAGCAGGAAACTATGACTATGACTCAATGGCAACACACCGAATCTCCTCAATCTTCTTGAGAATTAGAAGCATTGGGGGGCTTTCATATGATTGTATGGATGTGCGGACTTCAGGACGGATCTTCAGAAATATGCATGCCAGGGAACCTGAAGTTTTTGATTCTCTCCACCACCGACCCGTCGATGAAGATAGGTTGATGAATCCTGGCCCTTCCTCCTCTAAAGTCAACAATCAGCAATTTTACTGCCATTGAGAGACAGATTGTTGTTCTAGCACCATTCGATCAGATGATGGAACTCCTCTGACACATCATTACCTGTAATTAGTTCAGCAACGGTGGGGTAGTCTGCAAATTTAAAGGTTGAGTTGGGACTGTTCCGGGTACACATCCATGGGTATAGAGTGAGCACACAGCCTTGAAGTGCCACTGTTCTGATAGTTATCGAGGATGAAGCGTGAGCAATGTGACAGCTTCACGGCATTGGTCAGTTCCAATATGGCCTTTTGTATACCTGCTGTTAGAAGATTATGGATTATCTCCAGTGATTTCTTCTTTCCTCTGTGTTATTTTCCCTTATAGGTGTAGCAAGCTGATGTCAAAAACCAATTGGATCTCAACCATTACATCACGCATGCTACTTCCCCCAAAATCTGTCCTGCTCGCCCTCTCTCATCCCATGCTTGCTGCGGTTAAGAAGTGATTCTAATGTTTCATTTGTCTGCATCCTCCTTGCATGTTGAGTTTGTGGGAACAAATTACAGTTTCCTTTGGGTGTCATTTTCCACAGGTTCCGTGGGAAGCCATTTCTCTGCTTCACCCGTTGAGTCATTAATGGCTACATATGGAGTAGTATTTTCATGCTATTATATTATATCTGTACCACCTAATAACAATCCAATATTTGAGCCTCTGCACGGTGGCGCAGTGGTAGAGTTGCAGCCTACAGCGCTTACAGCGTCAGAGGCCCGCGTTCGATCCTACCTACAGGTGCTTGTCTGTACGGAGTTTGTACGTTCTGATAATAAGACGGCGCTTTGACTTCACCCCGTTATTACTTCATTGGAGGGAAGCAATCACGTTGGTTGGCGTGATAGCTATAATTATCCTCACCTTTTTACAAAAGCTTATGTGAGATGTAATGTATTAATTTATCAATTGTCCATCATTAGTCCACTTGGGTAGATAACCCTCCTCTAATCGATCTGAAAGATAATGATTTGCTTAATCAACCAATTTCTATACAAACTTATTCCTAGCTCAGAACTCTACGTATTATTGTCTATTACCCTTGATCTATTCTTGATTATTGATTATTGGTCATAGTTTGGTATATTTTCCTAAATATATTTGGCATTGGGTTGACACGCTTTGCAAAAATAAACGCTATCATTGAATATAATCACAGAGTCCTCGAGCAGGAAAACACACATTTCAGCCCAATTGTCCAATGCTCACCAAGATGTCACACCGTAATTGGCCCTTATCCTTCTCTAAACCTTTTCCCCAATTTATCCGTCCAAATGTCTGGTAAAAATTGTACCTCCCTCAGCGACCTCATCTGGCACCTCATTCCATATACCCACCAGCATCTGCATGAAGAGGATGCCCCTTAGGTTCTTGGTAAGTGTTCCCCTCTCGCCTCCCCCGGAATTGAGTCCGCAAAGTACAACATTTCACCATTATCCTTTGCTTCCTTACATGGAGCCATTTATCTACCCAGTGGCGAGTTCTCCTTGGACTACATGGGATCTAATGTTCCAGAACAACGTACCGTGTGGAACCTTGTCAAAGTCATTTCTGGTCCATACAGACAACGTCTGTCTACTGCTTTGCCCAAATCATCCTTTTTAGTTGCTTTAAATTCAATCGGATTCGTGTCACACGATATTTCACATATACAACCTTGCTGATAATCCTCGATCAGCTCCTTTCTAATCAAATGCATACATATATTATCCCTCTGAATCCTTTCCAGTGGCCTTCCTAACACAGACTGGTTTACAGTTCCCAAGGTTTTCCTTCCAGCCCTTCTCAAATATAGCCACAATATTAGCCATCCTCCAGTCTTCATATAGGCCTTTTCATGCTATTCCTCTGTTGCTACACACTCTTAATTTGATGTTTTGTTTTCATCAATTCTTGGCGTCTCTAGATTTATACCATTATAAGACACAACCGATGTGTTAACTCGCATCAGCACATTCTAAATTACCTGGTACAGGTGTGCGCAAATTTGCAGTTTGCAATATAGATACTGCGCACCGAAGGTCACCCATGGATGACACATAACCACATTTGTGGCTATCTATGTTCCCTTTTTACCTCTATTATGTACACTAAATATAAGGTGTCTTCGTCGTTTATCCTATTAAAATTTATCAGACTACTTTTAAAAGTTCATCTTAAATACAACTCTCCAGAACATTTTCAAACTTGATCGAATCTTCCCACAGATTCCCAGCATTGTTTATTGTTGCTCCTAAAACTACCTTTTTCACTCTAAACTTTATTTATTCTCCGGGTAATATTAGATACTACACCATATGTCAAACGTGCAAATTATTCTGCGCGTTGTCCCTCACAAGACTTTCACGCATACATAAAGCTGCTTCTCTCTTTCAGCATGTTTTACATATAATACAAAAATGACTCCCTTTACGATTTAATTAACACCATTTTCCGTTTGATTGTACCACCTTGAATTCTGCTTTGTCTGGTGGAGCAACGTTGCGTTCCCAGCAGGTACCCAAAACCACCCTATCACCAACTAGAGAGAGGTCAAGTCCTACCATCTACCTTACTGGAGATTCTCAAACAATCTTCTTATCGGACTTTACGCGACTTTATCTTGAACTAAACGCACTCCGGTAATCCCGAATCTGTACAATGCGGACGGCTTAATTGTAATCATGTATAGTATTTTCGCTGATTGAATAACACACAACAAAAAGTTTGTCAATGTGGCTCGGTACACGTGATAATAAACTAAAACTGTTTAGCATAAAAAAAGAGAATCGCCCATGACAAGGAATTCCCAGAGGCAAGATAGCTTTATCAGAGATGACCGAATGTTGTGTGCTCTATTTCACAGAGACTTGGCTCACCCCTCTTCCCCAGACTCAGCTGTCCATGCCGATAGTTTCTCCATTCGTCGCATGGACAGAATGAAGGCATTGGGGAAAGTGATAGGTGGTGACATCTGCCGCACATAGCGCTCAAATATAGTGGTTCTGTCCACCTGCGTTATAACGACGGTTTACTGTACTATATATTTCCAACAACATAGATAAAATACTTTACTATTAAAGGAACGCACAAGAAGGTATGGTATTATCCATTTCGAAAGCGATTATATTTTCTTCTAAATAAACATATAGGGGTACTAACTCCTTTGTCTTAAATTGTTTGCAGTGTCACCGACGCCTTTGAAGATTAAACAGATGAACATTCCTTCCCTGGCCCTAAACTGTACAACTGCTCCGTTTTTCCCGGAGGACTGTGAACTTACCTGGTATAAGGATGACCACAAAATCACTTCTGGAATAAGTACCACTAAAATACGGAACGGCGAGGGATTATACCTTGCTTCCAGCTTCCTGCATGTAGTGGATAGCCGATCGGTTTATAGTTGCAATGTGTCTCACGTCACCCTCCTGGTTCCGACCGTTGAAACTCACAGATTTCCTGGAATGGGTATGAGGTTTATATCTTCAATAACGTCCTGAGATATATCACTTTATTTATGTAAAGGCATTTCAGGAATTCCCACCCAAAACTTACGCCAGACCGTTTTTAAGTATTTGAATGGAGATTGTGGGCAAGCCTTTGTTGTAATGGAAAGGTATGACAGTCTACGAAATTAGATACTTGTTAGTAAGAGATATCGCGCAAAGATGACAGTTGTGTTTGCATCTTTGTATAATAGCGGACGCTGGAACTCGCTGTTTATCTCCGATCATATAAAGCTCTACAGCATGGAAGCAAGGCCCTTCGGCCCGCCCCGTCCACGTCAAGCAAATTGCCATTCTGGCCTAGACCCATCTCTCCGCATTTGACCATTTCCCCTCTAAATCTTTCTAATCCAAATATCTATGCAAAATTCCTTTGAAAATCACAATTGTATACGCTTCTGTAGCTTCCTCAGAAATAAATTGCCCCTTGTGCCCCTCTTAACCTTCCCTGTTGAGAATCCATTACCATGGAGAAAACGACTGTAAGCATTCGCTTTCTCTACGCCCATCATAATTTTATATACTTGAATTAGGTAAACCTCCTATGCCTCCTATGCCTCATGGGAAGAGGTCACAACCTGCTCAGCTTCACCGGATAACTCCAGCCATGAATTCCAGGTAATACCTTGGTGAATCCTTTCTGCACCATTTCCAACATAATGATATGCTACGTATAGCAGGAAGACCAGGACTGCACACAGAACACCAACGAGTCGTCTCAGCAAATACTTATAAAGCTATTTCCCTGCATAATAAGGACATTGTTTAAATGTAAAATAATTTGCACTTATCGCTGTAAAGTTGGAGAGGGATGGTAATCCAACATGAAAACAAGTTGACCAAACCAATAAACATGAGGACAGAGGCCAAGGGTAATTTAATAACATATGCGGTCATTAACTCAGATAATTTATTTTTTCATCGTTGCTGATCTGTGATGGGATTCAAACAGAAGAGAAAAATGAAAATAAAGGAGAAATAAGAAAATTTGCGAACGGTCATACACACAATACGGAGTAGTGGTAATTCCGGATGATGAGCGTTCCTATGAACTGTCTGATCTGGTCTGTGCTCCCAGACATTTCTATGTTTTGTTAATTTTATGCGCGCAGCATAATTGATCTATAATTTATCCCATTATTTTCATTCATAGAAACTGCCAGTTTTCATCCAATTTTCTGAAATTGGTGAAATCATTGTTCAGGTCTAAGGTTTTAGTCAATGCAGTTGGAAGAGATTCCATAACGCTTTTTTGCGACTTCGTTGAGGTAGGACGAGAAGTAAAATAAAATGTAAGATGGATTACGATTTTAGGTACAATTGGAAATTGAGTTAACATCTTCTAATTGACAGTTTTAGTTTCAGAGATACCGCGTGGCAACGGAGCCTTCAGCACACCGTCCACGCTGATCGTCGATCACCGGCATATAGTTCTCTGTTAGAACACTTTTTCATCCACTCCCTGGATACTGGCGACAACTTACAGAAGCCAATTAGCCTACACACTTGCACATCCATTCTATGTGAGATGTGCGAGGAGACCGTATCACCCGAAGAACACCAACGCAGTCACATTGAGAACGTACACATTCCACACGGACAGCATTCATGGTTAGGATCAAACCTGTGTCTCTCGCGCTGTGATACAGCAGGTCTACAGCTGCGCCACTGTGCTGCCGCAGCTCTCGTTTGCATTTGGTGTTTCCCAACTAAAATAGACCTCACCAAATATACTGTAGTAATTGCAATCTGAAAAGGTGAACTCTGGCGGGAGTACGCAGGTCCCTGGATGGTGTTAATGGAAGTTTTGAAAGGGCAAACATTATAATATCTATCGCTGAATGTGAAGTTACGGTGAGAAAGGAAATAGGTGTTCGCGGATACTGGAGAGTGAAGATGGTTTGTGGTAAAATAATGCCTTTGCGATAAAGAACGTAGAGAACAGCAGTCAGGCGGTCCCATGCTCGCTTAAAATCCAGAGCATGATTCCTTGAGATTAGAGGGTAGTAGCATAGAAGATGTTTACAAGAATGATCCCAGGAATCAGTAGGTTAAATTATGATGAACGTTTGTCGGCACTAGGCCTGTATTCGCTGGAGTTTAGAAAGAATGAGGCGGGACCTCATTGAAACATACAGAATAGCGAAAGGCTTGGATTGAGTGCATGAGGAGAAGATGTTTCCAATCGCGGGAGAGTTTAGGACTAGAGGTCATAGCCTCAGGATTAAATAATTAAAAGAAGGCCGTGGAGGCCGTCAGTGGATATGTTTTAGGCAGAGATAGATAGATTCTTGATTAGTACAGGTGTCAGAGGTTATGGGGAGAAGGCAGGGGTTAGGAGAGAGAGAAAGATCAGCCACGATGGAATGGCGGGTGGCCGAATGGCCCAATTCTACTCCTATCCCCTATAATCTATCCTGCAGTCTCGATTGCTGCCGCACAAATCCACACGTCTTTTAGATGTGGGAGAAACAGCAGCTCTACTAGATGTGTCGTTGTTGAGCACAAGGTGGTGATTTCCCTTCTCAAGGAACCCAAGGCCTGTTAAATCATCCTACTGAATGTTTCTCTGCCTCGGATTTGCTAAATGGCACTCATTGTTTTATTGGTCTGAGAGTTTCAGGTTACCAATTGAAATAACGGGATTTTTTCGAACGCATTACTAATTGTGCAGCACTTAAAATTACTTAAGATTATTTACAGATTATCGGTGAATCTGTGGAATAATTTGCTACAGAAGGCCGTGGAGGCCGTCAGTGGATATTTTATAGGCCGAGATAGATAGATTCTTGATTAGTACAGGTGTCCGAGGGTATGGGGAGAATGCAGGAGAATGGGGTTAGGAGGTAGAGATAGTTCAGACATGATTGAATTGTGGAGTAGACGATTGACCGAATGGCTTAATTCTACTCCTATTGCTTGTGACCGTATGAGCTTATGGACAAGGAGAAAGCTCTTCTTGTTCCAGGTGGGTGTTGGGACGAGATATCAGAGCAGCAGACTGATAAAAATTGAGCATGCACGACTGAGAACCAAACTATGATGGAGGCAAACACGTTGAAGTAAAGGGTGCTTATAGAAACAGCGATACAACGTTTCAAGGTTTCAAGGTCAGTTTATTGTCACATGTACCAATTAAAGTCCAGTGAAATTTGCGATTATCAGAAAATGTCAAACAATCTCAGAAAATACATATAGGTAATGGATCCCGTTCACCTGGCTGAGTCGGAGGAAATGCGCTGGAAATAACGGTGCGAGTACGCGGGCTTGTAATTGGAATTAACGCAATAGCACAACCTCCTTGCTTTTACATGTTAGTCCTTTCTTGATAAATAATAAGATTCCCATTAGCTATGTACCGGCTTTAACTTTAGTTACCATTATGAAATTCTCTCGACGGGTACCCCCCATTGTATATTTTGTTCTTTTGTCTCATAAACTCAATCGCTTAATCTTGGTTGTCTCTTCATCGTTTGGGTTTTCACAAGGTACAAATGTTAAATGTAAGTTTTCCACTTCCCCACTATTATGAATAATAAGCTCAATCGCAGCGACGGAGACTGTATACTTTTCTCCAGACCCAAAGCCAACGGTTCTAGTGTACATGTTTTGTGTAGTTAAAAGAAGAAAACAGGTGCTTGGGATCAGCTACCCTAATTGTACAAAACCTACTGTCGCCCCATTTCATTCCCTGCATAGTTCCATCAACTCCCCACAAAATGACCATCGCATTAATGTCGAGGATAGACACAAAATACTGGAGTAGCTGAACGGGACAGGCAGCGTCTTTGGAGAAAAAGAATGGGTGACGTTTCGGGTTGAAACCCTTCTTCAAACTTAAAGACTATGTATAGTGGCCAATTAACCAACAATCCTGCAAGTTGTTGAGATTTGGGAAAATGTTAGAGTACGCTACGGAAGTAACGTGATCACCGTGGGAATATAAAAACTCCAGAGAACACTGGAGGTCAGAATTGATCCAGGGTCTCTGCAGATGTGAAACAGCAGATTTACTAACTGCGAAGATGTGCCAGGAGTGGATCCAGAGTGTCACTTTCTCGGGCACATATGGTTCAAACTATTTTGAAAGCTGGGATAGTGCACGTTGAGATGGGAAATGTTTGAGATACTCAACAATCAGACAGTATGAAGAGTAAAACAAAGCTCAATCTTTATAGGCTACTGATAGACATTTTTAAATTTTAGAATCCGTGTTAAGGATGAAATTTGATTGGAATTTTGATTGGGCCGCTGAATAAAATAGAAGCGCAAGGCATTAACGGCAAGGGATTAGCACGGATTGAAGATTGGCTGACTGGCAGAGGGCAAATTGTGGCAATAAAGGGGCCTTTTGTGGTTTGTTGCGGTTGAGTAGTGGTGTTCTGCAGGGGTCGGTGTTGTGTCTGCTGCATTTTACATTATATGTTAATGATCTGGATGATTAAATTGATGGCCTTTTCGCCATTTTTCAGATGACACTAAGGTAGGTGCAGGGGCAGATAGTGCTGAGGAAGCAGGGAGTTTGCTGAAGGACTTGGGCAGTTTGGGAGAGTAGGTAAATAAGTGGCAGATGGAATACAGCGTAATAAAGTGAACATGTGGAACCCATTCTGTAATCCCTGGTTCGTGTACTCTGATTATTTAATGAAGATAACCTCTGAAAAGTTATAATATTCAGCTTTTATTTTCTCTTTAGGAACACGCGTTAAACTCGTCTGCTTTCTGGCGGGTGGATTTGCCATATGCGTGTTAATTATTCCAGCGCTGGTATTTTATGCCAGGCGGTGCAAATTACACAGTACTGAAGGTAAGAAGTGACTTGATCCTTGTACGAAATTGGCAACACGGTGCTGGAGTAACTCTGCGGTTTGGCAGCATCTGAGGAGACAATGGATAGTGGACTTTGGGGGTTGAGTCATATGTGAAAAAGGGTCCCGACCCGGAACTTCGGCTATCGATGCCCCCCGTAGATGCTGCCTAACCCGCTGAATTACTACAACACTTCGTGTTTTTTCCGAAAATAGCAATGTTCAGTTGAAGGAGCAACGAGGAGTGCTGAGATAACGATTTAAACCATCGGGCCTTTTCCCGGCCGCAGCATTCTGTGGGAAACAACATTTTAACCGGTTTAAGCCGTTGGTTGCAAAAGCATAGTTGTCGTTTGTTCTAAAAGAAGGCGCTTTTAAACACTAGGTGAAATGCTGCAAAGGTCGGGTTCTTTAAATAGGGGCAGTTCTCACAGGAAAGCGGAAGCAAACCATAGGTTTTCAACTTTTCCGTGTGCTTTTCCTTAGCATTATGACTAACGAGGAGAGGATTTGTTCAAATAACAAGAATAGCATGACCGCAATGGTCAATTTCTGCAGCCGAACGAATCTGGCCACAACTCGATTTTTAACTGATTATCGGCAGGCAGGTTGTGACACGTTGATGATTACATTTGGTCGTTTTATTATGTTCTCTACTAGCCCCAGAAAACATTGAGGACAGAACTCACCACTTCGAAAAACAGGTAATTTTTTTGGTGGTATAACAAGATATAACATATTGTATCATGTTCTGCTAATGGACGTCCGTGATTATAATCACATTGATGGGACAACAGGATGGATACACTTTTCGTGGAACTCTCTATGTGCCTCGTTTGCCATTTTCCTTATCCTCCCGAATTCTTATGATATAGTCCATGATCGTCAGCGGCTTGCACTTGCGTATCCTTCGAATTATCCTAAACAGTTTATGTCTAATCCGTCTGTGTCGCGCGGATTATTCACTTCGTGAAGCGTCATAACCGAGGCCCATCCTGTTCCAATTCAAAATTCACACGTCATATTTTTTGCGGAGTAGCTCGTACTGATATATGACGGAAAAACTGCTAACATGTCTGGGTCCAGAAATCGCGTCAACTCTATATTTTCCTCGAAGTCATCATCCAACAAACTTCCGGGCAGTGTTCTGCCCCATGCGTTTCACGATTTGGCTAATAGTTCACTAATTATTCAGGAAACTCAAACCAATTAGATACGAATTGCTTCCGTTTAATTTTATAGTAATCTCATCATAGGGAAGCAACCATATATAGCAATGGAATGACTGGTCGTGCAGACCCAGCTTCCTCCCGCTAATTTTATGTGTGCTCGTCTTCGCAGTTGTTTGTAAATGCGGAGTTTATTTCCTTTCAAATAAATGTTCCCTCAGTATCGGACGTACGCAGATTTGAACTTCAGCGGACAGAAGAAAACTACGAAAAACAGACGTCACGAAGAACAAACTACCTATGGCCAGGTAAGGTAAAAGCGGAAGTGTACTGCAAGGAAAATTCATGTACGTCGCCCATATAGGGGAATCAGCAGCTCATAATCTCTGATTATTTTTCGATAGGTCAAAGAAGTGTCAGAAAATAAACTGACCTACGCAACTCTGGATCTCACCGCTTCTCTGAAACATCCAAGAACGGCGAAGAACAATGAAACAGAGTATGCAGGGATCATGATTTTTAAATAGCTGTGAAATCAGCAAGCGTCCATTCACTCTAAAGCCAACGATATTTAAATTACATAAACCTGATTAACATTGTGTCACAGATCGCTCAGATACATTATCATTTACAAGACAATGCGCAGTGAGCAGGGGATTTTAATGAGAGATGATCTACTCTGATGAATGTTACCCTTCTTAAGAGATGTTCAGCACAATAAATGCCTTTCACCGCAAATCCTAGCTAACCGCATCAGATCATCTCTCTACTTTTTTCCTATCTAAGTGCCTGGGGAAATGCAAGTGAAAGGCTGTATTTTTGTCTGCCTCCACCAACTCCTTGCCAGCTCGTCCATGGTAGTAACCACATTCTGTGTACATAATTATCCCACGCTTTTCTACTCATCTCATCTTAAGCATTCGCTCGTCAGTTAAACATTTATCCACAATATTAAGATAAAGACCCTGAATATATAATCTGTCTGTACTCCTCATACTTAAAGAAAACTGAACAGATGCACCGTATAAAGCATTTTATCGGGATGTATCACAGCTGGTTTGGGAATTGCTCCATCCAAGACCGCAAGATATGGCAGAGAATTGTCGATCAGCCCAGACCGTCACGCAAACCATCTCCCTGCCAATAACTCAATCTACATTCCACGCTCCATCTTCTCCCCTCACCTACCAGGCAAGAGGTACAGAAGTATGAAAACCCATAGTCCAGATCCAGTGACAGTTTCTTCCCAGCTGTTATCGTTTCATTTGGATGAGAACATACAGGGCAAGATTGTTGATGATACTAAAGTGAGTGGTTTTGCAGATAGTAAAGATGGTTGTGAAATATTGCAGCAGGATCTGGATCGATTGGCCAGGTGGGCTGAGTAATGGTTGATGGAATACGAGAAGTGTGAGTTGTTGCATTTTGGGACGTCTAACAAGGGCAAGACCTACACAGTAAATGATAGGCATCTGGGGAGTGTTGTAGAGCAGTTGGGTCTAAGTGCAGGTGCATGGTTCCTTGAAGGTCGAGTCGCAGGTAGTTAAGGAGGTCAAAAAGGCTTTTCGCACTTTGGCCTTCATCAGTCTGAGTATTGTGTATATAAGTTGAGAGGTGTGTAAGAAGGCGCTGCAGATGCTGGTTTAAACCGAAGATTGAAACATAAAACTGGAGTAACTAAACGGGACAGGCAGTAACTCTGGAGAGAAGGAATGGGCGACGTTTCGGGTCGAGACCCTTCTACAAGTTGTGAGGACATGTTGCAGGTGAAAAATACGTAGGTGAGACCACATTTAGAATATTGTGTTCAGTTCTGGACACCATGTGATAGGAAATATATTGTCAAGCTTGAAACGGTTCAGAAAAGATTTACGAGGATGTTGCCAGGACTAGAGGGCGTGAGCTACAAGGAGAGATTGAGTAGGCTGGGTCTCTATTCCTTGGAATGCAGGAGGATGAGGGGTGATCTTATAGAGGTGTACAAAATCATGAGATAAATAAATCGGGTAGATGCACAGAGTCTCTTTCCCAGAGTCGGGGAATCGAGGACCACAGTACACAGGTTCAAGATGAAGGGGAAAAGATTTAATACGAATGTTTTGCACACAATGGATGGTGGGTGTATGGAACAAGCTGTCAGAGGAGGTAGTTGAGGCTGGGACTATCCCATCGTTTAAGATACAGTTAGACATGCACATAGATAGGACAGGTTTGGAGGGATATGGACCAAGCGCAGGCAGGTGGTACTAGTGTAGCTGGGACATGTTGGCCAGCGTGGACAAGTTGGGCCGAAGGGCCTGTTGCCACACTGTATTACTCTATGACTTTCTATGACTCTATGAGGCAACTAAACGATCCTATCACCAACTAGCGAGCTGTCCTGTGCTATCGTCTACCTCATTGGTGACCTTCTGACTGTCTCTAATCGGACTTACTGGACTTGCACTAAACTTTACTTCGTTTATCCTGTATCTGTACACTGTGGGCGCTTGATTGTAATAATGTAAATCTTTTCGCTGATTGGATAGCATGCGACAGAAAATATTTTCACTGTACCTCGGTACAGGTGACAATAAACTAAATTAAAATAAAATAAACGTTCCACTGCGAATAAACCCATCACTCTCAACCTCTATTTATATGAGAGGTTATGTCTGGCGAATGTCAAGCGAATGGCTGCTGCACTCTCCTGATCCTTTTAAACTTAGTCATGCACTCGCCAAAGGTAAATCAGCTAAAGCCAGACAAAGCCGTTAAATAGTCCCAATTGTAGGAAATGAGACAGGGCAGGTGGTGGTGGTATGCGTTGGGGAGCACTTCGGGTACAGTGATCACAATACCATTCGTTTCAATATAATTATGGAGAGGGTCAGAACCTAGGGTTGAGATTTTTCATTGGAGAAAGGCTAACTTTGAGGAGATGCGAAAGGATTTAAAAGGAGTGAATTGGAACATGTTGTTTTATGGGAAGGATGTAGAAGAGAAATGGAGGACATTTAAAGGTGAAATTTTAAGAGTACAGAATCTTTATGTCCCTGTTCGGTTGAAAGGAAATAGTAAAAATTTGAAAGAGCCATGGTTTTCAAGGGAAATTGGTCACGGTTCGGAAAAAGAGAGAGATCTACAATAATTATAGGCAGCATGGAGTAAATGAGGTGCTTGAGGAGTATAAAGAATGTAAAAAGAATATTAAGAAAGAAATTAAAAAAGCCAAAACAAGATATGAGGTTGCTTTGGCAAGTAAGGTGAAAGTAAATCCAAATGGTTTCTACAGCTATATTAATAGCAAAAGGATAACAAGGAATAAAATTGGTCCATTAGAGAGTCAGAGTGGACAGCTATCTGCAGAGCCAAAAGAGATGGGGGAGATATTGAACAATTTATTTTCTTCGTTATTCACCAAGGAGAAGGATATTGAATTATGTGAGGTAAGGGAAACAAGCAGAGTAGCAATGGAAACTATGAGATTCAAAGAAGAGGAGGTGTGGACACTTTTGAAAAATATGAAAACCGATAAGTCTCCAGGTCCTGACAGGATATTCCCTCGGACATTGAGGGAAGTTAGTGTAGAAATAGCAGGGGCTATGACAGAAATATTTCAAATGTCATTAGAAACTGGAATAGTGCCGGAGGATTGGCGTACTGCGCATGTTGTTCCGTTGTTTAAAAAGGGTTATATGAGTAAACCTAGCAATTATAGACCTGTTAGTTTGACGTCAGTGGTGGGCAAATTAATGGAAAGGATACTTAGAGATAATATATATAAGCATCTGGATAAGCAGGGTCTGATTAGGAAGAGTCAACATGGATTTGTCCCTGGAAGGTCAAACGACTAATCTTCTTGAATTTTTCGAAGAGGTTACTAGGGAAATTGATGAGGGTAAAGCAGTGGATGTTGTCTATATGGACTTCAGTAAGGCCTTTGACAAGATTCCTTATGGAAGGTTGGTTAAGAAGATTCAATTGTTGGGTATTAATGGTGGAGTAGCAAGATGGATTCAACAGTGGCTGAATGGGAGATGCCAGAGAGTAATGGTGGATGGCTGTTTGTCAGGGTAGAGGCCGGTGACTAGTGGGGTGCCTCAGGGGTCTGTGTTGGGTTCACTGTTGTTTGTCATGTACATCAATGATCTGGATGATGGTGTGGAAAATTGGATTAGTAAGTATGCAGATGATACTAAGATAGGTGATGTTGTGGATAATGAAGTAGATTTTCAAAGTGTACAGAGAGATTTAGGCCATTTGGAAGAGTGGCCTGAAAGATGGCAGATGGAGTTTAATGCTGATAAATGTGAGGTGCTACGTCTTGGCAGGACAAATCAAAATAGGACGTACATGGTAAATGGTAACGAATTGAGGAATGCAGTTGAACAGAGGGATCTAGGAATAACTGTGCATAGTTCCCTGAAGGTGGAATCTCATGTGGATAGGGTGGTAAAGAAAGCTTTTGGTGTGCTGGCCTTTACAAATCAGAGCATTGAATATAGAAGTTGGGATGTAATGTTAAAATTGTACATGGCATTGGTGAGGCCAATTCTGGAGTACGGAGTACAATTTTGGTCGCCTAATTATAGGAAGGATGGCAACAAAATAGAGAGAGTACAGAGGAGATTTACTAGAATGTTGCCTGGGTTTCAGCAACTAAGTTACAGAGAAAGGTTGAACAAGTTAGGTCTTTATTCTTTGGAGTGCACAAGGTTAAGGGGGGACTTGATAGAGGTCTTTAAAATGATGAGCGGGTTAGACAGAGTTGACGTGGATAAGCTTTTCCCATTGAGAGTAGGGAAGATTCAAACAAGGGGACATGACTTGAGAATTAAGGGACAGAAGTTTAGGGGTAACATGAGGGGGAACTTCTTTACTCAGAGAGTGGTAGCTGTGTAGAATGAGCTTCCAGTGGAAGTGGTGGAGGCAGGTTCGATTTTATCCTTTAAAAATAGATTGGATGGGTATATGGACGGGAAAGGAATGGAGGGTTATGGTCTGAGTGCGGGTAGATGGGACTAGGGAGAAGAAAGAAGAAAGAAGGGGAAAAAAGGTTCGGCACGGACTTGAAGGGCCGAGATGGCCTGTTTCCGTGCTGTAATGGTTATATGGTTATTGTACGTTAGCCCTACTGTTCATTACGTCGACGAAATTGAGTTACCACTAAACTACTAAGATGATGAATTCGAAATAAAATTGCTTCTTTAGATCTACCTTGACCTTAGTTAACCTAGGACAAGTTATTTGATTACATCGTGGGAAGATCGCCGAACAATCAGAAACAATGTGTCAATTAAATGAAAGAAAACGTGAAGACAGAAAGCAAGGACTCCCAACAGTTATCTGTTCCACGCATGACTTTTGTAACCTGAACACTTGTGCAATCTCAATCTCCCAATTACTGAACGCTCAAGAATGAAGGGTGTTGCAGAAAGTGTTCGATATTGCCCGGTCCTTCACGGGTGCTGACTTCCCCAACATCGAAGCAGGTAGGAAGCAGTACTACATAGAGACAGCTAATATAGTCGAAGACGTACACCACCATTGCCATGCTTACGTTTCACTTTCACCATCGGGATGAAGGTAGAAGAGCATGAGGGCCCAGGTTCCAGGCTCAGGAACAGTTTATCTCTATTGACCATCAGATTCCTAACCATCCTGCATAATCTAACCCACAAACCTACCTCAATACCAAATTACTACCGAATTTGCACTACTCCAGTTGCTCTACTGCTTTGGCTTTTGCACTATCATGGTTCAGTTTACGAAGATTAACCAATGATCTATTGTATACTTAATTTTGTTGTGCCCGTGAAGCTGCAGAGTAAGAATTTCAATGTTCAGTTCATACCCGGTGCATATGGCAAATAAATACATTTGAACTTCAACTCTATTGAAAAGCAATTCCGCACCAAAAGTGTTTAATCAGAAATGATACCTTTTTTTCAACTTGCTGCCTAGCAAAACATAATTTAAGGATAAGTTTAACAAATCTGAGGTGTCATAGATACAAAAGTAGACATAAGGATGCCACACATTGTGATAGAATGACGGATGTGATTTAAATAAAGACCACCTTCTTCTCAGTGTAGCACTAATTTAGCGACTGTTTTGTTTTCGCAATGGAGTCATGAATAAACACCCGGAATGTTTCCCTATCATAATGTACCGTGTCACATGGGGTCATGCGTTTCAAAAACGCACCCTCCCGCCAATTCTGTACATGTGAACCATCAAGCACCCATTAACATGAAATCAATTTTTATTCGCCTATCAGTACAACCAACACTACAACCCTCATCGGCCTAACACTCTCCTTCAGATTTGACCACTAAATTTCACAAAATACGTGATCAAGTAACCTACTAACCCACGAGGAACGTGCAAGGAAACTGGCGCAAGCAGAGGAAAAGCAATTGAGTTTACTCACTCCACACCGACTGCCGGGAATGAACCTCAAGCAGGGAAGCATTATTTGCTGCACAATTCCTCCACTAACAGAGCTGCTGGCATTATGCAATGGCCCTATTATGTTTGATGATACTGAGAAACTGCGACAACTATTTGAAATCCGAGAATACTTTTCATGTAGGATGGAGCACACTTTGAAGATGAAAAGATATGGGAATGGGATGGGAATTGAGGTGATTCGCAACCGGGCAATCCAGCAGACCTAGGTGGAGGCAATGTATGTTTTCGGTTAAACTATGCCCAATCTACGCTTGGTGTCGCCGATATAAAGTGGGGTACATGTGGGGCAGCGAATTCAGTACATGAGATTAAATGGTGTGCATGTGACCCTCTGTCTCACAAGGAAGGGCTGCTGGGGTCCTGAATGGAAGTTAGGGAGGAGATGTAGGGAAAGGTGCCAACCTCTTGTTCGGCTCGCCCCACCCCCTCACTTTAATTAAACTGAAAAAGGGTCCCGCCCCACACCCACACCCCCACTATAATTAGTCTGAAGAAAGGACCCAGTCACCTCTCAATATCTTCCGAAAATGCAGCCTGGCCCTCAGTGTTACACCAACACCGTGTTTGTTTTGTAACCCACGCAGCATCTGCAGTTACTTGTCATGAAGACTGGGATTGGTAGAGCATGATCTTTGCCCGAAAAATCAAGTTATACAGTATTGGCCAAGATTGACTGGCAATTAATTCTAAAAGGGTTGACGGTGGATATGCAATGGAAGGCATTTAAAGACTGCATGGATGAACTACAAAAATTGTTCATCCCAGTTTGGCAAAAGAATAAATCAGGGAAGGTAGTGCATCCATGGATAATAAGGGAAATCAGGGATGGTATCAAAGCGAAGGATGATGCGTACAAATTAGCCAGAAAAAGCAGCATACTGGGAGAAATTCAGAGACCAGCAGAGGAGGACAAAGGGCTTAATTAGGAAAGGAAAAATAGATTATGAAAGAAAACTGGCAGGGAACATAAAAACTGACTGCAAAGGTTTTTATAGATATGTAAAAAGAAAGAGATTAGTTAAAACAAATATAGGTCCCTTGCAGTCAGAAACAGGTGAGTTGATCATGGGGAACAAGGATATGGCGGACCAATTGAATAACTACTTTGGTTCCTTCTTCACTAAGGAAGACATAAATAATCTGCCGGAAATAGTAGGGGACCGCGGGTCAAAGGAGTTGGAGGAATTGAGTGAAATCCAGGTTAGTCGGGAAGTGGTTTGGGGTAAATTGAATGGATTAAAGGCCGATAAATCCCCAGGGCCAGATAGGCTGCATCCCAGAGTACTTAAGGAAGTAGCTCCAGAAATAGTGGATGCATTAGTAATAATCTTTCAAAACTCTTTAGATTCTGGAGTAGTTCCTGAGGATTGGCGGGTAGCAAACGTAACCCCACTTTTTAAGAAGGGAGGGAGAGAGAAAACGGGGAATTACAGACCAGTTAGTCTAACATCGGTAGTGGGGAAACTGCTAGAGTCAGTTATTAAAGATGGGATAGCAGCACATTTGGAAAGTGGTGAAATCATTGGACAAATTCAGCATGGATTTACGAAAGGTAAATCATGTCTGACGAATCTTATGGAATTTTTCGAGGATGTAACTAGTAGCGTGGATAGGGGAGAACCAGTGGATGTGGTGTATCTGGACTTCCAGAAGGCTTTCGACAAGGTCCCACATAAGAGATTAGTATACAAACTTAAAGCACATGGCATTGGGGGTTCAGTATTGATGTGGATAGAGAACTGGCTGGCAAACAGGAAGCAAAGAGTAGGAGTAAACGGGTCCTTTTCACAATGGCAGGCAGTGACTAGAGGGGTACCGCAAGGCTCAGTGCTGGGACCCCAGCTATTTACAATATATATTAATGAACTGGATGAGGGAATTGAAGGCAATATCTCCAAGTTTGCGGATGACACTAAGCTGGGGGGCAGTGTTAGCTGTGAGGAGGATGCTAGGAGACTGCAAGGTGACTTGGATAGGCTGGGTGAGTGGGCAAATGTTTGGCAGATGCAGTATAATGTGCATAAATGTGAGGTTATCCATTTTGGTGGCAAAAACAGGAAAGCAGACTAATATCTAAATGGTGGCCGACTAGGAAAAGGGGAGATGCAGCGAGACCTGGGTGTCATGGTACACCAGTCATTGACAGTAGGCGTGAAGGTGCAGCAGGCAGTGAAGAAAGCGAATGGTATGTTAGCTTTCATAGCAAAAGGATTTGAGTATAGGAGCAGGGAGGTTCTACTGCAGTTGTACAGGGTCTTGGTGAGACCACACCTGGAGTATTGCGTACAGTTTTGGTCTCCAAATCTGAGGAAGGACATTATTGCCATAGAGGGAGTGCAGAGAAGGTTCACCAGACTGATTCCTAGGATGTCAGGACTGTCTTATGAAGAAAGACTGGATAGACTTGGTTTATACTCTCTAGAATTTAGGAGATTGAGAGGGAATCTTATAGAAACTTACAAAATTCTTAAGGGGTTGGACAGGCTAGATGCAGGAAGATTGCTCCCGATGTTGGGGAATTCCAGGACAAGGGGTCACAGCTTAAGGATAAGGGGGAAATCCTTTAAAACCGAGATGAGAAGAACTTTTTTCACACAGAGAGTGGTGAATCTCAGGAACTCTCTGCCACAGAGGGTAGTCGAGGCCAGTTCATTGGCTATATTTAAGAGGGAGTTAGATGTGGCCCTTGTGGCTAAAGGGATCAGAGGGTATGGAGAGAAGGCAGGTACGGGATACTGAGTTGGATGATCAGCCATGATCATATTGAATGGCGGTGCAGGCTTGAAGGGCCGAATGGCCTACTCCTGCACCTAATTTCTATGTTTCTATGTTTCTATAACAATTTTGCGTGGAGCCAATCGGTGGTGAAGCAAAGGGAGTTGCTTCAAACAATGGTAGGATGTAGATCAAATTGAAGATTAGGCGGAGAATCACCAGATCTAATGTATCCATGACAAGTGCGACGTGGTGTTTTTTAAGAAGTCACATAAGCAAAGAACATGTACAGTGATTGAGAGGCTCAAACGATTATTGATGAATAGACAGACATTGTTTACAAGTCCATACTACAATAAAAGTCACAACGAAATTGGACAGAGTGGCGAAGAAGGCGGATTGCAAGCTTGCCTTCTTAGCTCGGGGCATGGGACATGGAACAGCTGGAACAGACATTACATTGTAACTCTACAAAACACCGATTAGACCACTTGAGGAGCATTATGTGCAATTCAGGTCGACAGGGTTGGTCTGCTTTCGCTGGAGATAGTGCAGAGGCGATTCAGTAGTTTGTAACTTAAATTAGAACACTTTAGTTATGGGGTGAAATTTGATAGAATTGGCATGTATACCTCAAGCGTATGAGGCTGAGTGGCGACCTGCTACACGTATGTCAAATTCTTGAAGGAATAGACAGTGACGATAGTCAGAATAGTTTTCCAATTCAAGCCATATAAGAATCAAGAAGGCAGAGACAATATGCAACACTGACAATCAAGAAGTAAAACGGATTTATTGATTCACAGAGAATTAACAGCAAAAATAATTACCACAATATATTGGTATAATATATAGGTATAGCACGGAAATGTTTCACCCACAACAAAAAGATGACGTCCGTGTTGCGACAATTCAATTGACGAAGAAACACCGACTCGTATCGACTGTACATGTCCCACTCGTAGTAAAAAAAAACGTTTGTACCCGGCTTCTACTCGTGCCGATTAAGTCACTGACCCAAGACCAACATGAGCGGTCAACCTGAAGAGTCCATTTTTAATTAGTAGGCATTTGCAACATTTACTGTTCGATAAGATATGACCCCTGAGTACAAAAACATCTCCACATCAGTTCACATACAGATCTTTACGTTAGTTAATGGGCAATTTGTATGATCTGAAAAAGGAATACTAATGGCTAATTCATAACTGGGACTGTCACTGGGCCGATTGGGTACAAGAGAGCAATTTTTTAGTCAGTAAGAGCTTGAAATAATCCATATTGTGTGCAGAATATTCGACTAAATTTGCGTATTTTAACCTATAAGGAATGCATGGATCCATAAATAAACGGAACTCCCAGCGATAATACCTGAATATTCCAATGCACTGGAAAATATGGCTACCTTGACGCTACTCAACATTCCTGCGAATTTTGCAGTGTAAAACAGATTACAATTTAACAATTTGGTTGATGTTTCCTGTATTGATATCCATTTCTTCAGCCATGCGTTCAGGTCGACCATGTATTGTCTGTAAAATAGTGTTTCATAACATCGTCATCAATTCATTTCAGCTTTTGCTTTAAGAGCTGTCCCTCAGTAACTACGCCACCAAAATAAATGCAACATTTTAATTGATAGACATACTCATTCAATGGAATACAAGATATTAGACAGCCACATGGTCTTCGCCACTGATCATTTCCAACTGAATTGTGCGTTTATTTCCATCTATGATATAATTTGTCATGTTTAAAAGAAGTGTTTCCGTCCACAATCTGCACATTTCAAGACAATGCATTCCGTTACACTGAATTGAAAATAAATCTCCTATCTCATCTCTCGAACAATGTATTGGTAAATTATCATTGATCAGCTTGTTTTCATATTGTTTAATTCCTTTCTTCTTATAATTAATTCAGCATTTCGTGACTAAGAAATTATGAGGTTTTAGCTTTTAGCCGTCTACTACTGTATAAATCATCTTCTTGGTGCTTCATGTCGAGAATAATTGAATCTACGAGAGAGAAAACATGCTATTTGGCCGATCTTATCCATACTGGTCATCAACCAGCTCTCTGTACTTCACCATCCCCAGCATCCTCACAATTTAAAGCATCAACATTAGGCATTTCCTCAAGATGTTGGCATCTATCGTCTAGGCTCCCAACCATCAGGTACATGCCGTCTCACGCCTCTACCATTCTGCAGGAAGCGCAGAGGCCTAAAACCCCACGCCGCCAGGTTCAGGAACAGGCACTTTCCTACAACCATAAGGATTTTGAAGTAGCCTGCTCAATCCTTATTCTACCTCAACAATAAAACACGATGGCACAACTATGAGCTTGTTTTTTTAAAGTGTGTTTTGCAATAATTTCTTGTTTTCTGCCACACTGCCATACGTAGCAGAAGTTACGTATAACTTAAGTATAATTATGTATGTCATGTTGTAGTATGCTGCCTGATTCTTGATGCCGGTGATGCTGCTGCGAGCAAGGTTGTCATTCTACTTCTACCTAGCCATACTTGTAAAAATGACAATAAACGCGAATTCAGTCCATTTGACACCATGAAATCTTTCCTCCATTTCAAAGCAGGTAAAGTATATATTAAAAAAATCAATTCCATTTGTCTGGATAAGTTCCAGTAACTCTACGGAAACTTGACATAATTCCGGAAAAAGTAGTCTCAGCGACACCAGCCCATCGCCCTACGCACATTTCTTCCAATGCTAGAAGGGCACTATGGAAACACTGCTACCTGCAGGTTCCTGTCAAGGTCACAAACCACATAGAGGTTTTTTCATTAGTCCTTCATCGTCATTGGGACTACATTTCTGGACTGCCTCCCGATAGCAGCGCGAGTCTAGCAAGTAGATTGCAGAAGTTCAAGGATGCGGCTATTATGATCTTCTCAATCGCCGTTAGGAATGACTTGGCTTGGCCGAGGACGACGAAATCCATCCAAAATAATCGAAGCAAAGACCGAGCGAAAGAGCCAATGTTGGCGGTTCTATCTACATGTTCTCGATTTCATTCTATTGGTTGTAGCTGGGGGGAGGAGGGGGGTAGGGGCTGACAAATTGGGAGTATAAGGGTGGAGTTAAAGGGGAAGAGAGTACAGGAAAGACGAATTAATGGGACGGAAAGTTCTAGAAGGGATAAGAGAGTAAGGTCATGTGAAATAGGAACCGGCGTGAGAGGGGAGGTGAATAACGAATTGAAAGTGTTATATATGAATGTGCGAAATATAAGAAATAAAGTGGATGAGCTTGAGTTAGAAGTTGGTAAGTATGATATTGTGGGAATTGCAGAGACATCGCTGCAAGAGGGTCAGAGCTGGGAACCGAATATTCAGAGGTATACGTCCTATCGAAAAGACAGACAGGTGGGCAGATGGTGTGGGGTAGCACTGTTGGCACGGAATTATATTCAGTCCCTTGCAAGGGATGACATAGAATCAGAAGATGTAGAGTGAATAGAACTGAGAAATTGTCCCCCAAAAAACCCTAAGGGGAGTTATCCACAAGCCCCCAAACAGTAGCCTGGATATAGGGTGCAAGTTGCATCAGGAGTTAAAATTGGCATGTAACAAAGGTAATGCTACGTTGGTTATGGGAGATTTCAACATGCAGGTAGACTGAGAAAATCAGGTTGGTACTGGAACCCAAGAAATTGAGTTTGTAGAGTGCCCCTGAGATAGATTCTTAGAGCAGCTTGTACTGGAGCCTATCAGGGAGAAGGCAATACTGGATGTAGTGTTGTGTAATGAACCGGATTTGATAAGGGAATTCAAGGTAAGGAACCATTAGGAGGTAGTGACCATAATATGATGTTTTAATCTGCAATGTGAGAGGGAGAATGTAAAATCGGAACTGTCAGTATTGTAGTTGAACAAAGGGGACTATGGAGGCATGAGGGAGGAGCTGGCCAAAGTTGACTGGAAAGGCAGCCGAGCAGGAATGACAGTGGTACACCAATGACAGCTATTTCTGGGAACAATCCAGAAGCTGCAGGATCATTTCATTCCAATGAAGAAGAAAGATTCTAAGGGGAGTAAGAGGCGACCGTGGTTGACAAGGGAAGTCAAGGACAGTGTAAAAATAATAAGAAAAGGCGTATAACAGAGCAAAGATGAGCGGGAGACCAAAGGATTGGGAAACTTTTAAAGATCAACAGAAGGTAAATAAAAAGGCAATACAGGGAGAAAAGATAAGCACGAAGGTAAGCTCGCCAAGAATAGAAAGGAGGACAGTAAAACATATTTAGGTATGTGACGAGGAATAAAATAGTTAAGACAAATATGGGTCCCTTGAAGACAGAAACAAGGGGAACAAGGGAATGGCAGACGAGTTGAACAGGTACTTTGGTTCTGTCTTCACTCAGGAAGCCACAAACAATCATCCCAGATGTACTAGGGGACAGAGGACCTTGGGTGATGGAGGAACTGAAGGACATTCACATCAGTCAGGCAATGGTGTTGGGTAGACTGGTGGGATTGAAGGCTTATAAATCCCCAAGGCATGATGGTCTACATCTCAGGGTATTCAAGGAGGTGCCTCTAGAAATCGTGGATGCATTGGTGATCATTTTCCAATGTTCCATAGATTCTGGATCAGTTTCTGTGGATTGGAGGGTAGCTAATGTTATCCCATTTTTTAAGAAAGGAGGGAGAGAAAATGCAGAGGATTATAGACCAGTTAGCCTGACATCGATGGTGGGGAAGAGCACTGGAGTCGATTACTAAATATGTAATTGTGGTGCACTTGGATAGTAGTAACAGGATCGGTCCGAGTCAGCATGGATTTACGAGGGGGAAATCATGCTTGACTAATCTTCTGGAATTTTTTGACGATGTAACACGTAAAATGTTCAAGGGAGAAATATTAATGATTTAGATGAAGGAATTAAAAGTAGCATTAGCAAATTTGCAGATGACACAAGTCTGGGTTGCAGTGTAAACTGTGAAGAGGATGCTATGAGGATTCAGGGTGACTTGGACAGGTTGGGTGAGTGGGCAGATGCATGGCAAATGCAGTATAATGTCGATAAATGCAAGGTTATCTACTGGTGGCAAGAAGAGGAAGGCAGATTATTATCTGAATGATGTCAGGTTAGGAAAAGGGGAGTACAACGAGACCTAGGTGTCCTTGTACATCAGTCACTGAAAGTAAGCATGCAGGTACAGCAGGCAGTGAAGAAAGCCAATGGCATGTTGGCCTTCATAACAATAGGAGTTGAGTATATGAGCAAAGAGGTCCTTCTGCAGTTGTACAGGGCCCTGATGAGACCACACCTGGAGTAGTGTGTGCAGTTTTGGTCTCCTAATTTGAGGAAGGACATTCTTGCTGTTGAGGGAGTGCAGCTTAGGTTCATGAGGTTAATTCACAGGATGGCGCGACTGGAGCGGCTGGGCTTGTATTCACTGGAATTTAGAAGGATGAGAGAGGATCTTGTAGAAACATATAGAATTATTAAGGGATTTGACACGCTAGATGCAGGAAACATTTTCCCGATGTTGGGGGAGTCCAGAACCAGGGACCACAGTTTAAGAATAAGGGGTAAGCTATCTAGAACTGAGATGAGGAAAAACCATTTCACCCAGAGGGCTGTGAATTTGTGGAATTGGAGGCAGTGGAGGCCGATTCATTGGATGCATTCAAAAGAGAGCGAGATAGAGCTCTTTGGATCATCAGCCATGATCACATTGAATGGAGGTGCTGGCTCGGGGGACCGAATGGCCTACTACTGCACCTATTGTCCATGTAAGGTTGAAAGGAAATAGTAAAAATTGGAAAGAGCCATGGTTATCAAGGGAAATTGGACACTTGGTTCGGAAAAAGAGAGACATCTACAATAATTATAGGCAGCATGGAGTAAATGAGGTGCTTGAGGAGTATCAAGAATGTAAAAAGAATATTAAGAAAGAAATTAGAAAAGCTAAAAGAAGATATGAGGTTGCTTTGGCAAGTAAAGTGAAAGTAAATCCAAAGGGTTTCTACAGCTATATTAATAGCAAAACGATAACAAGAAATAAAATTGGTCCATTAGAGAGTCAGAGTGGACAGCTATCTGCAGAGCCAAAAGAGATGGGGGAGATATTGAACAATTTCTTTTCTTCGGTATTCACCAAGGAGAAGGATATGGAATTATGTGAGGTAAGCGAAACGAGCAGAGTAGCAATGGAAACTGTGAGATTCAAAGAAGAGGAGGTGCGGACACTTTTGAAATATATGAAAACGGATAAGTCAGGTCCTGACAGGATATTCCCTAGGACATTGAGGGAAGTTAGTGTAGAAATAGCAGGGGCTATGACAGAAATATTTCAAATGTCATTAGAAACGGGAATAGTGCCGGAGGATTGGCGTACTGCGCATGTTGTTCCGTTGTTTAAAAAGGGTTATAAGAGTAAACCTAGCAATTATAGACCTGTTAGTTTGACGTCAGTGGTGGGCAAATTAATGGAAAGGATACGTAAAGATAATGTATATAAGCATCTGGATAAGCAGGTTCTGATTAGGAACAGTCAACATGGATTTGTGCCTGGAAGGTCATGCTTGACTAATCTTCTTGAATTTTTCGAAGAGGTTACTAGGGAAATTGATGAGGGTAAAGCAGTGGATGTTGTCTATCTGGACTTTAGTAAGGCCTCTGACAAGGTTCCTCATGGAAGGTTGGTTAAGAAGGTTCAATTGTTGGGTATTAATGGTGGAGTAGCAAGATGGATTCAACAGTGGCTGAATGGGAGATGCCAGAGAGTAATGGTGGATGGCTGTTTGTCAGGTTGGAGGCCGGTGACCAGTGGGGTGCCTCAGGGGTCGGTGTTGGGTCCATTGTTGTTTGTCATGTACATCAATGATCTGGATGATGGTGTGGAAAATTGGATTAGTAAGTATGCAGATGATACTAAGATAGGTGGTGTTGTCGATAATGAAGAAGATTTTCAAAGTCTACAGAGAGATTTAGGCCATTTGGAAGAGTGGGCTGAAAGATGGCAGATGGAGTTTAATGCTGACAAATGTGAGGTGCTACATCTCGGCAGGACAAATCAAAATAGGACGTACATGGTAAGTGGTAGCGAATTGAGGAATGCAGTTGAACAGAGGGATCTAGGAATAACTGTGCATAGTTTCCTGAAGGTGGAATCTCATGTAGATAGGGTGGTAAAGAAAGCTTTTGGTGTGCTGGCCTTTATAAATCAGAGCATTGAATATAGAAGTTGGGATGTAATGTTAAAATTGTACAAGGCATTGGTGAGGCCAATTCTGGAGTATGGAGTACAATTTTGGTCGGCTAATTATAGGAAGGATGTCAACAAAATAGAGAGAGTACAGAGGAGATTTACTAGAATGTTGCCTGGGTTTCAGCAACTAAGTTACAGAGAAAGGTTGAACAAGTTAGGTCTTTATTCTTTGGAGTGCAGAAGGTTAAGAGGGGACTTGATAGAGGTCTTTAAAATTATGAGCGGGTTAGACAGAGTGGACGTGGATAAGCTTTTCCCATTGAGAGTAGGGAAGATTCAAACAAGGGGACATGACTTGAGAATTAAGGGACAGAAGTTTAGGGGTAACATTAGTGGGAACTTCTTTACTCAGAGAGTGGAAGCTGTGTGGAATGAGCTTCCAGTGGAAGTGGTGGAGGCAGGTTCGATGTTATCCTTTAAAAATAGATTGGATGGGTATATGGACGGGAAAGGAATGGAGGGTTATGGTGTGAGTGCAGGTAGATGGGACTAGGGAAGTAAAATTAAAAAAATTAAAATTAAAAAAATTAAAAGTGTTCGGCACTGACTTGAAGGGCCGAGATGGCCTGTTTCCGTGCTGTTATGGTTATATGGGTATATGGTTATATGGTATCTATTCATGTATGTAACGACAGACTACCTTACATAGATAATTGGTTAACATGTATTCATCTTTGATTCGTGAGTTATTCCATTAATTGGCTCTTGTTACACTTACCTGGGCATATACCGTGCTTTCTTCAACATATCTGCATTTAGTTGATGCCTTTAGACCAGCGATGTTTAGAGTAGTATACGTTAACTTTGGATCACATTCGGATTGCACTGTCTGAAAGTTATCACAATTTGTTATAATTATTACATCAATCAACATATTTCCAAAAATACACCACCGCCGCCAGTAACGGACATTGTAAATTATATCAAAATATCAAATGTCTTTATTAATATGAAAAATGTTATTATATTAATATTATATTTTCTTCTGCGAAAGAACAAATTAATTCATTTATCGCTGCTCTGGGTTGCCCAGTGATCATTGGCTAAACATAAGACTATGCATTAGCATCTAGCCAAACAAAATATACTGCTAAGTAGGGCGATTTAATTTTTTTTAATGTTCCTGCGTGGAAATAGTTGCTGAAGGCCTCATCTGCATCATTTCCCAATGTTGATCGGATTGGAAGTAAATGTTCTCTCTTGTGTCTTTAAATTCAACTAGCTATGGTTTATTTGAACGGGGGCGCCTTCTCTTACTGGTCCCCGTTTTGTGCATTTAAGTGTTATATTTTATTTATTTGGCCACAGACTCGTTTGCCAGCCTTCTGTCTGCACTTTATTTAATGCTCACTTGGGTTTCATTTTCCCTTTCTTTAAGCTTCTCTGCTGTGTCATCGAAAAATGCAAGCGAGAGAAATACATTTTCTATTTACCATTTTCTGATGGTTCTCAAATTTATCATTTCAAACATTTTCCAATACCGAATATCCTTACTTGTTTATTCGCCATTTAGAGCATCAAACTATTGGGCATGGTAACCAGGCCACAATTGGAAACTTATTTTATTCTTACTGTCATGGAGTGGCCCATGGAAACACTAATTTCCATTCTAAATTTGACTTTATTTTGTATTGCACCACTGTTGACTTAGCCACCAGAACTGATTTTCCTGCCGACTTTCATTTAATGTGAAACTCAATGAAACTCAATGAACGAAATTAAACTGCCATGATACATTTTCATTATTAGTGGATGTATCTGGACTGACATGCAGGAGATTCACAATTGTGTAGGTGCAATTCGGATACAAAATTACAGGCTCACACCCCCTAGCCAGGAAGAGAAGGGACATTACAGATGTAATAATTGGGACCAACCCCATTCATGTAAGGGAATATGCGGGGCTCCCTATTACATGCCGCAGAGAAAATAATGAGAACAGTCCTCAAACACTTCTAATTAAAAAGCTACACGACAACTATTAACGAGGATTGCGTATGAAAAGTTATTTTCAGTTTTAACTACCCTCGCAAATGGTCCCCAGTTTACATTACCTACAAAATGAAACCCACGAATCTAACATTCATAAGAGCACCAAACCCACAAAGATTGCATGGTAACCATAGCAACTTTCTCAATCTTTTCAGTCTCCGTGCTTCACATCACCTCCCACAAGTCCCCTTCAGCTGGGATGCCCGAGCTTTGCAAAACATCCGACAACTGTCACTGAGGGGTCTTGAGAATTCTGCAGTAAATGCAATCCAACTCGCTACCTGATGTTATTTCTGAATGGTCAAATAATAACAGTGATATTTAGATCCATTTCAGGTGTGACAGCACAGGCTTTGAAGTAAAGACTAGGCCTTGAACCAGGCTTTATTTTCCCCCGAAACTCCAAAAAGCCATGATTTGAGAAATGATCGACCTACACAGACAAAGCGCACGCGTGGAGAAGTATGCTATCAATTAAATCTCCATGAAATCATCAAACCCCCCAGGCAGTGAGCAAAGCAATATCAGCGTCCACACTCAGGCTAACGCCCGGAACTTAAACAAAAATAAACAATAGCGTCAGGAGTGCCTTCTAGTGTCTCTACTGCAGTGTTGAAATATTACCACTAATCTTTATCTCGTGTGCTTTGCAGTCAAAGAGTCGGACAGCGCAAAAATGGATCCTTCTGCCACGGTGATAATACCAAACTTATGCCCATCTATACTTATGGCCAGTTTCTGAACTTATTGCCCGTGGATGTATCTGTATAAAAGCCGTTTAAACGTAGCAATTGTATCCGATTCTAGCACTTCCCCTGACAGCGTGTTACAGATATCAAACACACTACACTGTACATAAAAAACTTACCATGCAGTAATCTCAAATGCATTGCTTGCCTAATATAATAATGATATCATATCTTGTCAGATTATTCATTGTGTCTGGGTTGTCCGTTGTTACATCATGTTGCAGGGATCAGTCTTTATTCATAATGCTATCCCTGCAATTATGCTATATCATTATGAGATTGCAAACCCTGATTCTAAGCAACCAAATCAGGATAAATATGAACACCTATTTGTCGGCCTCTAAAATGTTGCAGCTTTTTGTAAAGAAGAAGAAGAAGAAGAAGTTTTTTGTGAACATCCTTTATTCTCTCTTCTCCAATATGTGTTCCTAACATCTCCCCATGTAGCAAAACCAGTCACCGCAAAGATCAATCAGGCGAATGTTCCCTGCACTATTTCTATCACGGGTATATTCCAATTACAGTATCATTGGGTTCTGTATAATTGGAGTCATGTGGTTCACTGGTTGTTATTGCTCCAGATGAACTATCCGAGAGCGTTACTATCACCACAGGAAATATTCTGGGCTGTATCAAAGGCTCATACATGATAAATTGCTCATAAATGACCTTCCGTCCATCTTAAATCACATCTGAGGTGTTCACTGAATGTTTGCACCATATTCTGTTCCGCTTGCATATTCTCAGAAATTCAAATAGTCCATCCCTGTTGGCAATTTCACGACCGGATAGACTAAAGGTGTTGGGTGACACCACAAAAAATGTAGTCCAACCGATTACCCTGAACTTCAGTGGCATTGCGATCACTGAATCCTCCAACATCAACTCTTTAGTACTCATCATAGATCACAAATGTACGAGGATTAGCCTCATAAATAGTAGAGCTACAAGAGTAGGCTGTGTATCCTGCGAAAAGCTACCCAATCACTGACTCGGAAACTTTTTCTCATCGTCAAAGCATAATTTGGGCATGTGATAGAATGACTTTCATTTGGCAAGCTGAGTGCAGTTCCTGCAAATGTTCCAATTCCAGACACCTGACACCATGCAGGTCTAATCAGTGCATTTGGTTCCCAACCCAGCTACCGTAAGCAGTTATTTCCTTCACCAGTGTACTATTCACTACGTAAACTGCAGCTATTCATCCCATCCATTACATAAGCGCATAGCTATCTTTTGATCTCCACGCCTAGAGAACAAAGTTTGAATGGGATCACTGCAACGTGTAGGTTCCTCTCCGAGTCATACACGTTCCTTACTTAGAAATTGGTTGCCAGTCCTCCCTCCTTGTTGGGTCTAAATCCCCCCAAGCTTCTACACGAAGCAATATGATAGCACCTTTATCTGAAGCACGAGAGAGATTCAAGATTGTGCCCTCTTATCACCACCTGAATTTCAGTTAGTGGTGTATTATGGATTATAGCCTTGCTTATTCACGATAAGTAATGGGTTTTTTAATTAAAGCAAAGGCCATCAATTCTGTCGTTTCGATTAGATTTCCCCCTTTTTGAAACTGCATTTTGTTAATTGTAATTAGACAAAGCTACGAACGAAGCACTCAGATACATCTTGAAATTACATTCAACTGTGATTCATTCGCTGCTCTGTGAAATGACGCATGTTGCACATACCTGGGTATATATTGTGCTCGGTTCTGAATATTTATCTTCGGCAGATCGCTTTGCATCAGCGATACGGAAAGCACTGTAAACAATTGCTTCATCGGGTTCCCAATGCTTAGTCTAAAAAACAGTATTTTGTTAAATTTCTTTCCTACGAATCAAAATATTTTCCATAAATTTACCACAATAGACAAAATTAAACATCGTACATTCCAGCAGCATGCCAAATTCCGAAGAAAAAAGCTATCGGAAAAGGAATGTATCGACTTGCATAGACCTTGATGACTGCTCTCCTTGAGAGGCGTGTGTACATTTGGTCTCTTTGACTGTGACGAGATCTTCCTATGATGGGGTGAGCTCAGTGAGATTTCAACAGACTGATAGACTGTGTCAAGCCTAACGTATGCATTGGGTTAAATTGAGGTAATTTCACTAAAATTTGGAAGCATGAGAAGGCAGCCAGACAATTGTTTACAAATCCACGGTATATGATGGTGTAAGGTTGTTCCCCATTGATGGCAAAACCAGTACCAGGAACCATTGTAAAAGAATACGGGAAAAGCGATTTCAAACTGTAAAGGGGTCAGCGTTCTTCTCCAGGAGAGAAGAAAATCTCTCACAAATCACTCGAATCCAATTTATGAAATATATTCAAAATGATGTGAACATTGTTATAATATGATAGAGAACTACAGCGCGAAACAAGTCTCAGGGATCAAGGGTTATCGGGAGAAAGCAGGAGCGGGACAGTGAATTTGCAGGATGAGCCATGAGCGCATTGAACAACCAAGAAAGGTCGAAGGACCATATCGCTTATTCCTTCTCCTAATTCTACGTTTCTATCGCCATGCTTCCATTAAAAAACATCAAGTACACAGGTGGGCCTACAGTAGCTGTGTTTGCATTTGAAGGCATTACTGAGGAATTTCATTTTGCTCCAATTTCATCACGCAAGTTGACGTAGAATCTTGTAATTATCCAAACGAAGGTAATAATTGGGAGGATGTCCGAGTGCTGTTTGAACGTATCTGCAGTATTATACATATCTTACCTTCGTTGTATGCTCTGCACGTCCTTTCGATATTCTGCACGTCCCTAGAGGGAGGTAATTTAGAATAAAAAACTTTTGGCCCATAGAAAGAATCGTAGTAGCCAGTAAATCTAGCAGCATATACATTTTTTTAACTTTTCAGTTTGTATACATGTATGTAGCAAAACTAATATCACGATACCAATTGTTAAAAATCTACAGGATATTAGTACTCTTCGAGTTGTCGGAGCACATTCAATTACAGAATGTGTTTTTGCATCACCGACCCATTTTCTCAGACTCAACCCCTTATCCCACAACCTGCCCCAAAACACCAAGCATCTATCCTTCATGAACAAATCGGTGACTAACTCAAAAGTTAGCTTCCGAGAAACGATGCACTCGGTGAGATGGGGCGTATGTACCACAGACCAGCTAACGCATGCAGTGTCCGATCCAATATAACTCTCCAATATTATTTTCTCCGGGATTCTCCCACTCTCCAAAGACGTACAGATTTGTAGATTAAATGGCTTGGTATAATTGTAAATTCTCCCTAGTGTGTGTACGATAGTGTGAGTATGCCGGGGGGTCGCTGGTCGGCGCCGACTCGGTGGGCCGAATCATCTGTTTCCGAGCTGTGTTTCTAACTAAAGTATTGCTGAATTTTGATTAATTCTGGTTAATTTCATAACAATCTCGAGATCAAAAAGTTTGGGAGTCTTACCTTTACGTTTCACAATGAAAATAATGATTATAAGAGGTATCAATCCTGCTCCTATGCAACCAAAAATCGAGTTAGGAAATGGATTATCGAGTAATGAAACTGTAAACAATAAAATAATGGTCAGTTGTAATATATTTATAGTGTTAATAATAGGACAGGCTATTATTTCAAACGCATAATTCTGTCTTTGTTTATATCGAGTTGATGTCGACGGGAATAAACACACATGAACATTGCCCATGAACTCAATTGCTGTTTTTTTCATTTTTGTCTCATGCTAGTTGTGTGTAAATAACATAATCAAAGAATCATCTAGGTGCAGAAGAACCAAATATTTTCCTGCAACCAATTCTAAACAGTATATAAGTATGTAGCTTGGATATGTCGCAGAGCATAACAAGTAGTGATTTATAGCTGTGTCGGTACAACAAGTTTGTGGAATGTCCACGAATGGGAAGGGATAAAAAGTTATATACTCTTCACCTTGTGATTCAACAGTGTGGCTGGAAAAAAATCTCCACCGTCATTGCGTTTTTTGGCGACCCTGGTGTGCTCGAGGCAGAATTACAGACGATGCAGTATTCGTGGAATATTGGGAATGTAATTAAGGAAGTTGAATTTTGCTGTGAAATCCGATCCCAAATCGAATAGAGGCTTTTAAATTAATTCCAAGAGAGTGGTAGGAAAATCGAAGGTAGATTTCGCTCGCTGCGACTGAACAGTGGAAATACCATTAGTGACAAATGAGGTGCTGTACAACACAGAAACACATAATCCTTTGTTTTTTAAATCCAGAGTATCGATGGAAAACCGATTTTTTTGGAACCGTTCATTCTAATGATGTGCATGACCTCGTAGTCTACTTCCAAAGGCGAATTGACGTCCGCAGTATTCAGGGTGGCACGGCGACTATCGAAAATCCATAGAGAACACAGACGAAAATGCTCCTTTCCTGTAGAATATCAATGAGCTACCTGGAGGGGTTAGGCATGGCAGCAGATTCACGCTCTCTCCCTCAAACACAAGAAGCATTCCCTGAATGATTTTATTGATTTGCGGTAACGAATCGATTAAATTTGTCAAGAGTCCTATTAACAGAGCTTTAGTGAAAGGACGCGCACATATCAATTTCTGACCTGTCTCGTAATCTTACTTCAAATGCATCAAATGACAACTTACATGGGTCAGCTTTTATGTTTGGTTACAAGTTTTGTAAGAACCATAAACTGATTACTGCACAGGATCTTATTCCACCCACGCTTTCCAATCCGATAATTGAAGAGCAACATCCTATATCCAGCTTGTTCTCTGTAAAACTCTCTTCGTTGCTTTCCTTCGTATGCCTTCTTGAAAGTTTGTTTATTGATTAGTTGACTGGTTTCATTCTATGAGCGACAGCATTAATAACCAACATTTTGATTGAAGCTTTGTCGAATCTTTTTTATTCAAAACTCTTCATTGACGTCAGCTACTGCAATCATTCCTCAAAATTTCTTGTTACCTCTTTACAAAAGAAGTCTATCCAATATTTAGACAAACGCGAATTAATGTTATAACTTTTATAAGAAGAAAGTACAAATGCTGGATAAAACCGAATAGACACAAAAAAACGCTAGTAACTCAGCGGAACAGGCAGCATCTCTGGAGGGAAGGAATGGGTGACGTTTCGGGTCGGGTCTGAAGAAAGGTCTCGACCCGAAACGTCACCCATTCCTTCGCTCCAGAGATGCTGCCTGTCCCGATGAGTTACTCCAGCTTTTTGTGTATATCTTTAATTTTATAACTTGGTTGTTAGATTTTCTCCATTATGTACAAGTGTTTCCAATGTACAAGCAATGTTCATTATTCGGGCATGAAACAGCGTGTCCTCAAAATATTTTCAAAAATTCTGGCATTGATTTTCTAAAGCAGTTATTTTCTTAAATTATAACAATGGCAGATCAGGAAACGATGACAAAATGTTCAAATGTCTCAGAGAATCAATTAAATTGAAACCATTTGATAGATTCGTTTACGCGTGGGAGGAACCTGCCATCTTTTTGCAAAGTACATTGGAATTCATTGCAAATTGAATTCTAACAAATACTGTCAGTGATCTTGGAATTGCGTACCGTGATTCATTTAAAAAATGTCAATTATAACCAATGGTGCGAAATCTGCAAGCTTGGGATTAAGGCTCGATGCAAAAAGTAAAATATGGAGAGGATAAAGGATCAAGAATAATGGCAATTAAGAGAAGGACACACAGCAGTACTTTGTGAAATGGTGTCTTCCATAGGTGAGGCCATATGAAGAAAGTAGAAGTGCCATCTGTTTTATGTCTGTCCTATTTTATCTTACAAAAAATCAACACCGTGTTTAATTGAATTAAACGCCATTTGTCATTCCTCAGCCCATTCGTCGACTTGACCAAGATCCCGTTGTAACTTTTGATAAATCTCTTCACAGTCCACTAAACCACCATTGTTTGTGCTATCCACAAACTACCCTTGCACGCACATCCAAATCGTTAATGTAAAAGAAAACAGACAGTGAACCCATCCCCGATCCCTGTGGCATACCACTCGTCAGAGACATTTAGTCATAAAATCCATCCTCTACCATCACTATCTTTAAGGCAATTTCCCATTTTCAAGGCAATTCCGTATCCAATTGGCTAGCTCGCCCTGGATCAAATACGAACTAACCCTTCAGAGTAGTCAACCAGAATCTTATCAAATGCCATGCTAAGGTAGGCACTACACCGCACTGTCCTCGTCAATGTTCATGGTCACCGCTTCAAACCCCGTATTCAAATTCGTAAGACGCGAATTCACACGCACGAAGAAAATCTGACTATCCCCGGTCAGTCCACGCCTCTCCAAATGCATAGATAGATACACAATGCTGGAGCAACTCAGCGGGATAGGCAGCATCTCTGGATAGAAGGAATGTATGACGTTTCGGGTCGAGATCCTTTTCCGGACTGAAGAATGGTCTCGACCCGAAACGTAACGCATTCCTTCTATCCAGAGATGCTGTCTGTCCAGCTGAGTTACTCCAGCATTTTGTGTCTCTCTTCGGTGTAAACCAGCATGTGCAATTCCTTTCTACACACCTCCCCAAATACATGCAGACCCGGTCTCTCGGAATGTGTAAATCCAATTACTCCAGATCTTACCTTAGCGTGGAGTTTTGGCACGAAAATATACTTTCATAATCAATCGATTGCCAGCGAAAATCTTCGCAGTATATTTGAGGCATCAGTTTGTTTCGTTCGTGATGATCTGGTGCTTAATTTATGGTTTAACCCGGACCATAATGCATAATGCATGATGGAACAGGTTGTAATAACGTTCATGAGACACACACAAGTATGGACGTTTGTCCTAACATCGCCCATTGTTGTGGTACACAACATGTCAACGGTTATACATGTGCTAAACGGACAATATAGTTTATTAACCACACATTTTCCTAAGGTAATCATGCGTATGTGGCCAAATTGCATCGAAAATGTATCGTTATTCTTACCTCGACTGTAGAAAGTATAACTGATATTGGTTGGATTCGGAAGAGAAATATGAGATACCTGGCAGGTATAAACTGTCCCGCTCTCCACATGGCCTGTCTCGGTCAGGCAGCTCCAAGCTTCGTACAGTCCTGCTGTTGTCTGCGTTTTGTTTGGCTCAATCGTTTGTATAATATCTGACCCATTTTTGTACCAAGTAATATTCAGATCAAGAGGAAAGAACGTTGCTGTTTTACAAACGAGAATCAGAGTAACCGATGTGTTCTCCGGCAACATGGTGGTCAATCTCAGAGGAGTTGGGCGGTCTGGAAAATAAAACGATTTTTTTATTTCACCATTCCCGTAATTTTCGTGACGAATCAAATTCCATTGCAACCTCGAAAAAAATCTTAATTGAACTATATTTGTTTACAGCCTAGTTTTATAACCAATGCACTTACAGTGATTTCAAACGGTTAAGTGTTTTCCTTGTTGTGGTATTATCTAACGACTAATTTCCTTCCTTTTAAATCTCATCGTCGTATGCCTTGATTTTACAATTGCGGTCTATTGTCCAACAGTTACCTTACTTCATAAATATATCGTTTCCGTTTCTACTCGCAGCGCATGTAAATGATGCGTTCCGCTCTGTGCAGAGACATTAGGAGCCAAAGCAATAACTTGATTTTTTTTTTAATCGTCTTCGCGATTTTGATTATAATTTTGTGTTAATTGTACAAAATGTAATCCATAATAACAGCTCGACTATCAAAATTTAACAAATATATTCTTTCTCGTTGTTCAAATAACTAACTCGGGCAGCAGATTTATTCAGAAGTAACTTGAGGTTTAAAAAAAAGCTTTAATTTTCATGGTCAGAAGAAAGTGTGTGCTTGTGTGAAAACATATTGTACATCTGGACCAGAGGGAACAGCTAGCTATTTAGAGTTCAATTAAGCACAGAAGAGAGTATTGCATTACTTCGAGAACAATTATCCCAGCACCATCACATTGTCTTAAGAATTTTGGATGGTATGTAAAGGCCTCTGAGACGTTATCAATGACATTCATACATGAAAATGTCACTACCCCGTTCCATTTACAATAGCTCAAACAGTGATCAGCGTCTGCGTAAGCCACCCAAAATGTAGGCTTGAGATTCAAACTACAAGTACATTTGCACCATTTAAAAACAAACCGTTTTCAATATCTATATGATCTTAATTCTATTTCCATTGCTGCTATCGCTATAACCATAAGTGGAAAGTTAACGGAAAATATATGTTTATGTAACAATGTGTAGGAAGGAACTAGAGATGCTGGTTTAAGCCGAAGGTAGATAAAATGCGGTAGTATTTTATCTACCTTCCGAGCGGGTCAGACAGCATCTCTGGATAAAATGATTAGTTGACGTTTCGGGTCGAGACCCTTCTTCAGACTAAATGTAACAATACGGATATTTATCCCTCAATGATTGACTAGCTTCACGGCTCCTAAATAATTTCAAGTAGCATCCGGGACAATCAGAAATGTGACGAAACTTATACTACGGATTAACATGGTACCAATTGAGCAAGTGCAAAAGAAGTTCTCCAGAATGTTGACTGAAATAGAGGGGCCTAGTTGTATCGAGACACAGATGATGAGTAAAAAACGAGACATTTGGTGAACTTGGTTTATTCTCAGTAGAACATCGGAGGCAGAGGAGTAACCTTGTAAAAGGTTATTTTTTAAATATCGTGGCCACACAGACGGAGTTTTTTCCCCCCAGAATAGTGGAATCACGCACTATGAGGCACGGTTTTTAGGTAAAAGTGGAAAATGTAAAAGAGGAAGGTTTGCACACCTGGAACATCTGCCACCGGAGAGGGTGCAGTACAATATTAACATTTAAATTGCGTTAGACCCGTCATTACGCAGAAGAATTATAGAGGGATATGGGCCTAATGCAGGCAAACAGCATCAACATATACAAGTTGCACGGTCGGCAGAGACGACGTGGGCAGAACGGGCCAGTTGTTGTGTTGAATGATTCTATGATTCTGTAATTCCTTACAATTTAGATAAAAGAAGATGACAGGTCCAAAGAAATCAATTAAAAAATCTCCTTGATCAGTACCACATTCGGAACCCTACATACTTTCACTCTCAACTACCTGTGCCGTGTGTCGATGGTTTCTGTAACTCCATTCCCTCTGCGTTGAAGCAATTCTAAAATATAAGCGAAAGGTGTTTTAATTCTGTCAAGCAGAAGATGTGGAAGGCGTCATTTACTCTCACAATCAGTCTATTCGGATTCGTTGGTAATTGCGTCAAAAATACTATCTAACCCATCACACAAATCATATTATTTCAAAGCACACAGATGATGAAGAAAGCGCAATTTCTTCAACGTGATTGAGTTAATCGCTTTGAGTTGGTGAATAGACAATAGACAATAAGCCCTTTGAGCAGCACCGCCATTCCATGTGATCATGGCTGACCATCTCCAATCAATACCCCGTTCCTGCCTTCTCCCCATATCCCCTGACTCTGCTATCTTTAAGATCCCTATTTTGCTCTCTCTTGAAAGTATCCAGAGAACCGGCCTCCACCACCCTCTGAGGCACAGAATTCCAGACTCACAACTCTCTGTGTGAAAAAGTATTTCCTCGTCTCCGTTCTAAATGGCTTTCCCCTTATTCTTAAACTGTGGCCCCTGGTTCTGGACTCCCCCCAACAGTTGAAGTTGACCGATCTGGCTCACTCCTCTCCCCGAAACTCACCGTAAACTACCAGCTTTGTACCAGTCCCGTTTAAAACGTTGGTACGTGTCAAGCTGCAAAAATAGAGCCCGGCGTCCTTCGCTCTCACGTCCTCCAGCCGTAAGACAGCGCTTCCCCCTCTCAGGAAATAAAACTGGATTCTTTTATCTGCACTCTCATCCAGGAATCTATTATCCCCATCTCTCCACCAATGCACTTTGTACGGCCTGTTGTCTGAGAAGATTGGATAAATGCAGTAAAGCACTGCCGAGTCACCCCGCATCAAAACAGCTTCTGGAACATGTGTTACGGTCAACGGGCCATCGTCACCAGCTGTCGGGAAACGAAAAATCAAATTTAGGACTAAACTGAGGTATTGACCAAATTAATTGAAAATTGCACGAAAGGAGAATAAAAATAAAGATAAAGGATCAGCAAACTTATAAATTGATAATTAAGTTTCGGTCGGACTGTCTATAGTAAGAGTAAAATATACCGGCGCAGCTGACGTGAAGAACAATCAATTGCAGTAAGACACGTGTCATCACTCACGGCAAAACTGCATAGAACAGTCGAATGAAACAAGTGTCGAATAAATAGTGAGAGAGAAACACCGCGAGTATGCTTGGGTTCAGTGGGTGTGCCGGAAAGTGAATCTGCTCATGCTCATCTCATGCATGAGATGCCTCTCTGCGCATTGACGCGGATCAAAGGTGAAGTTAGTGGCTGCTCACACATTTCCGAAAACTTCACAAAGCATTTGCTGAACAACTACAGAAATTCAATGCAGCTAAAAATTGCTGCCATTGCGCTTTTGCCCATGCTCTCTATTAAGCAATGTCCTCGTACTGATCGTCCCGAATATGCTGTCCACGGTCGACCTATGTGAAAATACAGTGACGTTTCGCAGATGCGCCCTGCTTTGATTGCGCCAATACTTTCCATTCAACACGCCATGATGCGAAGCAATTAATCAGCAAGTAAATGGAGCCGTTCCAGATACCATTCAGCCCCCTCCTCCACTCCATGCCCAGCCTTCGCTACAGTTTATTGCCGTATGACATGCAATGCGCCAGAGGGCCACACTGCTGAGTTCATTGGCGAATTGAAAGGGTCATTCGTGATTGGCGAGCGGCTCACATCATGGTCAAAACTGGCAATTAATCGAGGATGTACATAAGAGAGTATTTCTCTGTCATCCAAACAGACCTCAGATCGGCAAGATTTACAGCTCTGCGATCGTCCGCGTCCATCCGAGCTGAGGCAGGAGTGGGGTGTCAACCATAAATTCGCCTGGATGATGGGACCAATTTGACGCCATCCCTATTGTTACAGAATTTTAAAAAAAAAAGATCGCTTTCGATTTGGGAACAACGGCAGGAATCAAAAGAACAAGAAAGAAAACTGAAGATAGACACAACATGCTGGAGTAACTCAGCGGGACAGGCAGCATCTCTAGGGAGAAGAAGGGGTTCGACCCGAAACGTCACCCATTGCTTCTCTCCAGAGATGCTGCCTAGCCCGCTGAGTTAATCCAGCATTTTGTGTCTACCTTCGATTTGAACCAGCATCTGCAGTTCTTTCTGACACATTTTGTCCGCTCCACTGCCAAATCTCCTCAAGGTATGTCTACTTTGAAGAAGTAAAACTGTCTGAAGAAGGGTCTCGACCCGAAACGTCACCCATCCCTTCTCTCCAGAGAGGCTGTTTGTCCCGCTTATTTACTCCGGATTTTTGTGTCTATCTTCCGCAAAATCAAAACGTTGGGAATAGGGAATATGCCATCTGAACACTCAAGGCTGCCCGCCTTTATGCAAATGTTTAATCCACCCTTGCCTCCATTCTCCTTCTGTGTCATTTCCCCATAGACTTCCATTCCTTGATATTTCAAACCAAATATCGGTCATCCCATTAAATACTTTCAATAATCTACCTTCAAAGGTATAAAAATTAAAGCGAAGAACTACAACGTAGCAAAGATGAGCGGGAAGCAAGAGGATAGGGTAATGTTTAAAGAACAACAGAAGATAACCAAAAAGACAATACGGGGAGAAAAGATGAGGTACGAAGGTAAGCTAGCCAGGAATATAAAGTGGGACAGTAAAAGCTTCTTTAGGTATGTGAAGGGCAAAAAATTAGTTAAGACCAAAGTTGGACCCTTGAAAAACGAAAAAGGTGAATTCATTATGGGGAACAATGAAATGGCAGATGAGTCGAACAGGTACTTTGGATCTGTCTTCACTAAGGAGGACACAAACAATCTTCCTGATATAGTAGTGGCCAGAGGATCTGGGTGACAGAGGAACTGAAGGAAATCCACATTAGGCAGGAAATGGTGTTGAATAGACTGATGGGACTGAAGGCTGATAAATCCCCAGGGCCCGATGGTCTGCATCCCAGGGTACTTAAGGAAGTGGCTCTAGAAATCGTGGATGCATTGGTGATTATGTTCCAATGTTCTATAGACTGAGGATCAGTTCCTGTGGATTGGAGGGTAGCTAATGTTATCCCACTTTTTAAGAAAGGCAGGAGAGAGAAAACGGGGAATTATAGACCAGTTAGCCTGACATCGGTGGTGGGGAAGATGCTGGAGTCAATTATAAAAGATGAGATAGCCGCACATTTGGATAGCAGTAACAGGATCGGTCCGAGTCAGCATGGATTTACGAAGGGGAAATCATGCTTGACTAATCTTCTGGAATTTTTTGCAGATGTAACTAGGAAAATGTACAAGGGAGAGCCAGTGGATGTAGTGTACCTGGACTTTCAGAAAGCATTTGATAAGGTCCCACATAGGAGATTAGTGGGCAAAATTAGGGCACATGGTATTGAGGGTAGAGTGCTGACATGGATAGAGAAGTGGTTGGCAGACAGGAAACAAAGAGTAGGGATTAATGGGTCCCTTTCAGAATGGCAGGCAGTGACTAGTGGGGTACCGCAAGGCTCGGTGCTGGGACCGCAGCTATTTACAATATACATCAATGATTTGGATGAAGGGATTCAAAGTAGCATTAGCAAATTTGCAGATGACACAAAGCTGGGTGGCAGTGTGAACTGTGAGGAGGATGCTATGAGAATGCAGGGTAACTTGGACAAGTTGGGGGGAGTGGGCAGATGCATGGCAGATGAAGATTAATGCGGATAAATGTGAGGTTATCCACTTTGGTAGCAAAAACAGGAAGGCAGATTACAATCTAAATGGCGTCAAGTTGGGAAAGGGGGAAGTACAACGGGATCTTGGGGTCCTTGTACATCAGTCTATGAAAGTAAGCATGCAGGTACAGCAGGCAGAGAAGAAAGCGAATGGCATGTTGCCCTTTATAACAAGAGGAATCGAATATAGGAGCAAAGAGGTCCTTCTGCAGTTGTACAGAGCCCTAGTGAGACCACACCTGGAGTATTGTGTGCAGTTTTGGTCCACTAATTTGAGGAAGGACATTCTTGCTATTGAGGGAGTGCAGCGTAGGTTTACAAGGTTAATTCCAGGGATGACGGGACTGTCATATGCTGAGAGAATGGAGCAGCTGGGCTTGTACACTCTGGAGTTTAGAAGGATGAGATGGAATCTTATTGAAACATATAAGATTGTTAAGGGTTTGGACACGCTGGAGGCAGGAAACATGTTCCCGATGTTGGGGGGAGTCCAGAACCAGGGGGCCACAGTTTAAGAATAAGGAGTAAGCCATTTAGAACGGAGACGAGGAAACACTTTTTTCTCACAGAGAGTGGTGAGTATGTGGAATTCTCTGCCTCAGAGGGCGGTGGAGGCAGGTTCTCTGGATGCCTTCAAGAGAGAGCTAGATAGGTCTCTTAACAATTGCGGTGTCAGGGGATATGGGGAAAAGGCAGGAACGGGGTACTGATTTGGGATGATCAGCCATGATCACATTGAATGGTGGTGCTGGCTCGAAGGGCCAAATGGCCTACTCCTGCACCTATTGTCTATTGTCTAAAACTCCATGGGGAAAGAAGATTCAGCTCCTTCCGTGAAAAGCACTTCTTTGCGACTCGATTTTAAATAGCTGTCCCCTTTTCTTGAGACGGGGATCTTCGATTGAGCAGAGCAGACAGCACCTGTGGGATGTTAATATTTCACGTCGAAGCCTTTGGTCAGAACTGAGACGGCAACAGGAGAACTGGAGAAAGCAGAACTGTTAGTTTAGTTTAGTCACCTTTCTTCTCCAATGAAATCCTACCGACCCTGTCATTCTGCGGCGAAATCCGCCATTCTGCTGACATGAAATAATACCTCTTCTTCCATCTTCCAAGACTACAGTCTTCGACTTCCTTGCCCGCAGCAGAACAGGTCAGATCTGTAATGTTAATTCTCAAATCACACTGTCAAATTTACTGAACATTCCCTGCACTTCTGTCGCACGTTTTCCAGCATTTATACGTTCCAGTCCTATTCGAAATGTCCCCTTTGCCTTTCTGGCCGTCCTAAATGTTCTGCAACTTGAAACTAAATACCTTTCCCTCTATGTCATTTTGCCATTGAGAATTAGACCGAGAGCGTTTTTTTTTTCATTTTCTCTCCACTGACGCTGCGAATGTTGAATGCCGAATGTTCTGGTTGTTGAAATATGTGGATGTTTTGGAGACGGTGCAGAAGAGGTTTACCCGAATACCGTCAGGAGTTGAGGGCATCAGCTTGAAGGATAGATAGGACAAACTTGGATTGTTTTCTCTCGAACGTCAGAAATTAAGGGGAGTCCTGACAGAAGTATACAGAACTATGAGAGGTCTAGATAGGATAGTCAAGCAGTGCCTTTTTTTTACCAGGGTGGGACAGCCAGTCTAAGGGGTTCTAAGCTTTAAAGTGAGCGGACAAAGTTTAAAGATGAGCGGGGCAAATTGTTCACAGAGATGTTGTGTGTGCCTGGAATGCGCTGAGTGGGGTGGTGGACGCAGATACGATAGCAGGGGAGTTTACCTTTGCTTTGGATCCCGAGTCACTGTTGTGACTGGTTCAGAGCTCAATTCTACGTTCTTCTCGTGATGACAGGTGGTGATCAACCATGGCATTATGTTCGGTGTAGATATTGTGAGTCAAGAGCTGTTCTTGAGCTGTACATTTCTGTGGTTTATGGTCTTAAAGAAAAGTTGTACAACCAGTCACTTATTTCCATTAGTTCAAACATAATTTATGCTAATGCGCAAGACTTATCGTTGTTCAATTTCAGGGAGCAGAATTCCAATCTTCAGAGATGTAGAGCCTTTGATCGTTCACGCTGACCTGTTAGATTGAATGATGCAGCGTAGTGGAAATGTAAATTGCAAGGGTTGTAATTTGCGATGTCACCACTGGATTACATTCCAATTCGTGCCAGACACCGGAATTTCTCAAGAAAATAAGGGAACTGTTGAAAACGGCGCCAGTGTTAGTTTGCAATATATCTGGTGCCTTCTGCCCTCACCACTATCTTCCACCAACAGTGGTCATATATTCCCTCACAGATCTTTGCTTCTCCTTTGCTCGCTTTCAAGAGTGAGTTAGATTTAGCTGTTATGGCTAAGGGAATCAAGGGATATGGGGGAAAAGTCGAACGGGGTACTGATTTTGGATGATCAGCCATGATCATATTGAATGGCGGTGCTGGCTCAAAGGCACGAATGGCCTACCCCTGCACCTATTTTCTATGTTTCTATGTCCTATGCTTCTTTGAACCCGGAGGCGTAGTCAGCCAATTTAAAAGCAAAGGTCCCAGTGCATTGTTTTAGGTCGTGAGTCATTGATGTGGTAGGTTCTGGGATCAGTTCCACGTTCTTCTGGTGATGACTGGTGGTGACCAGTTAATGGAGAAGAGTTCAAGAACAGAACCAATAACAAGGATGGCTGAAGCAAAGTGAATGCAGAATTGAATGTTAAATAATCTACAACCAAGCTTCGTCAGTGGTGCCAGCGCATGGTCCACCTTAATTTCTTTCCTGAAATCCGCGACAACCTGACAATTCCAATCATTCTGCGTGATATAAAGAAAAGGTTTAGTGCACATGATAGAGGAACCAGAAAACATCCAGTCTACAGTCCAAGGATTTGTAATCTGGAACTAATTACCTTTTGAATTAAATTGCATCTGTGCAGCCAAGTACTGGCATTTACCTTCCAATTGGAAAATAAATCCATTCTGCTCATTGGTCGATTTTCAATATGCTGTTTCCCAAACAGCGTATACCATATATAACGTACGTAACGTTACTTGCCTGTGCTGGGCTGACTACGTCACATCCACCTCTGCAAGCCACAGAATACTTAACTTAAGTAGATTAAGGTTAGCCCATTGTCGTTATATCTAATTGCTGGAGCACCCAATAACACTATGACAACACTATTAGCAGGACAGTTGTGATTTGTGTTTCAATGGTTCAATTGTTCTTTATTTTCACGTATGCATTGCAGTGAAATTATTTTTGCACAACTCACACACACAGTCACCATGTTTTGGCGCCTGTTACAAAAAGACAAAGCCGGAAGTCCACATGCTGGATGCATAGGAGCGCACCCGATCCAGATAAGGCTAAGTGAGCCCCAATCTGTTGCAGTGCCTCCTCCATTGCCCTTGACGGGTTTGGTCGTGAACCGACGTCCATCCCTTCGCCCGACCCGCGGGCGCTTCCCGCAGCTGACCTTGATGGTTAGGGATGGGCAATGAAATGGGCCTTGCAGTGAATCAACAACATTTAAAATCAATGGGTAAAATTAATTATCGCAAATTTCTGGTCACGAGGAGAATAGAATCAAATGCTTTTAATTCCTTTAATTCCACCCTTTGTTGCTATTAGGCTGTGGGCCGAGGAGCTTTTTTGTGCAGTTTCGTGACCCAACTCATGGAACTACATGACATTTTCACATATTGTGTAAAAATATTATATAAATCATCCCTGAAACTCGTCAAGAACAAAATTTGCACATTTTTATTAAATTAGAGAAAAAACGGAAAATCTTCGGGTATTTTTAGTCCAATCAAAGCACGTTTACAGGAATAAGTTAGGTGGATGTTACTAAAAGTACATCTACTGCTGTCAGCAGCAGCCCATTTGCTTCATCAGCCTTTCAAGAAGTAGATGTACTTTTAGTAACATCCACCTAACTTGTTCCTTCCCTGCTCTCATGGTTCAGATGGATTAAAAAAAAACTGGGAGGCTTTTATTGTAAGAAAAGAAAACTTTTCTCCGCTAAAAGAACTCTGCAACTATGATTGAGCACGCCCAGGAGTGACAGAGGTCACATCAATGGGTAACCTTTTTAACCTAATCTTACCTTCCACTAACCTAATATTAACCTTTTTTCACTCAGTTTTATTCCACCAGGGAGGTCTTACCTTCCACTACCTGCAACCTCCGGTAACCACGTTCAACTAGCATCGCATCCGGCTTCGACTAAAAATGTACCTATTTTTAAAATGGCAACCTATTTTAAGTCGAGGCCGGTTTTGAATCTTTTGAAATAATCGCCGGAACATAGAAGAAGCGGTAACCACTTACGACCATTAGAGAGAGTGACAAAAACCTCCAGGAACCTCACGGAAACCTTGGGTGGGGCGCAAAGTCTCCAGAGGTTTCCGTTCAGGTTTCCTACGTGGGACAGGGGCTTAAGGATTTGAGTATAGGAGCAGGGAGGTTCTACTGCAGTTGTACAGGGTCTTGGTGAGACCACACCTGGAGTATTGCGTACAGTTTTGGTCTCCAAATCTGAGGAAGGACATTATTGCCATAGAGGGAGTGCAGAGAAGGTTCACCAGACTGATTCCTGGGATGTCAGGACTGTCTTATGAAGAAAGACTGGATAGACTTGGTTTATACTCTCTAGAATTTAGGAGATTGAGAGGGGATCTTATAGAAACGTACAAAATTCTTAAGGGGTTGGACAGGCTAGATGCAGGAAGATTGCTCCCGATGTTGGGGAAGTCCAGGACAAGGGGTCACAGCTTAAGGATAAGGGGGAAATCCTTTAAAACTGAGATGAGAAGAACTTTTTTCACACAGAGAGTGGTGAATCTCTGGAACTCTCTGCCACAGAGGGTAGTCGAGGCCAGTTCATTGGCTATATTTAAGAGGGAGCTAGATGTGGCCCTTGTGGCTAAAGGGATCAGAGGGTATGGAGAGAAGGCAGGTACGGGATACTGAGTTGGATGATCAGCCATGATCATATTGAATGGCGGTGCAGGCTCGAAGGGCCGAATGGCCTACTCCTGCACCTAATTTCTATGTTTCTATGTTAAGGGTAAAAATACCCTAATGGCACTTATCTACAGGCCCCCAAACAGTAGCCTGGACATTGGGTGCAAGTTGAATCAGGAGTTAAAATTGGCATGTAGCAAAGGTAATGCTGTGTTGTTATGGGAGATTTCAACTTGCAGGTAGACTGAAAAAAATCAGGTTGGTACTGGACCCCAAGAAAGGGACTTTGTTGAATGCCTTTGTGATGGATTCTTAGAGCAGCTTGTATTGGAGCCTACCAGGGAGAAGGCAATTCTGGATTTAGTGTTATGTAATGAACCGGATTTGATAAAGGAACTTGAGGTTAACGAGCCATTTGGAGGTAGTGACCATAACATGGTCAGGTTTAATCTACAATTGGAGAGGGAGAAGGGTAGATCAGAGGTGTCAGTGTTACAGTTGAATAAAGGGGACTATGGGGCCATGAAGAGGAGCTGGCCAAAGTTAACGGGAAAGATACCCTAGCAGGGATGACAGTGGAACAACAATGGCAGGTATTTCCAGGAATAATGCAGAAGGTGCAGGATCAGTTCATTCCTAGGAGGAAGAAAGATTCCAAGGGGAGTAATGGGGTGACCGTGGCTGACAAGGGACATCAGGGACAGTATAAAAATAAAAGAGAAGAAGTACAACATAGCATAGATGAGCTGGAAGCAAGAGGATTGGGTAATGTTTAAAGAGCAACAGAAGATAACTAAAAAGACAATACGGGGAGAAATGATGAGGTACGAAGGTAAGCTAGCCAAGAATATAATGGCGGATAGTAAAAGCTTCTTTAGATATGTGAAGAGGAAAAAATTAGTTAAGACCAAAGTTGGACCCTTGAAGACCGAAAAAGGTGAATTTATTATGGGGAGCAAGGAAATGGCAGATGAGTTCAACAGGTACTTTGGATCTTCAGGTCTTCACTAAGGAGGACACAAATAATCTTCCTGATATAGTAGTGCCCAGAGGATCTGGGGTGATGGAGGAACTGAAGGAAATGGTGTTGGGTAGACTGATGGGACTGAAGGCCGATAAATCCCCAGGGCCTGATGGTCTGCATCCCAGGGTACTTAAGGAAGTGGGTCTAGAAATCGTGGATGCATTGGTGATAATTTTCCAATGTTCTATAGATTGAGGATCAGTTCCTGTGGATTGGAGGGTAGCTAATGTTATCCCACTTTTTAAGAAAGGCGGGAGAGAGAAAACAGGGAATTATAGACCAGTCAGCCTGACATCGGTGGTGGGGAAGATGCTGGAGTCAATTAAAAGATGAAATAGCCGCACATTTGGATAGAAGTAACAGGATCGGTCCGAGTCAGCATGGATTTACGAAGGGGAAATCATGCTTGACGAATCTTCTGAAATTTTTTGAAGATGTAACTAGGAAAATGGACAAGGGGGAGCCAGTGGATGTAGTGTACCTGGACTTTCAGAAAGCATTTGATAAGGTCCCACATAGGAGATTAGTGTGTAAAATTATGGCACATGGTAGAGTGCTGCTGACATGAATAGAAAATTGGTTGGCAGACAGGAAACAAAGAGTAGGGATTAACAGGTCCCTTTCAGAATGGCACGCAGTGACTAGTGGGGTACCGCATGGCTCGGTTCTGGGACCGCAGCTATTTACAATATACATCAATGATTTGGATGAAGGGATTCAAAGTAACATTAGCAAATTTGCAGATGACACAAAGCTGGGTGGCAGTGTGAACTGTGAGGAGGATGCTATGAGAATGCAGGGTGACTTGGACAGGTTGGGGGAGATGAAGTTTAATGTGGAAAAATGTGAGGTTATCCACTTTGGTATCAAAAACAGGAATGCAGATTACTATCTAAATAGCGTCAAGTTGGGAAAAGGGGAAGTACAATGGGATCTGGGGGGGTCCTTGTTCATCAGTCTATGAAAGTAAGTATGCAGGTACAGCAGGCAGTGAAGAAAGCGAATGGCATGTTAGCCTTTATATCATGAGGAGTCAAGTATCGGAGCAAAGAGGTCCTTCTGCAGTTGCACTGGGCCCTAGTGAGACCACACCTGGAGTATTGTGTGCAGTTTTTGTCCCCTAATTTGAGGAAGGACATTCTTGCTATTGAGGGAGTGCAGCGTAGGTTTACAAGGTTAATTCCCGGGATGGCGGGACTGTCAAATGCTAAGAGAATGGAGCAGCTGGGCTTGTACACTCTGGAGTTTAGAAGAATGAGAGGGGATCTTATTGAAACGTAGAAGATTGTTAAGGGTTTGGACACGCTAGAGGCAGGAAACATGTTCCCGATGTTGGGGGAGTCCAGAACCAGGGGCCACAGTTTAAGAATAAGGGGTAAGCCAATTAGAATGGAAATGAGGAAACACTTTTTCTCACAGAGAGTTGTGAGTCTGTGGAATTCTCTGCCTCAGAAGGCAGTGGAGGCCGGTTCTCTGGATACTTTCAAGAGAGAGCTAGAGGTGAGGGAGGAATAAAGGAGAGGTGAGGGAGGATAGCTCTTAAAGATAGCAGAGTCAGGGGATATGGGGAGAAGGCAGGAACGGGGTACTGATTGGGGATGATCAGCCATGATCACATTGAATGCCGGTGCTGGCTTGAAAGGCCGAATAGCCTACTCCTGCACCTATTGTCTATTGTCTATTCCCCACTTCCTACCTCCCCCACTTCCCCCCTTCTCTACTCCCCCTTCTCTCCCTCCTCACCTCCACCCTCTTTTCCTTCTCCTCCTACCCTCCCCAATTCCTCCTTCACCTCTCCTTTCCCCTACCCTTAGTCACTCCCACCCTCCCTCCCTCCCTCCATTTCTCCCTCCATAACTCCTCCCCATCCCTACTTCCCTTCTCTCCCTCTATCCCCTCTCCTCCCCCAATCTCCCTCCCCACGATCTCGAGGTTGCTGCTCCTCTCCCTTCTTGCGTGCCCCGGAGGAGCATCAGCCATTGGCGTGGACCCTCGCCTTGGCCCAGAAGCACCAGCAACTACGGCCAAGCAGGCGTCTGGGGGGAGGGGGGGGATGGAGAGCTCGGAGAAAAGACAGTGGAAGAGCCATGGGGGAGAGGGGAGTATCACGGGGGAGGGGGACAGGAGCCAGCGAGGAGGACCAGAGGGGAAGTGGCTGGAGCTGCAGGGCATTATGATGGTGGTGCGTTATGATGGCGGTGCGTTTGGGACTCACAGTGCGCACTGGATGCTATCCTCCGCCGGGATCAGATTCTCCGCTTTCCGTTTGGCGACATCTCCCGGTCCGGGCCAGGCCGGGCCGCTTCCGGTCCCTCCGAAAATTATGTCCGGATCAAGACTTCCGCCGGCCACCCACAGCGTCCCTCAGCTCCAGTAAAGATGCAATGGTGCAGGAAGGGGCGGACCGTCCCAGAGAGTGACAGGAGAAGAGACTAATTTTAAGACTTTAAACCTCGCTAACTTTTACAATAAACCACCGATCGGAACGAAACCTGTTGCACTCGCAACACAGGAGAACGGTGAGTGAGGTGGCAAAAAATCGTAGTGCTATAGCGTACCGTTTTTGCGCAAATAGAAAAAACACGCAAACTGGAAGAGCACAAGATCAGAGTTTTAGTTATGTATAGATAGATTATGTATAGATAGATAGATAGATAGATAGATAGATAGATAGATAGATAGATAGATAGATAGATAGATAGATAGATAGATAGATAGATAGATAGATAGATAGATAGATAGATAGATAGATAGATAGATAGATAGATGAATCAATCTTGGTCTCAAAACAGCTGTCTTAGTGTCTCCCCATACCATTCAACCTCTTGTAATTCAAATGTCCATCAGCCACACTTCCAGCATTAGCCATGACAGAGGATTTTATCGCAGAAGAGAGAAAATAGGGAGCTATTGTCCAGTTAGCTACACTTTACCTAACAGAGCACAATGAACATGGCAATAAAAAGTAACAATGGTTATCATTTTATCTGATCAAACTAAATTTATTAGAAGTAAGAACTCATGGTATTAGAGATGATTAATGAAAGATCAAATGTCAGAGCACAAGAATATTTTCGGAATTTCATATTTGCAGACTTTGCAGAGATGTGTGACACTACAATCTGCATTGTGGTCTACAAACATATCCCAACCTACTGGTGATAGAGACCAGAGCCACAAAGGAGCCAAGGCTTTAGGAAGCAAAAAATTTGGACAATGTTGAAAGGCAAAACACGGTAGATGAAGCATATTGTGGGAACATTTTATTTTGATACGAAGAATAGAACAACTCATTCTTTGGAAAAGATAATATTTGAAGCCAATGAATTTGGCCCAGTCTTTATGTATGAACATAATTTTGCATTCAATTTTAGCCGACCTTGGTTACGTCCGGGGAAAGCCCTACCCATTGGGAAAATATAACGGACATTTCCCTGTGCAACTTAGAAACATGAAACAGTAGAGCACAAGAACAAACCCCACGGGACACACTGACTGTGGCAAGCGTGATGCCAAGATTGTCTCTTATCCACCTGTGCACATTTCTTATCCCTCCATTACCTGCACATCCATATGCCTGCCCAAAAGCATCTTAAATCCTACTATCATATCTGCCTCACCCAACAACACTGACGATGCATTCCAGACACTCACCACCCTCTGTGTAGAAAACATATATCCTTTGCACTTCACCGTTTGCACCTTAAAGCTATGCCGTCTAGGTTTTTTTTCCATCCTGAGAAAAAGGTCTGCCTAACCTATCTGTGCCTCTCATAATTTTGTATACTTCTATCAAGTAGCCCTGTAATCTCTGGCACTACAGGGAAAACAATCCAAGTCTGCCTATCCTCTCCCTAATACCACCTAATCCAGGCAACATTCTGGTAAACCTCCTCTGCACCCTTTCCAAAGCCTCCACATCCTTCCTGTAGCTTGACCAGAACTGCACACAATATTCCAAATGTGGTCTAATCAAAGTCCTATAAAACTGCATCATGACACCCTGAGTCTTATACTGAATGCATCAACCTATGAATGCAAGCATCATACCAATCTATCTAATTGTGTTGCCACTTTTGGCGTGCTACGGATGGACCCCAATATCCCTCAGTAGATCAACACTGTTGAGGGTCATGCCATTAATTTTTTTTTTCCCCTTATATTTGTAAAGTGCATCACCTTGCACTTACTTAGATTAAACTCTATCTGCCATTTCTCCCCCCATTTCTACAGCTGATCTATATCCCACTGTATACATTGACAGCCTTTCTCACAGTCTGTGATGCCAGCAATCTTGGTGTCATCTGCAAACATTATTTACCAACTCATTTAGTGTACGTGTTAAAGAAGGAACTGCAGATGCTGGAAAAGCGAAGGTACACAAAAATGCTGGAGAAACTCAGCAGGTGCAGCAGCATCTATGGAGCGAAGGAGATAGGCAACGCTTCGGGCCGAAACCCTTCTTCAGACTGCTGTCTCCGGAGGGAGGAGGAGAACTTCTTCAAAGTAGGCATACCTTGAGGGGATTTCGCAGAGGAGTAGACAACGTGTTAAAGAAGGAACTGCAGATGCTGGAAAATCGAAGGTACACAAAAATGCTGGAGAAACTCAGCGGGTGCGGCAGCATCTATGGAGCGAAGGAGATAGGCAACGTTTCGGGCCGAAACCCTTCTTCAGACTGGTGTACGTATTTAGTGTACGTATATGTCCAAGTCATTTATATGTATCACAAATGGCAGAGGTCCTGACAAAGACCCATGTGAACTCCACTGGTCAGAGATCTCTAGCCTGAATGTTACGCTTTACCACAAGATAACGTTTCTGAGGAAACATGGCGTTTAAAACTTTACATCAAATTTTTACATTTACAGAAAATTTTCAAAATTTACATTCCTTTCCTAAATGTTCGAACAGATTACCAAGCCATTTAAATGCCTGTGGAAGTTCTTAAATTATTTGGAAACTAGCTATGAGGTTAGATAAACTTGGATTATTTTCCCTGGATTATCAGAACATGGTGCCAGGGGAAATGGGAGAAGCCGAAATGATCACCCAGTTTAAAAGGCATTTAGACAGGCATATGAACAGGCACAGAATGGAGTGATATGACCATGTACAGGCAGCTGGGATTAGTTTGAATTGATATCATTGTCTGTGCAGACATTGTAGGCTGAATGTACTGTTCCTGTGCTGAACTATGTTCTATGTAAAGTGCAGGCATTTGTTAATCTCCTCTGAATTTACTGAGCAGTGCAAGCTGACTGCGGGCTTGTCAATAGTTATGGGAGGGTAGAATCTGCTTCCAAACACACCATCTGATGCTTCCTTTGATGTTCTGATAATCCAGGGAAAACAATTATATTTTACCGTGAACATCTACAGATACAAGAAAGTTAAAATAACAACTGAAAACGCTGGAAATGTTTTCAGCATTTCTGTTTGTATTTCCTTCATGCTGCTGGGACGGTCATCTCGGAGAGCCTCCATGCTGAGGATGCAGTCAAACACTTCCAGCAAATTGCTGCTGTGGGAAATATAAAGACTTAATATATTGCAGAATTCAGGGTGGACGATTGCAAAATCCACAATCTCTATAATCTCCAATTTTTTTACACTACAATTGTTACGCTCTATCATTTATGTATGATTTATTTAGTTCTAGTATGATTTCACTCGATCGTATGCAAAATAGAGCATTTCATGGAATCTAGGGATACATGACAATAAAATAACTATTGACCTTTTGAACTAATGGAAAAATGGAGCGCATCCATGAACAAATAACAAGCAAATAATCTGAGGACAGAGTATGTGAGTTAGCAAGGTGGAGCTGTGTGTATTCAGAACACTTATCTGGGCACAAAGGACTGGAAATGCTGATTTGCAAAAAAAAATAAAAAATGCTGGAGTAACGCAACTGGACAGGCAGCATCTCTGGAGAACACAGTGGTGGCATGGTGGCACAGCGGTAGAGTTGCTGCCTTACAGTGCCAGAGACCCGGGTTTGATTCTGATTATGGGTGCTGTCTGTACGGAGTTTGTATATTCTACCCGTGACTGAGTGGGTTTTCTCCAAGATTTTCGGTTTCTTCCCACACTCCAAAGACATATAGGTTTTTAGGTTAATTGACTTTGTTATAAATGTAAACTAAATTGTCCTCATGTGTGTAGCGTGGTGTTAACATGCTGGGATTGCTGGTCAGTGCGGACTTGGTGGGCTGATGGGCTTCTTTCCACGCTGTATCTCTAAACTAAACAAAACATGAGTAGGCAACGTTTCGAGTTGGAACGCATCTTCGGAGTGATTGTAGTAGGGGGATACATCTGGAAGTGAGGTATGGGCAGGACAAAGTCTGGCAAGTGATAGGCTGATAATCGTGAGATGGTTGGACAAAATTCAGAGATTAAAAATTGAAGGCTGTGAGATGAGAGATGTGAAACGTAAATCCAGAGGAGTGGAATCCTTCTGCCTTTTCGCTCCTCTCTTCCCTGCGAACCATTTGCACACCAATTTCTCCCACAATCCTCCCCCCTTTACCCAGCCCCTTCAACCTGTGTCCTTTCCTCCAGCTTCACATTTCACACGCCAATTTAGACCTCAAATTTCCCCATTGTCGTTTAAATGGATCGCTCGTGCAGCCGCATGCCAGTCTCCCCATTCCCATCATATAGTGGTAGGAGTAATTCGGAGACTACTGCTCTTGAATTCCTGTGCTAACCTTGTAATTTGAATATTACAAGACATGCAGGTACAGCAAGCAGTGAAGAAAGCAAATGGCATGTTGGCCTTCATAGTGGGAGAATTTGAGTATAGGAGCAAGGAAGTCTTACTGCAGTTGTACAGGGCCCTGGTGAAACCATACCTGGAGTACTGTGTGCAGTTTTGGTCTCCTAATTTGAGGCAGGACATTCTTGCTATTGAAGATGTGCAGCGCAGGTTCACTAGGTTAATTCCCGGGAAGACGGGACTGGCATATGATGAAAGATTGGACCGACTAGGCTTATATTCACTGGAATTTAGAAGGATGAGAGGGCATCATATAGAAAAATATAAAATTCTTAAGAGATTGGACAAACTAGATGCAGCAAAAATGTTCCTGATATTGGGGAAGTCCAGAACCAGGGGTCACAGTTTAAGAATAAGGGGCAGGCTATTTAGGACTGAGATGAGGAAAAGCTTTTTCACCCAGGGAGTTGTGAATCTGTGGAATTATCTGCCACAGAAGGCAGTGGAGACCAATTCACTGGATGTTTTCCAGAGAGAGTTAGATATAGCTCTTAGGGCTAAATGAATCAGGGGATATGGGGCAAAGCAGTAACGAGGTACTGATTTTGGATGATCAGCCATGATCACATTGAATGGCGGTGCTGGCTCGAAGGACCGAATGGCCTACTCCTGCACCTATTGTCTATTGACTATTGTCTATTGTCTATTGAATGGCGGAGTTGGCTCAAAGGGCTGAATGACCTACTCCTACACCTATTTTCTATGTTTCTATGTTACAGATATTTGCCTTTGTAGTGAGTGAAAAGCACACGTGGAAAATTTAAGACATTCTAAATGCTGGAAGTTACAAGCCTCTGTTCAGGACTGCAAAGATTTGCACTTGAACGTTGAGCAGATTCCAAAAGATCTTGAATGGATTGGAGGACATTACTTATCGGATGTAGTTGGCCAAAGGACCCACTTCTGTGCTCCCCAGTCTATTCCAGTTTTCCTCTGAATGTTTCCACTTTGTTCATGCTGAACATCCTCCACTTGAAGGTGGTAGATGTAGGCTGCTGTATCCAGACCCCCACTCCAGGGAACAGCCGATCCCCTGAATGTTTCAATCACCACTCCCTGGACTGCCCTGCCTGAGTGCTGGTAGCATTAAACTTGGACCGAGGATCGCCAGAAAGAAAATGCTTTGCCTTATTTTCAATGTTAAAATATACCTTAATTTTCAATGGTTCGATGGTAGTTTATTGCCACATATACCGAGGTAGAGTGAAATTCTCTTTCTGCTTCCAACAGCCCACTACACCATCGAGGTGCAATGCACTGCCTCCCATGCCCTTGCCCTCTTGGAGCAGCACCCAGCCTAGGCTGCTGCAGGCCTTCCAGCAGCCCACTTCACTGTTGAGGTTCACTGCACTGCCACCCGCAGCCATCTGCTTACTGGCCATTTGTTCCTTGTGTCCCCCGCCACAGTCATCTTGGATATCTTCTCCAGGCCTCAGGAATGAACAGGGAAGGGCTTAGCGGCTTGCCTCTTGGGGACGATGGGTGAACCAGGCCTTCTGCCAGAGGTTACACACGGCACCACAGTTTGCCGTGCAGCACCACAGTCACATATTTTCATTTGAATTATAGTGCAGAAACAGGACCTTGAGCCCACCAGGTCCCTGCCATCAATCATACATCCATTTACACCAATCCTACTTTACTCTCCCCACATTCCATCAAATCCTCCCACCCCCCAAATGTCACAAGTGTTTTAATGTCATATGTCCCAGATCTTCTTCTTATCGAGTCCACACACAAGATTAGAAGTTGTTCAGCCAGAGCTGAATACACTTCTCGGCATCTGCCTACAATGGTGTCTGTCTTGTGCTTCTTGTGCGTGATGGTAGAAAGATTGGTGAAAACAGGGCCGCGATGTGAACGTTCTTTCCTTGACCCCATGTCCCAGATAGAACAATGAAATTCTTACTTGCTCAAATGTTACTTCTCACCTTTATTCTCGAGGCAATGTACAGCAGTCAATTAATTTACTAACTCACGTCCTTGGGATGTGGGACAGAGGGAACTCACGCAGTTGCAGGGAAAGGTGCAAAGTCTGCACAAGCAGCACCCTAGGTCAGGATCAAACTCGGGTTGCTGTAGCTTTTAGGGAGCTACTTTAATTGCGGTGACACTGCTTTCTACATAACTAATACTGTATACCATAGATTCTTGAGTCACATAAATTTCATCCCAGTTCAAATGGAAATAATTGCATACTCAAAGTTTTGGTTGAACCATCCGTTCTTACATGAGCAGCATGGTGCCATCTCACCATTCCTGTCACAAGTTTGCTTTCAATTTCTATATCTTCCTTTGAACTGTTCTGATATTGAGTTAGTGACATGGATTCTGCTGTCACCGAGAAACAGAGGGAGGAGAGAGAGAGAGAAAGAGAAAGAGAAAGATTTTGGTACCAATGTCTAGTTTTTTCAGTCTTTTTATTTTCACTGCCTTGTAGAAGTTATGTGAAATTTTATATCATTTAAGTTTTTGTATGTTATCTGAGTCAACGTGCCTGTGATGCTGTTGAAAGCACGAGTTTCATTGCACATTTAGTTCACCGTACTCTCGCAAATACCAATAAACTCAGCTTGAAGACTTGAGGGATATGAGAAAAACAGGGGGAAAAGTGAGAAAAAAAGAGATAGTGAAAGAAGAGAGAGAGACGAGAGAGGAGAAAAGCAAGAGGAGAGGGCACAGGGAGAGAGAGGGAGATAGAGAAAAAGCAAGAGGGAGAGAGAAGCAGAGAATGTTAATTCCATCACTGGTTTCTGCTGCCTCCTGGTGGTTGAAAATGTATCAGCTTCTTCAAAAGAGCTAGTTTATCCATATCTACTGACAATTAATCATCACAAAATCTATGACCTTTGTTTCAACATCTTGTGACCATTCCTGAGATTCATTATAAATATTTGTTCCATTCTTTAAAAATGACTTGCTTTTAAAACAAACCTCTGTGAGGTTTGTAGAAACAAGGAACCTCAGATGCTGGTTTCCAAAAAAAGGTACAAAGTGCCGGACTAACTCAGCGGGTCAGGCAACATCTCTGGAGAACATGGATGGGTGACATTTTGGGTCGGGGCCCAAAATAGTCTGAACAAACATCCCAATCTGAAACATCACCTATCCGTGTAGTCCAGAGATGCTGCTGACCCGATGGTTTACTCCAGCACTTAGTGTATTTTTTTTGTTTAAGAAGTCAATGTGCTGCTGTCACAGTCAACATATATCTGTGAGATTACCTATAATATTTGTTCAGTTTTCAGTCGCTGATGTTGCTAGACTTTCCAATCTGGTGAAGGAAAGTTTAATTCGCTTGGGTGAGCACATAGGGCAAAAAAAGCATCTGCTTCCTAAAATGGTGAACTGCACAAAATGTACAATCTAGATTCAGGAGAGTTCACACAACAATTGAGGCGAGGGCTGCAAGAACAGTTAGAGAGCAGACAGCAGCTCTTGGAATGCAGCAATAGCCAGTAGGAAAAATATCCAAGTTAGAAAAAAAAGGACAATTGCAAAGGTGAAATAATGAATTGGAAATTAAGAGAAAGGAGCCAACTATCAGAAAACCATGAACAAATGATGTTAGGCAGGAAACAGCAGTTCAGGAAATGTGTTGTGATGCTTACAAAAAAAACAGGAGGTTAACATTTCACATAAACTCTTGTACCAAACTGTGAGCGAATATTTTTGTTGGTCTGGGGCAGCGAAGAGAGCAGGGAGGGAAAAGAGATATATTTCTGACATTTCACTAACAAATTTGCCCTTTGTACTACTGGTTAAAACTGAGGGGGGTCAGTAACAGAATTCTAAATTATCAGTGAGGGTAAGAGAAGGATTCTGGATTAACAGAAGGATAAAAGTTATCTGTTCATATAATCATACATCCATTCAGTACAGAAACAGGGTATTCAGCTCACCATATCTATGCTCATTCTGTGCTGTCTGACTCCATAACTCGAGGAACCACAGTTCTTTTATCTTTTCACATTTTATGAGATTTTTTGAAGTGGGGATGAATATCTAATGAATAGATAAGCACCTAATACTGGAACAGTACCTTCCCATCTCCACCTATTTCCGCCGACAGCAGAGACAGCTCCCTCCGCAATTCTTTGGCTCAGTCATCACTTCCCACCCAAACCGCCCCCTCCCCAGGTAGTTTCTCAGGTGGATGTAACAGTGAAAGACATCAACACCATCCATGTCAAAGCAGCCCATCTGATTGGTGCCACTTCCACAGCCATAGCCAAGCATTCCCTCCACCAATAGCACAATGTAACTATTGGGGCTGTCCCACCTCGTCGATTTTTTAGGCGACTACAGGCGACTTGGCTGTCGCCACATGGTCGCCGGGATGTCGCCTGTATGGTTGTGAGTAGTCTCCTCAGTCGCACAAAGAGTCGTAGCGTCTTTCTGGTCGCTGCAAATTTTTCAACATGTTGAGAAATTTTTGGCGACAGTGTGTTTGACCCATATGAGTGTAACTTGAATTCTCATGATGTAAGTGCTATTGTAGGTTGTCGCCAGTGACGTATGTTCCCGCTGGTGCTGACTGGTGAATTTCATTGGCACATTGGAAAAACCCACAGCCCCAGCCACCACATGGGAGGGCTGTTGCCAACTTCCTGGCATTCTTGAATAGTGAGCTGCTGAAGATACTATTGTGGTCCAACTGCACCATGGCTCCCATGACGATGGTCCATAACTTCTCCCAGCCGTTAAATATTTAAACCAATTTTTGTGGAATTTAGGGAACATTGGATTTTAATATTTTACCTTTAAATTAATGTTTTTGATTGAAATATTCACAATGAATTCATGTGTGTTGCAGACTCTGCAGCTGATGGGACACATAGGACAGCAATAGATGGGACTGATGGGACCACCTCAACAGATGCCACTTATGGGACCACCATATCGGCCGGCATACCAGGTATCTAATTTCATAATACTTGTTGTGAATTGGACTTGAAATTCTTTGTCACACACAGCTTGTGAAAAGTTTTAATTTATTTGCCTTCCACTTAATATTGACAAGTTTCTGTGTTGCAGCCATAGTCACTGATGGGACCACCACAGATGCCACCACCAGTGATGTTATGCTCACCGATGGCCACCTTACCAACGGCAAGGTCACCCTGTTCCAAAGCATAGCAGGTAGCCACTACTTCCACATAAACTGGCTGGCAGCCTGCAAAATCTAGTGGCTGCTCTGCACTCTCATCTGCATTCAAAGACTACCCCAGCCATGACACGCCTGGACCTGCACCAGTGACAACAGGGGGTACCCCCACAACAGCACCTGAGTCTGGGTTTTACAGGATTAATGGACACAGATCACACATAAGTGTAATGTGTCCATAAATTATGTGAAGTCCTGTATGATTTTGTACTTGTATTATGTTTGAAGTATGAAGTTTATTGAAACACAATGACCCTTTTTGAGGTATTGGTGTACAATTTTATGTGATTATAATATCTTTGTATGCACAGTTGTATGTTTTTTATAATCTAATAATGAATCTAACTTTCTTTGTTGTTAAATTTATGATTCTTCCTAGATTTATTATAGATAATTTCAATTTTAATGTGATTATAATATTTTTGTATGGACTGTTGTATGTTCTTATCAACTTTTTTTGTTGTAAAAACTTTTGTTTGTTTCGATATCAATAAAGGAAATGCTTGACATTTTGACAGCAAATTGATGTATGAAGATATTATATTTCAGATTAGTGTCTCGTGGCATTACTTTCAAATATTTAAATCTCATATTTTTTGATCAATAAAACAAACACAAACACAAGCATTGCACTGCATTGAAAAGCAAACTATTTTCCTATATTTTCATCATATACACAAACACAAGCATTGTACTGCATTGAAAATTATAGGAAAACTGTGATTCCATTATTTTAGAGGCTTCAGTTGTCGCCGACAGGGTCTTAGCTTGTCGTAGCTTGTTGCGGGAGGACACAGGTTGACTTCGGTTGTTGTCTGTGTTGTCGTGGGTGTCGTCGAAAGTTGTTGTAGGTGGACGTCCTAGTCGCGGAGATTGTGGTTGTCGGTAGCTTGCCGTCGACTAGGTGGTAGGTTGTTGCAGCTTGTCGTAGACATTGTTGTGGGGTGGGGGGGTTCAGTCGCTGGTTTCTCGGTGACCTGCTACGACTATGACAGTCACCTAAAAAATCGCCTAAGTGGGACAGGCCCATTAGTGTGTAACATCCACAAAATGTATTGCATGCATACACACAGGCCATTCCAACAGCACCTCTGATACCCGCATCATTTGAGTGATCCCTCACACACTCAGGGAATTAATGGGCGGAGAGTGTCATATCTGTTGGAGGGAAGCTATTAAAGGGGATTCTTTGGGATAGGATTTAGTTCCATTTGGATGGCCTAATGAGGGACAGTCAGCATGTTGTTGTACGTGGCTAGTCATGTCTTACTAAATTGATCAAGCTTTTGAGGTGAGGAAGGTGATTGATGAGGGTAGGGTGGTGGATTTTAGTAAGGCATTTGATTAAGTCTCTGGTCCAGAGGTTGATCCAGAGCATTAAGAGGCATGGGATCCATGGTGAGTTGATCAAATGTCTTCGGAACTAGCTTATAGAAGACAAGAGGGCTGTGGTGTAAGGGTAATATGCTGGCTGGAGGTCTGTGACCAGTAGTGTTCTGCTGGGATCTGCATTAGGACCTGCATTTGTGATATACATAAATGACTTGGACACAAATATGGATGTGTTGGTTAGTAAGTTTGTAGTCAACACCAACATTTCTGCTGTTGAGGTAATCCGAACAAATGTGAGGTGTTACACTTTGGGAGGTCAAATGTAAGGGGAGGTATAACGTTGTTGCTGAGACCCTTAACAGCATAGATGGAGCATAGGGATCTTCAGGTCCAGATCCATAGCTCCCTGAAATGGCGACACAAGTAGATAGTGTGGTATAGAAGGCTCACAGTATGCTTGCTTTAGTCGGTTGGGGCATTGGGTATAAGAGTCAGGAGGTCATGAAGCAATTCTATAAGACTTTGGTTAGACTGCCTTTGGAGTATTGTATGTAGTTCCGGTTGCACCATTCCAGGAAGTATGTGGCTATTTAGAGGGTGCAGAAAAGGTTTTCCAGAATGCGATTTGGATTAGGGAGTATTAGCTGAAATAAAAGATTCGAAAAACCTAGATTGATTTATTTGGAACGTTGGCAGTTGAAGGGTGACCTGATAGGCGTATATAAAATTATGGGAGGCATTGATTGAGTGACAGTGAATCTCTTTTCTAGGATGGAAAAATTAAATACTAGAGGGCATAGCTTTATGCTGAGAGGTACACAGTTTAAAGGAGATGCGCAGGACATGTTTCTTTTTTACACCAAGAGTGGTAGTTGCCTGTAGCGTGCTGCCAAGACTGGAGGCAGATACAATAGTGGTGTTTCAGAGATCGTTAGATAGGCACATGGATATGCAAGGAATGGAGGGGTATGGAAAATTTGCAGGCAGATGAGATTAGTTTATCTTGGCATCATGCTTGGGACAGACATTTGTTTGGAGGTCTGTTCCTGTGCTGTCGTGTTCTATGTTCCATGAAACAAGGATCCAGCAAGGCACATTTGATTGCAAGGCCCAGTCAGGTAAAGAGCCGCTTTATCAATGTTTACATTGATCCTCAGATGCTTCCAGGGGAATCCCTTGTTAAGCCGGGCTCTTGATGGAGGTCTGGTTTGGTTTAATGCCTGAGAAAAGCTGTCATGCTCAGCCTCTCACAGCAACTACCAGAAAGTGGGATGCTGTTAAAAGTGTGCCAACCATTGTCCAGGATCTCCATGTTCCTGTTAGAGTGAAGGGCAAAGCAGGTAAGGAATCTTGGATAATGAGGGAAATTAAGGCACTAGTCAAAAGTAAAGAGGAGGTATGGGGCAGATACAGGCAGCTGGGATCAAGTGTCCCTGGAGGAGTTTTGGGAACTGAGAAGCACATTAAAAAAAGAAATCAGGAAATTAGGAGGGCAAAAAGGGGACAGGAAATAGCTCTGGCAGATAATATTAAGGATAATCCCTAGAGATTGTATGTACATTAAGGGAAAAGGGAATGGGCCCCTCAGCAAGAGAATGGCCCCTCATGAATCAAAGCGGTAAACTCCGCATGGAGCCACAGAAGATGGGAAAGGTCCTTGATGAGTATTTCTGCTCTGTTTTACCATGGAGAAAGATATGAGGATCGGGGAACTTAGGTCAGTCAATGGAAGTGTCTTGAGGATAGTCAGTATGACGGTCGTGGAGGTGTTGAAGCTCCGAACACTTATGAAGGTAGACAAATCTCATGGGCCTGATGAGATATATCCAAGGACACTGTGGGAAGCTAGTGGAAATTGCAGGTGTCCTGGCTTTGATTTATGAGTCATTAAATATGGGTTAGGTGCCGGAAGACTGGAGGGTGGCTAGTAATGTGCCTCTTTTTAAAAAGGGCTGCACAGAAAAACAGGGAATTACAGGCCAGTGAGTCTAACATCTCTGGTCAGATAGTTACTAGATTATTCTAAGGGAAAAGATATACAGGCATCTAGGTGGACAGGGGCTGATTAGTAATAGTCAGCATGGTTTTGTATGTTGGAGTTCATGTTTTATGAATCTGATTGAGTTTTTTGAAGATGTGACCCAAAACGGTTGATGGGGCAGAGCTGTTGATGTTGTATATATGGATTTCAGCAAAGTATTTGACAAGGTTCCACGTGGTAGGCTGCTCTGGCAGGTTAGCTCAGATCTGAGGAGAGCTCACCGACTGGATAGAAAATTGGCTTCATGGAAGGAAGGGTGATGGTGTAAGGTTGTTTTTTCGGACTGTAATTCTGTGACCAGTGGTGTGCCTCAGGGTTTAGTGCTGGGCCCATTGCTGTTTGACATCTACATCAATAATCTGGATGAAAACGTACAAAACTTGATTAGTAAATTTGCAGATGACATTAAAGTGCGTGGTAAAGATAGCGAAGATAGTTGTCAAAAATTGTAGCAGGATCTTGATCCATTGAGGAGGTGGGTTGAGAAATGGTTAATGGAGTTTAATGCAGAGAAGTGCGAGGTGTTGTATTTAGGGAAGCCGAACATGGAAAGGACCTAATCAGTGAATGGCAGGGCTCCGCGGAGTGTTGAAGAGCAGTGGGATCTAGACGTGCAGGTACATAGTTCCTTCAAAATGGCATCACAAGGAGATAGGGTGGTCATGAAGGCTTTCATCTCATTGGCCCTCATCTATCAGAGTATTAAATATGGAATTTGGGAGGTTGTGTTACAGTTGTACAAGACATTGGTCAGGCCACATTTAGAGTATTGTGTTCAGTTTTGGTCATCATGTTATAGGAAAGATGTTCTTAAGCTGGAAAAGGTGCAGAAAAGATTTACAAGAATGTTATCAGGACTCGAGGGACTGAACTATAGGGAGAGGTTGAGCAGGCTAGGACTTTATTCTGTTGAAATTCAGGTAGATGAGGGGTGATCTTATAGAGGTGTTTAAGATCATGAGCAGAATAGATAGGGTATGGGCACAGATTTTTTTTACCCAGAGTTGGGGAAACAAGAACCAGAGGGCATAGATTTTAAGGTGACGGATGGAAGATTTAATAGGAAGCTGAGTGGCAATTTTTTAAATGGTGGTAGGATATGGAACGAGCTGCTTGAGAAGGTAGTTGAGGCAGGTACTATCACAATGTTTAAGAAACATTTAGACAGGTACGTGGATAGGATAAGTTTAGAGGCATATGGGCCAAATGCAGACAGGTAGGATTAGTGTAGAAGGGCATGTTAGTTGGCATGGGCAATTTGGGCCAAAAGGCCTGGTATGACTTTATCCATCCTCTTGAGTTTCTTGGCTCCTTGTCTACATTTCCTATCCCATGTCCACCTGACTCCAACTAGCCATCATCCTACAATTATCTGGTTCCATCTAAAACCTTCCGACCTCTATCTCTACCTCACTCCTCCCTACCCCTACCTTGTTCCACCTGCCCATCATCCTCCCCCCACTACCTGTTTCCACCTTACACCGACCAGCCCCTATGTTACCCCTCATTCTAACTTTATACTGGCTATATTCCCTCAAAACTCCCAGTCCTTGCTGAAATCCATTTCTACAATATCAATAGCACTACCCTAATCCTCCCATGTAGGGCCTTGACCCACAACATCAATCAGTCCTTTACTTCCAGATTCTGTCTGACCAGCTGATTTCCTTTGGCAGTTTGCTTTTGCTCAAGATTCCAACATCTGCAGTCTCTTCTGTTACCAGCTAACTTTTGTTGAGCAACGCTGGCCTCTGGTGGTTAACTAGCAAAGTTCAGACATTTTAATAAACGGGTGCTTCTTCTTCTTCTTGCGAATGAAACATAAACCAAATGAATAGTTAGATCTCAAGCCGGGTGTTGAGCAGCCAGGTTGTTGTCCTCAACAGTCATCAACCAGGAACGTTAACTCCGTTTTTCTACAGACGCTGTCTGACCTGCTGAGTGCTTTCAGCATTTTCAGTCTATATTTCAGATTTTCCTCATCTGCAGTAATTTGCCGTTCAATTACTAATTTCACTGGCTGAATTTAATTTGCCTTTGAGCCAGTCATTGGTGTGACATTGGACCTTTTTTTGTTTAAATTGATTGAAAGGTAAAGCATGGAAATAGACCCATCACACTAACCATTCACAATAGTTCCATGTTATCCCACTTTCACATCCACTCTATACACAAAATTTACAGAGGCCAATTAACCTACAAACCCACATGCTTATGGGAGGAAACTGGAGCACCTGGAGAAAACCGATGCATCACAAGAGCAACGTGGAACCTCCACATATAAAGCACCTGGTCAGGGTTTAACCAGGGTCTCCGCTGTTGTGAGCCAGCAGAGACCCTGTGCCCAATTTCGGTGCCCAATTTCACTGGCACATTTAATTGTTTCTTTTAGGCAGACTAAAGTCAGATTTTAAGACTGAAGTGAAATACAGAGGGGTGCTGGAATCTGAAATAAACACAGGAAATGTTGCCGGTGTTGGGCAGGCCACATGACAATTGTGGTTGATTACAGCACGGGGGGGCATTTGGCCCATCATGTCCAGACCAACTCTCTACCAAAGCAACACAAGTTCCACCGTCAATTATGTCCCTCTTGCCATGCAAGCATTCAAAGTTAAAGTGGCCTTTCATCAGAACTGAAAGATGCTTTATCATGTAACGTGGCCCACTGGCCCTTCTCTGGCTTGCTGAGTGGATGCAGCATTTGCTCTTCCCAGCAAACACATTGGGATTTGTCACTGAGGCACAGCTTGATATCTTTACTAGTTTTATCTTCAGTGAGCTCAGGAGAAACTCTGAGGACAGGCTTCCATATAGGGAGATGCTGGATAGAGGGAGAGACAACCTCTGGTGAGGAGGGCTTCCCATCCCCCAGGAGTAGCAGACCTAACTCCATGTCTCCGAGAAGCAATGTACCTGGGGCTGAGTTTCCAAGCACCTGAAAAGGCCACCTGCCTTGGGCAGAGCTCCGACCATGGACTCTGTCCAGATTGCTCTGGCCATGCAACGGAGGTCACACAGACACTGACATGCTTAGCATCATAGGGAGGCTTTACTGACATCACTGCAGACCACAAGCTACACCACATTACCTTGGCACGATGATGGAAGTAGCTTCACCCTGTGCAGAGCATGTGGCATCATGACCATGGGCACACCCAGGGAGTGAATGTTCAGGGAGGCCTGAGCTGTGTGCAGGTACAGGCCATAGACTGCTGAGTTATTGATTAATAGATAACTCCATCTCTCTACAAGAGTGAATGTAAAATGTGATCCTCACATTACATTCTGATGCTAAATGTCGCTTGTGTCAGAAATTCACATCAATTATTCTCTACGAGAATGTTCCCACAGAGAATTTGCCTATTTGCAGAGTATGGATCCAGGCAAAGGGCAGATAGGTACAGAAAGTGACAATGGCCAGAGGTGAAAAGGAGACAAAAGGGTGAGGAGGAGTGAAATTTACAGCCAGAGGGAGAAATGTGGATGGAAGGGAAAAGAGGAGGGGAAGGAGGGATGCTAAAAGGGTAGTGAGGACTCGGGGATGGGAGATGAGTATACGGGGGGGAAAGCAGCAAGGTAACTTGGGGGAGGTGGGATACAGTGGGAGAATTGGGAGCGCAGTATGATGGGGGTGAGGAACAAGGAATGAAAAAGAGTTTAAAAGGCAGTTATCACTCGGAGTTAGAAAACTCAGTTCATACCATTTTATTGTAAGCTATACGTGGAATTTGTGGTGGTATTTCTCCAGTTTGTGTACAAAGCATAAGAACTGGAGAAACATCACCACAAATGGAGGCAATGCAAGAAACCAAGTTCAAAAAGGTGTGTATGTGCATGGGAAGGAGAGCTAAAATGATTGGGAACAAGGAGATCCAGCAGGCCTCAGTGCAAGTATTCAGTGAAACTGTTGATTAGTTTATGTTTGGTCTTGCCAATGGAAAGGAAGTCACACTGAGAGCACCAAATGAAGTAGACTGCAGGATATTCAAGAGTCAAGAGTGTTTTATTGTCATATGTCCCGGATGGGACAATGACATTCTTACTTGCTGCAGCACAACAGAAAATGTGAATATGTAAACATAGTACATAATGGGGGGAGAGAAAAAAAAAGAAAAAGTTCAATAAATAACAAATGTAGTGCAATAATAATATAGTCTTTTGTAGTTCAGAGCTCAGATCTTATTCGCTGTTGTGTTTAATAGCCTGATGGCTGTAGGGAAGCTGTTCCTGAACCTGGACATTACAGTTCTCAGGCTCCTGTATCTTCTTCCTGATGGCAATGATGAAATGAGTGTGTGGCCAGGATGGTGTGGGTCTTTGATGATTTTGGCTGCCTTTTTGAGGCAGTGACTACGATAGATCTCTTTGACGGTGGGGAGGGCAAAGCTGTGATTGACAGGGACTCCATCCGGACCAGTTACTTTCTGCGGATTCACTCTTAGGAAGGCCGATTTTACAACTGCCAGCATTGATACAGGTGCACCCGAGACTGGCGGGGCGAATGGCATTCCAGCACTGAACTTCTGTTCAAAGCAGGAGGGTTTAAGAGGGCGCAGAAGAAGTTTATCAGAATATTGCCTGGATTAGATGGTATTAGTTATAAACTGAGGTTGGACACATTTAGATTCTTTTCTTTGAAGCTTTGGAAAGAATGGGGAGACCTGATAAAGGTATATAAAATTATGATAGGCATAGATAGGATAGGCAGTCAGAACCTTTTTCTCGGGATGGAAATATCAAAGACTAGATGACATAGCTTTAACGTGATAGGGGTAATGTTTAAAAGGGATGTGTGGGGCAAGTATTTCGCACAGAGAGAGATGAGTATATGGAACAAACTACCTGAGATGGTAGTGGAAGCAGATATGATAGTGGCATTTAAGAGGCTTTTAGATAGGCACATGGATATACAGGGAATGGATTTGAATCGCATGCAGGCTAAGTGGTTTAGTTTAACTTGGCATCATGTTCGGCACCGATATTGTAGGCTGAAGGGCCTATACCTCTGCTGTACTGCTCAATGTTCTGTAAAACTCAGTCTCTCTGCCCCAACTATCCCCGGCTGGTATCCCTACTTCCTCCTGCTCATTTCAATCCGAGGATCTTATGACCCATCTTCGGCTCTTTGATGCAATATTGAGTCACAGTTTGACATTTTTTGATGAAGAAGTTGAAGTATGAAAGACATGATTAATGTGAGGGGGATAGATGTAATGGGAACCTCATGGGCAACTTCATTACACAGAGAGTGATGGGTAAATGGCAGAAGCTGCCAGAGAAGGTAGTTTTGACATTTTACTATAGTTTACTTTGGTTTAGACATAAATCACGGAAACAGGCCCTTCAGAGCACCTAGTCCGCACTGACCAGCGATCACCCCGTACACTAGCACTATCTTACAAACTTGGGATAATTTACAATTTTTTCCGGAGCAAATAACCTATAAACCTGCACATCTTGGGAGTGTGGGAGGAAACCGGAAAACCCACGCAGTCACAGGGTGAAAGTACAAACCCCGCACAGACAACACCCCGAGTCAGGATCGGACCTGTGTTTCTGGCACTGTAAGGCAGCAGCTCTACCACTGCATCACTGTGCTGCCCCAAAAACATTTAAAAGTCATTTGGACAGATATATAGTTAGGAAAGGTTTAGAAGGATATGGGCCAAATGCGTGCAGGTGGGACTAGCATAGATGGGGCATCTTGGTTGGCATAGGCAATTTGAGTGAAGGGCATGATTCAAGTCAAGTCAAGTCAAGTTTTTTCGTCACATACACGGACGTGATGTGCAGTGAAATGAAAAGTGGCGATGCTCGCGAATTGTGCAAAAAAAAACAAACAAACAACCAAACAAACTACAAACAGAATGGAACAGAATCACATATTCTTTTACATATTAAATATTGTGGGCGAAGGAAAAAGGGGAAAAAAACAGCAATTTAAAAAAAACAGTAGAATGGTACAGTAAAATTAGTCCCTGGTGAGATAGGAGTTTACTGTCCTATTGGCCTCTGGGAAGAAACTCCTTCTCAACCTCTCCGTTCTCACAGCATGGCAACGGAGGCGTTTGCCTGACCGTAGCAGCTGGAACAGTCTGTTGCTGGGGTGGAAGGGGTCTCCCATGATCTTATTGGCTCTGGAGTTGCACCTCCTGATGTATAGTTCCTGCAGAGGGGCGAGTGTAGTTCCCATAGTGCGTTCGGCCGAACGCACTACTCTCTGCAGAGCCTTCTTGTCCTGGGCAGAGCAATTCCCAAACCAGATTGTGATATTTCCGGACAAGATGCTTTCCACAGCCGCTGAGTAGAAGCACTGGAGGATCCTCGGAGACATTCTGCATTTCCTCAATTGCCTGAGGTGGTAAAGGCACTGCCTTGACTTACTCACCAGTGCTGCAGCGTGTGATGTCCATGTCATATCCTCAGATATGTGGACTCCCAGGTATTTAAAACAGCTCACCCTATCCACAGTATCCCCATTTATCCTCAATGGTGTGTATGTCCTTGGATGATGTGCCCTCCTAAAGTCCACGATCAGCTCCTTAGTTCTTTTGATGTTCAAGAGGAGGCTGTTGTCCTGACACCAGATTGCCAGATCAGCCAACTCCTCCCGGTAGGCCTTCTCATCGTTGTCTGAGATCAGGCCCACCACCACAGTGTCATCAGCAAACTTGATTATCGAGTTGGAGCTGAACTTAGCCACACAGTCATGTGTGTACAGGGAGTACAATAGGGGGCTGAGGACGCAACCCTGGGGGGATCCTGTGCTCAGGGTGAGGGACTTTGATGTATTCCCTCCCATCCTGACTACCTGGGGCCTGGCGGTGAGAAAGTCCAGGGCCCAGGCACACATGGGGGTGTTGAGCCCTAATTCCAGCAGCTTCTCAGCAAGTCTGGTGGGGACTATCGTGTTGAAGGCTGAACTGAAGTCTATGAACAGCATCCTCACATAGCCCCCCTTCTGGTTGTCACGATGAGAGAGAGTGGTGTGCAAAACCTGGGAGACCGCATCGTCCGTGGATCTGTTCGGATGGTATGCGAATTGCTGTATGTTGTATTACTCTATGACTCTATGTTGTTTGCATGTTTTCCCAAGAGACAATGAGTATTTGTGAAGAATCTTTACTATTATCACGAAGAAACATGTTATTAAATTGATGCACAGCAAACTTGCACAACAACAATCAGGTAAATATGCCAAAACTTCCTTTGTGCAGGTTGAGTTATTGACAGACAGACTGAGAGATTATATTTCAAAAGGGAATGCCTGCTGCTGTCTTGCACTTCCTACTGCTGGTCTTCTACATGGTCTGTGGAGTGATGACCATTTGTTTGAACAGCTGGCTTGAATTGGCCAAAAGGCCAGGGAGTTATAATCAATTAGATCAAACTGGGACTATGTCTCAAATGTTTGCAAAGGTCTAACACTGCATTCTCAACAAGCTTGTTTTTGGCATCTTTTCAAGTCACTGATTTCTCCTGTGGCTAAATTCCAGGGAAAATCCAATCCCCTTTCACCCATAATGTGTGACAGGGCAGGAGGCAAAGACAGAGAAACTTCCATTTTAACAACTTGCTTCAGCGCCAATGTTACCACATGTCAATCAGCTGGTTCTTTCACATGCGAACCATCTGATCTCTGCTCCATATTTTTCTGGCCACATGTTGCATTATAAATAACCCGTAGAATCCTTCAGGCATATCCCAGCTTTTGTCTCATTCTTGGAAATGTGTTATCCAATTAAATAAAGACGGTAACTAAGACCAAATAAATATATATACAGAGAACACTAACTGAGGACATAATATTTTTTAGCATGGACCTTCCAATTTTACCTATCTCAATCAGTAGGAGCTGCATCACTTGCTCCAGTGCTTGGGGGGTATTTTTTTTAATTAAATGAAGGAGAATGGCTCAGAAATATTGCTTTTCTCCATTTCACTTAATATTTTCTGTTCTTTCCAAAAATAGAAGGTGCTTGGGGTCATGTTGTTTACTCGCACAAATTGCAGAACAATGTGCTAAACAATGAACTAATTAACCACACATCAACCAGCATTCATTTGAAACATAAATGCACGATATCAATCTGGCCTGCAAACCACAAATGTTTCCTTTGGAACAGGCACTTATTGGGCTACACTCTGGCCTGTGTCTTGCAATACACCCCCACACTTTGTTATCTACCCCCCATTTCTGCAGAAAGCAGTTGCAAAACATTAATTTTAAGAACTGGCCAAACCTGTCTGTGCAACCACATCTTTGCGGCTCCAAAAGGTGCTTGTTGCCAATGAGTAATTGCATCTAGATCTGTTAGATTTTTTTAAAAAGCTGTCATTTCTAATGAAATAAGTTTCCATTACCTTCCCTCAGTTAATGGTCAGGTTTTGCAGTGCATCTCACTGAATGAGCAAAACAACATCTTCAGTTTCTGAATTTCGTCATTGGAAATTTTTGTCCCCACTGAGGTCAGTGTTTGATACTCTGATTCTAAAGATAACCATTATTCACACAATCTTGGTGGAATTAAATAGAGAAGAAAAGATCTATTAACGTGAGATGGACAAAAGCAGGCAGTGAACAAGGGCCCGTTTCTATGTAATTCCATAAAGAAGGGTTTTCCGCTGTCCAACATCTCTCTCTGTCATCCTGGTCCACATTTGATTGATGCCATTATAATTTGTACCAATTCAAGTAGATATAACCTAACAATTTCCACAATTTTCTGCACTTATGACCTCTGCACTCCCTCTTCTCTTCCTTCCCCTCCCCAACCAGCTCTTCCCCCTTCTTTACACAGAGAATGGTGTTTATCTGGAATGCGCTGCCATAGCATAGGTATGGTGATAGAAGCGGTACGATAGTGGCGATTAAGATTAATACGGCAATTAGCATTGCAATTAATATTGCTAATTAACACATAGTGCTACAATTAATACTTTTGAATTAATACTGCCTATTGAAAACATGACAATTTTGTATCATAAGCATAGCAATCTATTTGTAAAGGGTAATGTGATAAGTTACCTGATACCTGCTCCTAGGGACAATTCCCACAGTTTCCTTGACGTTGTATTACAGAAGCCTTTTTGCACTCCTGAGGGGGTAAATTTAAAGTACTGTCCAAACTGCACTGTTTCCATTAGAGCAGCACTTCCTTATTACTGTCTGGCTCGTGCCAGATAAGATACTGGTCTGTATGGGAATTGAAAGCACACACGGTTGACAGTGCAGAGGGGATATTGTAATATAATGCGTGCTAATTCTTTGGTTATGAAACAAATCACTGGACGTGTTTAAAATGGCTTTCAGGGTAGAGTTCTGGCACTGAGGGATGGGAGCAAACAGTTGCGTAGAAGGAACAGCGCATAACTCAGAAGAGGTTAGGCTGCGGAGGATCAGAGAACATGTCTTACAATAGAGCACAGAGAAAGGAATGTGAAGAATCAAGGGGATGTAGGAGGTGGGGAAGCAATTGAAAGAGGGGGAATTCGAGAGTTGTTGGAGGAGGTGAGGGAGTGGACACTGGTCCTTGGGTGCAGCCTCCATTTCGAAGGCAAGAAACTGAACGAGGAGTAAATTAAAATCACCAAACAGTTCAGCGTATGAAATGAAGGAATCGTCTGAGCAGGTATTCCCATCTCTGTAGCAATAAAGTAATGGGGTTGTTTCCCTTAGACAGTATTCAGGGAGATGTGAGAGAGGGACTTGTTCAGTGTGGAGTGCAGTTACGACACGGTGGCACAGCAGTAGCATTGCTGCCTTACAGCATCAATGACCCTGGTTCGATCCTGACTACAGGTACAGCCTGTATGGAGTTTTTACATTCTCCATGTGACCGCATGTGACCTGCATCTAGCCTGTCCAACCCCATAAGAATTTTGTACGTTTCTATAAGATCCCCTCTCAATCTCCTAAATTCTAGCGAGTTTAAGCCAAGTCTATCCAGTCTTTCTTCATATGAAAGTCCTGACATCCCAGGAATCAGTCTGGTGAACCTTCTCTGCACTCCCTCTATGGCTATAATGTCCTTCCTCAGATTTGGAGACCAAAACTGTACGCAATACTCCAGGTGTGGTCTCACCAAGACCCTGTACAACTGCAGTAGAACCTCCCTGCTCCTATACTCAAATCCTCTTGCTATGAAGGCCAACATACCATTCGCTTTCTTCACTGCCTACTGCACCTGCATGCCTACTTTCAATGACTGGTGTACCATGACACCCAGGTCTCGCTGCATCTCCCCATTTCCTAATCGGCCACCATTTAGATAATAGTCTGCCTTCCTGTTTTTACCACCAAAGTGGATAACCTCACATTTATCCACATTATACTGCATCTGCCAAACATTTGCCCACTCACCCAGCCTATCCAAGTCACCTTGCAGTCTCCTAGCATCCTCCTCACAGCTAACACTGCCCCCCAGCTTAGTGTCATCCGCAAACTTGGAGATGTTGCTTTCAAGTCCCTCGTCCAGATCATTAATATAAATTGTAAATAGCTGGGGTCCCAGCACTGAGCCTTGCGGTACCCCACTAGTCACTGCCTGCCATTGTGAAAAGGACCCGTTTACTCCTACTCTTTGCTTCCTGTTTGCCAGCCAGTTCTCTATCCACATCAATACTGAACCCCCAATACCGTGTGATTTAAGTTTGTATCCTAATCTCTTATGTGGTACCTTGTCGAAAGCCTTCTGAAAGTCCAGATACAACACATCCACTGGTTCTCCCCTATCCACTCTACTAGTTACATCCTCGAAAAATTCTATAAGATTCGTCAGACACGATTTACCTTTCGTAAATCCATGCTGACTTTGTCCAATGATTTCACCACTTTCCAAACGTGCTGCTATCCCATCTTTAATAACTGACTCTAGCAGTTTCCCCACTAACTGGTTAGACTAACTGGTCTGTAATTCCCCGTTTGCTCTCTCCCTCCCTTCTTAAAAAGTGGGGTTACGTTTGCTACCCTCCAATCCTCAGGAACTACTCCAGAATCTAAAGAGTTTTGAAAAATTATCACTAATGCATCCACTATTTCTGGAGCTACTTCCTTAAGTACTCTGGGATGCAGCCTATCTGGCCCTGGTGATTTATCGGACTTTAATCCATTCAATTTACCCAACACCACTTCCCGACTAACCTGGATTTCACTCAGTTCCTCCATCTCCTTTGACCCGCGGCCCCCTGCTATTTCCGGCAGATTATTTATGTCTTCCTTAGTGAAGACGGAACCAAAGTAGTTATTCAATTGGTCCGCCATATCCTTGTTCCCCATGATCAATTCACCTGTTTATGACTGCAATGGACCTACATTTGTTTTAACTAATCTCTTTCTCTTCACATATCTATAAAAACTTTTGCAGTCAGTTTTTATGTTCCCTGCCAGTTTCCTTTCATAATCTATTTTCCCTTTCCTAATTAAGTCCTTTGTCCTCCTCTGCTGGTCTCTGAATTTCTCCCAGTCCTCTGGTATGCTGCTTTTTCTGGCTAATTTGTACGCATCATCTTTCGCTTTGATACTATCCCTGATTTCCCTTGTTATCCACGGATGCACTACCTTCCCTGATTTATTTTTTGCCAAACTGGGATGAACAATTTTTGTAGTTCATCCATGCAGTCTTTAAATGCCTTCCATTGCATATCCACCGTCAACCCTTTTAGAACTAATTGCCAGTCAATCTTGGCCAATTCACGTCTCATACCCTCAAAGTTACCTTTCTTTAAGTTCAGAACCGTTGTTTCTGAATTAACAATGTCACTCTCCATCCTAATGAAGAACTCAACCATATTATGGTCACTCTTGCGCAAGGGGGCACGCACAACAAGACTGCTAACTAACCCTTCCTCATTACTCAATACCCAGTCTAGAATAGCCTGCTCTCTCGTTGGTTCCTCTACATGTTGGTTTAGATAACTATCCCTCATACATTCCAAGAAATCCTCTTCCTCAGCACCCCTGCCAATTTGATTCACCAATCTATATGTAGATTGAAGTCACCCATTATAACTGTTTTGCCTTTGTTGCACTGAGGAGGGTGAGTGACATCAGTGAGGTGAGGGCAATGCAAACGGGAAATGGGAAAGGTGAAGTGTGAGAGGATTTGGGGTAAGTGGAGATGAGGGGATAAGGGGGAAAGGGACCAGTGAAAAGGGTGGGACGTTAGTAAAGCCAGTGAAGATGTGAGTGAAGGGCTGAGGTAAAATGGCTGGATGTAGGGGATGAGGGATTAGGGGAATGGTGAGGGATTAGGGAAGTGATGATGAAAGAGGAGAGTGGTGTGGGGAGAGAAGAGGAAAGGGGGAAGAGGTAAGTGTTCAGGATAGTCGTGAGACAATTAGTGAGGGGTGACTGGTGAATGACATGGGGAGACAAGAGGAAATAAAGGAGTGGGGAGACATGAGGGAACGGGAAGAGGTGAGGAGATTGGGAGTGTCAAAGCGTGTGATGTGGGGAATGGGGAGGGCAATTATTACTGGTCTATGTAAAGGGGAGTGGGTTATGGGGAGGAGTGAAGTGAGTGGGGACGGTTGCGGGGAGGGGGAAGTGAAGAGGAGTGGGGCGTGAGGTGAGGGGAGTGGAGAGTGGGAAGTCGAAGGTGGACAGGACAGGGATGGGGAGTGAGGAGGGAAGTGGGGAATCAGGAGGGGATGGGGAGAGTGTGGTGAGTGGGCAGGGGAATGGTGAGTGGAATGGGATAGGTTGAAGTGTGAAGAAAGTGGTGGGAGTAGAGAGCATGGAGGTGGTAGGGATGGGGAGGGTTGAGACAGGAGAGATATAAAGGTTGAGAGGAGTGGGGAGTAGGAAGGGGTGAAGTGGTTAGGGGTGAGGGGATGGAAAGTGAGGTGGGATTGGTGAGGACTGTTTTGGTGGTGATGAAGAGGTGAAGGGAGAGGATAGTTGGAAGGTGTGGGAAGTGCTGCAGGAAGTGAGGTATGGTGAGGGGAGTGGGATGTGGGAGTGGGGGTGAGGTTTGGGTGAGTGAGAGGTTTGGTGGTTTAGAGAAACAGGGGTTGAATGGAGGAGTGAGGGGAGTGTGAAGGGAGGGGTAATGTGTGAGGAGGGGTGAAAGGAGTGGGGAGGGGAGCGTGGAATGGTGAGGGGCGTGGAGAGTGGGGAGGGGAGTGCAGAGGGGAGCGGGTGAGGAGTGAGGGAGTAGGATGGTGCAGGGAGAGATGATTGGGGAGGGGTGAAGAGAGTGGGGCAGGGAGTGAGGATGGGTAAAGGAAGTGGAGAGTAGTGAAGGTAATGTTGAAGAGTGAGGGGACTGCGAAGTAGTAAGGGCGAGGGGAATGGAGATCAGGCACAGGTAAGGAGAATGGGAAGGGTTAAAAGGAGTGGAGTGGGAAGCTGAAGGGGGGGCGTGGACGGGGTGAAGAATGAGGGGAGTAGTGAGGAGCAGTGGAGAGTGGGGAAGGGGAATGGTGAGTTGGAAAGGGAATTGGGTGGAGGGTGAGGGAAGTGGGGAGTGAGGGTGTGGAGTGGAGATTAAGGAGTGGTGGGTGGCAAGTGGGGAGTCAGAAAGGGAGTTGGGAGTGAGGAAGGTGAGGCCAGTGGGGATTGGAGAGGTGTGAGGAGAATGGGGAGTGTTAAGGGGGAAGTGAGGAAGGATGAATGGAGGAGTTAAGTGAAGTGGGCAGCGGGTGGAGTGGTGTGACGGGATAAGGAGAATGGAAAGAGAGTGAGGGAAATTTGTGAATTATGAGGAGATGAAGAGAGTGGTGAAGGGTTGTGGACAGTAGTGAGGGAGATAGGGTAGTGATCAAGGAAAGAGTCTCCCTCGCCATTAAAACAGGCCATTTGGCTCAACTTGCCCACGCTGACTAACATGCCTCATCTATACTAGTCCCACCTGCCTGAATTTGGTGCATATCCCTTTAAACTTGTCCTATCCATGTACGTGTCCAAATGTTTCTTATCATTGCATTAGTACCTACCTCAACTACTTCCACCGGCAGCGTGATCCATACACCCACCACCCTTTGTGTAAAAAAAGTCATTCCTTGGGTTCTTATTAAATCTTTCTCCCCTCACCTTATACCCATGTACTCTAGTTCTCGATTCTACTATTCTGGGCATAAAACTCTGTGCATTTACGCTAT